>QEPC01006543.1:315928-327095 GCA_003113815.1 Sphenodon punctatus | reverse complement strand
TCTCTGCCAGGAGATGGATGCAGGATGTTTGACCTTTGTGATCCTGCTAGATCTCTCAGACGCTTTTGATACCGTGGACCATGGGCTGGTGTTGAGATGGCTGTGAGACTTGGGAGGTCTGGACGGGACTGTCCTTGGATGGTTCCGCTCATTCCTCTCTGGTAGAAGCCAGAGAGTGGTGCTGGGGGCTGAAACATCTAGCCCCCGGGTGTTGACCTGCAGCGTTCCGCAGGGTTCCATTCTGTCTCCACTGTTGTTCAATGTGTATACGCAGCCCTTGGGGGAGTTCGTGAGAGGGTTCGGGGTGTGATGTCACCAATATGCTGATGATACTCAGCTGTACCTCTCATTTTCAACTGACCCAGGTCCTGCTGTCTCGTTACTCTCCCAATGTTTGGGGGCCGTGGCGGATTGGATGTGGCAGAGCAGACTGAAGCTCAATCCCGATAAGACGGAGTTGATGGTGGTGGGAAGGGCGGGGAAGGTGCTGGCCCCCCTGATGGGGGGGTTCGCCCACCTGTTGCTCTTCAGGTTCAGAGTCTGGGGGTGTTTTTGGATTTGGACCTCTGTCTTGATCGGCAAGTGGAGGCGGTGGCTAAAGCCGCCTTTTGCCAGCTGTATCTGATATGGGGGCTTCGACCTTACCTCTCCGGTCCCGATCTGGCCACTCTCATCCATGCCTTCATCACCTCGAGGCTAGACTACTGCAATGCACTCTATGTGGGGCTTCCCCTGTTTCTGGTTCGGAGGCTGCAGTTAGTGCAGAATGCGGCAGCCCATCTCCTGATGGCGACGGGGCAGCGTGAACACATCACACCGGTGCTCTGCGCTCTGCACTGGCTGCCTAGCGTACAGAGCCAGATTCAAGGTGTTAGTATGGATTTACAAAGCCCTGCATGGTCTGGGCCCCTCATATCTCGGGGACCGCCTCACCCTCCGCGCCTCACAGCGATCCCTTCGGTTCACCAGGGGCGCCTTTCTGGAGGTCCCCCATGTAATACGGGGGACCACAATGGACAGGGCGTTCTCGGTGGCTGGTCTGCAGTTGTGGAACTCCCTCCCAGAGGAAGCTTGCCTGGCCCCAGGCCTGTTGGCCTTTTGACGTATTTGTAAGACTTGGCTGTTTACCCAGGCCTTTGGAGGGAGTTTGGGAGGGGGGTTAATTTCTGTGGGGGGTGTTTTAAATTTGTTTTAATTAAAATGTTTTAGACTGTTTATGTTAAAAATTGTTTTATATTATGTCGGAAGCCGCCCCAAGATGCCGTAGTCATGGAGGGCGGCATATAAATATAAATAAATAAATAAATAAATAAGGTTACAGAGTGAATCTCTTATACAAGTTTTAAATTCCTACTGAAGTCTTCACCTGAGGAATAGCTCACAGGCACCATCCTTCAAAGTGTCTTAATTCAATCAAAGTTGAGCGTCTCCAGGAGATGATGATCAATCATGAGTAGCTGCCCTCTGCAGGATCTCTCAAAGCCAGTTCTCAAGGTGCATGTCTGGGACAAATCTCCAGGAAATCACAGTCAATCATGATACATGGCTCCCATCTGCAGGATCTCTCAAAGCCAGTTCTCAAGGTGCATGTCTGGGGATTAGCTTACTGGTACCATCCTGTAAAACATAATGATTAAATCAGAATCAGGAATCTCCAAAGACGGCAGTTGGTGAAATGCAATGCTACCTTCTGCAGACTGTCTTCATATGAATATCTGACAGTCCAATGAGATGCCCAATTATCCTGTTTGATGAATAGCATTAGGGATGGGCGAACGCGGTTCGGAAGATCGGAGTTCAGACAGAACTCGGTCTGTTTGGTCGACTGAACCAAACTTCCGAATCGAACTCGAATTTCAAACCAAACCAAACCGAACTGAATTTCTGAAGTCCGTTCTGTTTGCCCATCCCTAAATAGCATACCCAAATAAAAACAGCTATAAAGCAAAACAATAAAACATATACAACTTTAAAAAAAAACAAAAAAACTCCTTTAACAATCTTCAAGGTATATTCAGAACCTCCCACTGATTTCTCAGGGAGAACAATAAAGCAATTATGCCATCTGTATAAACACTAGGAAAAGGGGGTAAAAAGACACAAGGTGCTAATGAGGAAAAAAACGAACCATATCTCAAATACACAGACCATTTATTGTCACTGACTGAAATTGATCCCACAAAGAGGACAAGCTGGGGCATTCATAACATCTGGTTTCCCAACTGTATCAACTGTGGCAGTGAAGTCATTGTGAATGAGAGCGATTTTGTCCACGAAAAAACCAATAAACCTATCACAGCGGGTCCAGGAAATCTTCACTTCCAGGTGGAGGGAGGCTGGACTGACCAACCTCTTCAGCACACAGAAGAGCTCTGCTGGGTGAAATTTTGTGGATGCTATCATGGCAGCAAAGAACTACTTCTTTGCCGCCCGCACAGCCACGGCTTAGGATTTCAGATTGGCTCTATGCAGCAATCTGTAATCTTCAGCATGAGCATGATGCCACCATCGCTCTAACCTCCTCCCCTTACATTTTAACTGCCGCAGGTCCTCCATGAACCACAAGGACCTGCGGCTCTGATGTTTGGGAAGCAGACACTTGGGAGCCGCCCAGTCAATGGCCTGCGATAGCCAGGTGTTCCAAAACCTAACAAGGTCATTGAGTGGGTGGGCATCGATATCAGAGGGTATTTCCCCCAGAGCATTCCAGAAAAGCTCTGGTCCCATAAGTCTTCAAGGGCGAACCAATTTAATCGGTTCCACACCTTTCCGGGGGCAGATGTGCGCCAGGAGCTGGGTCTGAAGGAGATAATGATCCGACCGTGACAAGGGCATTTTCAACTCATCCCCCCACTAATGGATCCCCCACCTCTAGGCAGGTGCAGAAAACCAAATCCAGACTGTGACCGCCATCATGTGTCGGGCCATCTATCAATTGAGACAAGCCCATGGTGGCCATAAACTCATGCTCTGCTCCAAGGAGACCAGTGTCAGAGTGGATGTTGAAGTCCCCCAGAACTAAAGTCCTTGGGGACCTCAAGACCACCTCCACCACCAGCTCAGCTAGGGCATGTAGGGAAGCAGCTGGACAGGTAGGTGTATGGTATACCAGCGGCAGTCCCAAACTGCCTCCGACCAAATCAAACACCAGATGGAGGCACCCAGGTGGATTCTGCACCAGATACCACCGAATGGACCACTGTTCCTTAAAAATAGCAGCTGCCCCCCTCCCATCCCTCCAGCCATGGCTGGTGCTGCACAGAGTACCTATCTGGAACAAGGTCAGCCAAGATAGGCCCCAACTCAGTGTCCAGCCAGGTCTCTGTAAGACACACAAGGTCAGCTTCCTAGTCAAGGATCAACTCCCAGGCCGTACATAATTTATTTAATTTTTTTATCACCCTGCCCCTCCTGCCGCAGGCAGCTTGGGGCAGCTTACAATAGTTAAAAACAATTAAAATAAATTATAAAAAGGAGGAAACAGAGAAACACATCCCACCCCCACCCACTACCCCTCTCCCCTGCCACACACCTGGTGGAACAGCCAGGTCTTACAACTTCTCCGAAAGGAGGGAAGGTCTGGGACCAGCCAGGTCTCTACCAGAAGGGAGTTCCAAAGGTGTGTTGTGGCCACTGAGAATGCCCTCCCTTGTGTGGCCCCCCAAAAAACTCAGGAGACCTTAAGCAGGACACCCCCAGACAACCGCAGGGGTCGATCCAGGACCTGGGGAGTGAGGTGCTCTTGCAGAAAGGCAGGGCCCAAGCCATTTAGGGCTTGACCATTATAGGCCATTAAATGCCAAGACCAACACTTTGAATTGGGCCCGGAAAACCACCTGAAGCCAGTGCAGAGAAGGAGTACTGGTGTAATATGCTCCCGGCATCCCAGTCCAACTAGGAGATGGTTCATCGCATTATGCACCAGCTGCAGATTCTGAGCAATCACCATGGGTAGCCCCACACAGAGTGCATTACAATAGTCTAATTGAGAGGTGATGAAAGCATGGATGACCATGGCCAGGCCAGAGTCCGAAACAAACGGCCGAAGCCATTGCACCAGATGTAACTGGAAGAAAGCACTCCTCGCCACAGCCTCCACCTGGGAATCCAGGCGGAGCTGCACATTGAGAACCACCCCCAGACTCCGTACCTGGGAGACCAGTGGAGGACAGACCCCATCAATGATGTGGGCCACTAACTCCCATCATCTTACCCACTAACATCACCTCCAACGTGTCAGGATTCAGCTTCAGTCGATTAGCCCTCATCCAATCCCCTACAGCCGCCAAACACCAAGTAAGCATTGAGACTGCCAGCCCTGGGTCTGTTGAAAAAGAGAGGTACAGTTGGGTGTCATCAGCATATTGATGACAACGCACACTGAACCCCCTAATCACCTCACCGAGCAGCTGCATGTACACATTGAACAGGAGAGGGGACAAAACAGAACCCTGCGGGACTCCATGCGAGAGGTCTCATTATGATGAAAACAATCCCCAAGCACCACCCGCTGAGTTCTTCTGGTCAGGAAAGAACAGAACCATTCAAGCTCACCCCTGCACAGTTCTGCAGGCGCGTCACCAACATCCCATGATCAACGGTATCAAATGCAGCCGACAGATCTAACAAAATCAGTAGGGTTGAACGACCCTGATCCAATTCTTGGCGCAGGTCATCTACCAAAGCCACAAGCGCAGCCTCGGTCCCATGACCCAGATGGAAGCCGGACTGAGACGGATCAAGAAAACCGATGCGATCAAGGTGCCCCTGCAGCTGCCACCGGCTTACCACCGACCTCGTGTTCAACAGTACCAGAGCAGGGCAGGGGGTCCCTCTTTGTCTTGATCACCACACCTCCTGCTGGGGGATCCAAAAGTGGGACAGGGACCAAGCACCTGCCCCCCTCAATGATGGAACTGATCTCCATGGACTAGATCTCCCCCGACCTGTCACGACCTCTATTGGGAAACACTCCCACCCCCACAAACCCCCTCCTCCAGATATCCCACCAGACAGGTGAGAGGGACCCCCCTCCCCCCACATCCCTCCCCTCTCACTGCGTGGATACATTACCCATCCATCCCCGAGGATATCCCCCCCTCACACCAAGGGGAAGCCCCCCCCCCAACCCAGTCCCTCCTTGTAACCCGCTCTCACTGGGATCTAGGGTAATCCCACTCCCACCCCCTCCCTTTACCCCCAGAACCTGCAAATATGCAGAGAGTGCCCCGTGCCTACCGTGCCTACCCCACAACAGACTCTTTCCCACCTCCCCCCAGTCCCTCCTGGGCCCCCTAAGGGCCTCATCCACAGCAGACATGGGATCAGAAAACTGGTCACTCCCACTCCAGGAGTCTGCATGCTATTCCTGGCTGGAAGGAGCATGATGGACAACCCAGGCTCCTCAGTCACAGAACAGGAACTTACAGGCAAAACATTTGGGAATGTAAACTAACACTTACTGTGGAAGGGAGCTTCCCTCGCAGCTTCTGCTGGATGTTTGCTTCCACGCTGAATGCAAAATGGACTCTCTGCTTTTCTTGCTGAAGTATCAGTGCAGAATGTGTCCTGTGCCACACCCAAAGCTAAATGGCAAACTAGCAGATTACTGAGGAGGCCCAGACTCAGTGCAAGGTGAGACCAGGGCAGAGTGAGTGAGAGGCGAGCTGAGCATGTGATGTCCAGGCAGGGCTGGGTGGGGGGGGCAGGTTGTTAGAGTGATTTACAAGTGCCCTGGGGCTCTTTTCTTTCAAGAAGAACCTTGTTTGGTTTTTTCTCTTTAAAAAAACCAAAACATGCTTAACATTGACTGGGGTTGAAAACGTACCCCGTGGCAAAATCAATGTGTTTCTGGAGATTCCTGGGGTGGTTTTATGCCCTGGGTACTTTTTTGTTTACAGAAAGAAACCCATCAATGTTAAGAGGCTGTGCTTCTGTGACATTGTTTCCCAATGTGTAGGTGACAATGTCCTACAAGGGCAAATTCATAACGCCACTACTATGTGTGTTTTTGCAGAAATCAATGTACCCCAGGTGGATTTTTAAACCCAAACCCAAGTATTTAAGGGTTAAATACTCATGGAAACTTATGAAAAGGGAAACTTCTTATGAAAATGGTAGCTCCCCTTTTTCATATGAAAAGGGGGAACTATAATCATCTGGCATTTTTAAGGCTATCAAGCTCTTGGATGGATGGACTGGGTTTTCACCCTCATTGGCTCAAGAGTCTACTTCTTTGAGCCACAGGTCTTTGTACAGGCCAAGGGACATTTGCCGAGTGGGTGCATTCAGAGAACCTCGTATTTTTCTGGCTTCTACCTTGGTTTAACCCCTTGACTACTGATGCTTACTCCCCAATTCAGCTCTTTCCTTCACCTTGTGGTCTCCTGCCTTGATTTTGCACATTTCCAACATATCTCTCATGGATCTATGATCTCTTCAGATTAACCTACCTGGCTGTTGACCCAGGTTGTTCCAGACCACTCCTCCTACTGCTCCAAACCAACCTTCTCCTGTGGGCCAGAGCTAGCTCAAAGTATAACGTGGCTAACTAACGGTAACCTGATACAGGTAACTATTTTAATATCTGTGGGTAGTACCTGCTTTAGAGTACCATGCCGAGTACCTGATGAGTTACCTGAGCACCGATTGGATACCTGGATGCCCCCAACATTGGGAATTTCCATTACCAATTTTCCAGTTACCGATTGAAAAATCAGAACAGAAACTGAAAAATAAAGACTGGAAGTTGATATTCCGACCAGTACTGGAAGTCAACATTCTGGGACATCAGATACCCGAATTGGGTAGTAAGAGGATACCGCTTCATACCCAATATTTCCAAGTAGATTCAAGTACCGTAAAGTTGATGGGTATGCCTATTTTTGTGGGAACTCATTTCAGATGTGGGTGTGAGCCATTCTTGATTAGTAAATTTGCTAGTGGTCCAACTATTAATTAAGTTGGGCTCCCCTGGATCAGACCTTTGCCGCTATTGACAGGACCTAACATAGGCACTTCGATCTCAACAAATCAGCATGCTAAAAGGGCTATGCTGTGTACTAGTGAAGCTTCCCCTTAATAATGGGTGAAAACAGACATGACGCTAACCACCCTTTAACCACCCTTGGTGGTTATTTATGCATGTTTCAGGGCTGTATTGGTCCCCTATGCAGCCCTGAAACATGCATAAATGACCACCAAGGGTGGTTAAAGGGTGATTAGCATCATGTCTGTTTTCACCTAATATTTCAGAGTCTGTGTGTAGCTCATTCATGTCAAAACAAAAACCTTCCTGTTTCCTTGTTTTTCTGCTACGTGCATCTGACCTTGACAATGGTTAATACTCCAAAAGAAAGCACTCTGCTCATCCCACAACTCATTTCTCATCTTGTGATTGGAAAATAAAACCAAAGAAAGGCATAATAAACATACACATCTAATCAATAGCGTTGTATGAGGAGAAGGGAATAGTACCATCTGAGTAATGATGGAACACAATTCCACACTCCTGTCGCGTCTCTAATTAGAAATTTGCACGTGACGCAAATGACTTAGACACTGCAATATTATATTACCTGAGATGTTTAAATGATCTGCAAAAAGTATTGATTTTGTTTTGAATGTCAGATCCTGGGCTTGGCAGCTTTTCTCACATAATGATCAGATTACTCTCAGAATCCTAATTAAGCCCCCCTCCCTCCCTCTCTTCTAAAATGAAACAGTAGGCAAACAGTAATGTGAAAGTGCAGTTATTGGAATGGGTATTGACCCCTAAGGGGGTAAAGCGACCAGAACTTTAAGTGTTGCTGAATAGTGCACGATTTGCATTGAACTGGAGCCTTTTTGTTCACGAAGATGAATTGGTTTTGCTTCTGAGATGTGTAATTTGTGGTCTTAAAATTGCCTAAAGAGTTCAAATGGAATGCAGGATGGTTATTAAGAAGTTCAGTGACACAGCAGTGTGAGATAGTAACCTTTGGGAAATCAATTCTCTGCTCATCTCCTTTGGTCAAAGAAAAAAAAAAGAACTAATTCAATTAGTCAGCAGTGGACTTCGGCTGCGACTCAGCAAAGGAGGCAAGACTCTTCTGACTTCTCTGCTTTGGACATTTAATTGGAATGAACCAATACCAGCTGTGGCCCTCCGTTGCCATATAAAAGAAGAAAGAACAGGTTACCCATGTAAGGACTGGGTTGATGTTGTCAAAGAAGGCCTGACAAAGAAAAACAAGATAATAGGATGCAAAGAACAGTTACATTTACTGATCTAGTTAAATTTGTATCCCACCCATCGAATAGGCTCGGAGCACTTCAAATAGCATCAGAAATTATGCTACATGTTTGATGGAAGGGAAGAGCTTGACCTGACCAGATCATGACCTGATAATTCACAGCTTCCCATTTCCAAAGTATAGGTCAGATGTGGGTAACCGTTTCCATTCCACAGACTATGTTGAAAATTAGCTTAAGCTTTGCAGAACAGATAGGGGTGGGGCATGCTTAAGAGTTGGTCAGGATGGCGGAAGGAAGAAGAGGGTCCAGATCTTGCAATCTACTCCATGGACAGATCCATCTTCTATCCTTGAGTGCATGCCCTCATCTCTGATGTCTTCCCCTGAAATCATTATTTCAGTGCTTGAGAGTGGGACTGAACCCATGGGCTAGGTCTAAGCATTGGAAAGGGACCAAATCAAAAACATCTGAACTCTGCATTTCCAGGCACATTAGTGGTTCTCCATCCCTGCTATACATCATGACCAGAAATGGGATTGTTCCATCTGTGGAGAGGGTTATATTCCCAAATGATCTCTCTCCTTGTGTCATATATTCCTCATAAAAACATAAGAACACTCAATCAATCAATCAGTACCTTTATTGCATAGCCATATTGGCTATTGCATGGTACATAGTAAAAATAGTATCAATAACAATACACTTCGACATAAAAAATACTTTTAAAATGGAATGATAAAACATAAAAGAATATTTACCAAACGGGTCGGCTACCTGATTCACGCAATGAACCTACTCCCAGACCCAGTTAATTACTATACTTTAACTTTCATTTCATTATTTATCCTAAAAACCTACATCAAAAATGTTTCAACTTTTCCCGTAACAAAAGAGGATCGGTCACCTAGCAGGTAACTTAGATAAAATTCGGGGGTTCTTCCAGGAAAGGAAGCAATTAGCGGGAGGATATATTTGTTACGAGCCTCAATAAAGAAGACGCAGTCCAATATATTATGCTTCATTGTCTCAATTTGATTTGCAACATAAGAACATAAGAAGTGCCATACTAGGTCAGACCAATGGTCCATTGAGCCCAATATCGTGTTTCCGACAGTGGCCATTCTCAGTCACTTTCAAGAATTACCCAATGGGCCATAATACAATGATCTATTCCCTCCCAGCTCCGGATAGTCCGAGGTTACATTCCTTCAAGCCTACTTGGCTAATAGCCATTAATGGACCTCCAAAAGCTTAAACAACCAATTCTTTTTTAAACCAACCTATGGTACTGTCCTTGACCATAACCTGTGGCAAAAAATCCCGCAAGTTAAATGTGTGTTGCGTAAAAATATATATATCCTTTTGTTTATTTGTTTTAAATATGCTGCCCTTTAGTTCCATGAAGTGTTCCCTAGTACTATTTATTTATTTATTTGAGGTGCTTTTATCCCGCTCCCCCCTGCCCACATGGCAACTCAGAGCGGCTATTTGAGAGAGTAAATAACAACTCCCTTTTGACTTCTTCCACCCCACGCATGATTTTCTAAACTTCTATCATATTCCCTCGCAGTCATCTCTTCTCCAAACTGAAAAGCTTCCCTCCAATGGTTTGGACTGTGAGGTTGACAATGTCCTCTCAAGTTCCAGGTTCTCCAGGAAACTGACAGACTAATGGGCAGTTTTTGAACAGGAACAGCTGAGTGGAGTGCCCACAGATGTCCAGTGAGTGTGTGTGTGTGGGGGGGGATAAAATGGACTGGGATCGATGTGTGCTGAGTGTGGAACCCTACCCAAACACTGCCGACTCTTGCCCCCGCATGGAGCAACCCAGATTTCCACCCGATGCTCTGTGCATGGGCATGAGTGGTTGGCATGTGGGTTACGGGAGCGCACACTCACCCATGCTGCCTTCAGACAGGCACTCAGGTGGTTGCGTGGATGGATCTGCATGGACACATCCCATTTAAAAACAGCTATTGGTGATCCATATCCAATTGATAATGGATATACTTTGCTCATCTTTCTTACCATCTGTGATCATGGGATTATATTTAATTCTTAAAAGAGGTTCACATGCTGCATTACATCAATGGATAGTCAAGTCACCTACCGACTTAAAGACCCTTTGTTGGCTAAGCATGTGCTAACATTCTACTGGCATTAACAGGAAAACATGCTTAAGATAAGAACATATGAACATAAGAAGTGCCATACTGGGTCAGACCAATGGTCCATCGAGCCCAGCATCCTGTCTCCGATAGTGGCCAATCACGAGGGCCCGGGAGAAGCACCCAACAGGTCACCATGCTATCCATTTTCTGTGGGTCATCCCCAGGCTCCCGACAGTAAAGGGTTTTGTTCCCCAATCCTATCTGGCTAATAGCTGCTAATGGACCTATCTTCCAGAAACTTGTCCAGACCTCTTTTAAACTCAGCTATAGTACTGACCTTGACCACCTCCCCTGGCAGTAAATTCAACAACCTAATTGTACGCTGAGTGAAATAATACTTTCTTTTGTTTGTTTTTACTCTGCCACCTGTGAGTTTCATGGAGTGTCCCCTAGATTTATTACTAGTTGAGAGGGTTAATAACCGTTCCCCCTGTTTACAAGTTCCACATCACTCATGATTTTATAGACGTCTATCATATCTCCTCTCAGCCGTCTCTTTTCCAAGCTGGAGAGCCCCAACATATCAAGCCTTTCCTCGTACAGGTGCTGTTCCATACCCTGGATCATTTTTGTTGCTATCTGTCTCTGTCTCTGTCTATCTATCTATCTATCTATCTATCTATGGGTGAAAACAGACATGACGCTAATCACCTTTTAACCACCCTTGGTGGTTATTTATGCATGTTGCAGGGCTGTATTGGTGCCCTATGCAGCCCTGAAACATGTATAAATGACCACCAAGGATGGTTAAAGGGTGGTTA
>QEPC01006543.1:289645-305056 GCA_003113815.1 Sphenodon punctatus | reverse complement strand
GTCTGAACAGACCGAGCTCGGCCCGAACTCCAAACTTCCGAACCGTGTTCGCACATCCCTAAAAACTCATATACATATATAATATACAATAAAAACCCAACACATGTTGAGCAGTATACTCTTCTTCAAGGGGATTACAAATAAACAATAGGGATGGGCAAACCCGGTTCGGAAGTTCAGAGTTCGGATCGCGAACGGTGCACCTGGCATGACCCACTACTCCACCACAGTGTTCAGAGCTGCATCTATGTTCCTGGCAGTTTAGGGGCAGTCCATGACTTCTGCCTGAAGGAGGGCCCACCTATAGCCTGCTTCAGGACCCCTCATGCCACTGTCAAATGCCGACTCTGGGTCCTGCCACCAGTGCGCCGTCACCGCCAGGTATACGTGCTGGGCATTCTGGCTGGACCACAGGTCAGTGGTGAAATGGACAGTGGCACCCCCAGTCCCTGCCAGCTGCTCCTTCACCCATTCTTTCAAAGCCCCGTACAGGGCTGGCACCACCATATGACTCAGGGTGGTGCAGGACGGCAGCTTAAACTGTGGGGCCAGGAACCCCATCAGCTGCTTAAACCCAGTGTCCCCGATAATGGAGAAGGACTGGCCATCGACAGTGATCATCTCACCCAACAGGCGCCTGTCTTTCTCTTGAAAGCCACACCGCCCTCCAGCTGCCGATGGCCTTGGCAGCTGCCCCCATCCCAGTTCCTCCATTGTGGGCTGACGCTGGTCCAGAGTCTCCATCGGAGTCTTAAGGAGATTCTGCAAGGGCAGGATTGTGGCCCTTAGGGAAAGAAGTTGGGTGCTGAGGCGGTTGGACTGGCGCAGAAGCTCAAGACAGGCCTGAAGGTGATATTTGATGACCTCCTGCTGCAGGCGGAATATATTTTGGGAACAATGCTGGACCCCAGGGTCAGGGGCAGCATGGCACGCAAGTCATCCCTCTATGGCTTCTGGAAAGATGACCTTGTGGGGTGGGTCTGGAAGGCAGAGCGGGCTCTTGAGAGTGCGCGGCAGCAGCAGCAGCGGGACACCCCTGGGGATGGTGGGAGTGGGAGAAGCTGCCCTTTCAGTCAGTTGGGTCTATCCCTGCCTCCAGGCCTAGTGGTAGAAGCCCTGGCTGGAGAAACAGCACACCCCCATGCGGGCCACCATTCCTGGTCCAGTGTGTGGCCATAGCTGTCTGAGCCCTGGCAACACCCGACTCTTGTCGGTTCATCTCACAGCACTTTGGTGTTGGGGTGAGCACAGTGGCCGGGATCCTGCAAGACATCTGCAAGGCAGTGGAGGGCGTGCTGCTGGACCGCATGATTCGGCTCATGGACCAGGAGGCCGTGATGGCCGGCTTCACGGCTGGAGGCTTCCCCAACTGTCTGGGCGCCATGGACGGCACCCACATAGAGATCCTCCACCCATCCGATGGGGAGGCCTCGGAATATGTCAACCGACATGGGTACCACTCCCTGCAACTGCAGGCAGTCGTGCACTGGGGTCAGTTAATTGACATCTACTCCGGCCACTCCGGATGCAGACACGATTCCAGGATCCTGACCATCTTGCCCCTCTACACCCGTATGTACCACGGGGATATCCTGGATCGAGGGGGTGCTGATGCCCCCCTTCATCCTGTGGAACCGGCCTATCCCCTCACCTGGTGGCTGATGAAGGCATACCCAGTCTCTCAGAACCCTGTGGAGATGCTCTACAATACCCGCCTGTGTGCCAGCAGGACCGTGGTCGAGAGAGCCTTCAGGGCCCTCAAGCAGCATTGGAGGTGCCTCATTGGCCGACTGGACTACATGGTGGAGACCTTGGCCCTGGTGATTGGAGCCTGCTACATGTTGTACAATGTGTGAAAGACCGATGGGGCCACCCTCGAATTCCCCATGCCCTGGAGCCTGCCTGGCCCTATGCCACTCTATGTTAATAGAGATAACCTGAGGGAGTACCCATCCTCCAAGAGCATCCGAGCTGGCCTGGCAAGGCAGATTGCCTGGGATGCCGCAGCCTAAGGCATTTTGCCCTGCCCCCCCAAACGCCACTGGTACCCAGGTCACGCTCATGGGAATCTGCCCACCCCTACCCCGGGGCCGTGATGTGCAGTAATGGCTGCTGTTGCTGTGCCCGTGCCTTTATTGTCCTTTACTTTACAGTAATCCCAACCACCACCACCACCCACCACCCAGCACCGTGCCCCCCCTCATTACCCCTCCCCCTTACTCCCCTCCCTGGGATCTCCTGGACTTTCCCCTCAGCCACCCTGTGGGCGCCATGGAGCTCTGCGACCTCCCCTCACCCCTGCTGTCCATTTCCCTGACCGTGTCCTGGGAGGCCTCGGCGTCCTGAGGGGCAGGCAGTGTTGGGTGGGGGGTGGCCCCAGTGCCAGAGGGGGGGCCCTGGGCAGCTGCTGCCTCCAGGGGCCTGATGGGACAGGGAGTCAGATTTGTGGGCCCTGCGAGTATGCCGATGCCTAGGGTGGTGGAGGGGATGGTGGGGGTGCCATGGGGCCCAGTATTGGTGCTGGGGCCAGCAGGGTGCCCGGCAGGGTGGCGGCCATCATGTAAGCACTCATGGTCCTCGTGTACAGCAGCAGCGACATGCCAATGTTGTGGGACCGATCCATCTACAGCGAGTGTTCTGCCACCATGCGCTCTATGGCCTGTTCCAGCTGCCCGAATGCCTCCACCTTCCTGATGTGCTCCCGGCGCTCCTGCCTCTGTTCGAGGCGCACCTCCGCCTGCAGCCTCCAGTCCCTGGCCTCCGTCTGCTGCAGGGCCCTGTCCATGGCTGCCTCCATCTGGTCGATGGCCGCAAACATCTGCTCCCCCTACTCAGTGTTGGTCCGGACTATGTCCTCCACCTGCTCCTCCCTTTGGCACTGTACTCATGCTCTGTGCTTCCGTATCTGCTGTGTCAGGGGCACGGGGCTGGCTGGCAGGGCCTCGGCTTGTCTCCCTGTTCGGGTGCACAGTAGGGGTTAGTCAAGCGGCCCTGCCACCTGCCTCCCATCCCATACCACCAATGCGGGTAGTCGGGTGACCCCGTGGTGGGTTGGCGGCCGGTGCCCTCCCATGGCTTCCCCCTGTGCCATGGCCTCCTGTCCCCCATGCCCCCCACCCCGGGTCCCACGCCCTGTTCCCCCCTCCCCCCCAATGTCCCCATGCCATGTAGCTTCACCGGGGACCTCCTGCTGATCCTGGGGCTGCTTCCCACCATCCCCCTCACCTTCCGGTCCCACGTGCTGGGATGCACCGTGACCTGTACAGACATGGGTGGGGGTGGGTTGTGTTAGATGTGCTGTGGCCCCCCTTCCCCCCAGCCATGGGTGGGTGGCCTGCAGCCCTTGACCCCCTGGTCTGTGCCTTTGCAGACCCCAGTGCCCCCTGCCCCCTTTCCAGGCTATGGGGTTTCTAGGGTTGTAGGGCTGGGCCCATGCCCTGTGGCAGTCCCCCCCATCAGCCCACCCCCTCTGGTCCGTTCCCCCTCCCACCCACTTGCCTACTCTTGATGTCGGTCTCAGAGCTCTCTGAGGCTGGCCCCTTGGTGTTTCTGTGGTCCCCCTGAGTCCACTGGCTGGAGGTGCCCAGTGTGCTGGTCTCGGATCCTCCTGGGTCAGACACGGGGTGTGGGCTCCCAAGGCTGGTGCGCGAGGTGGGCCTGATGCTCCTTGAGGACCTGGGGTGTTCCTCGGAGGGGCAGGCCCCCAAAGCCGATGCCTTCTAGTGGTTTGGTATGGGGTGGGGGTACATTGGCCTGCTGCCTGCCATGGACCACAGTGCTCCCTACAAGCCGTGGGGTGATTATGGATCCATTCATGTGGAGAATGCGGTCCAGGACATCATAGTAGGGGGTGGTCCGGGCTCTGTGGTTGGACTGCCAGTTATTGTCCTTTATTGCCTTGTACCCCCTTTTGAGCTCCTTGACCTTGGAGTGGCATTGGGCCACTGTCCTATAGTACCCCACCGTCTCCATGTCCCTCACGATCTCATTGTAGACGTGCTCATTCCTTTGGCTTACCACGAGTTCCAGCTGGTGTTCCAGGGACCCCAAGATCCTAATGAAGTGCTTGGTTTCCTTGTTTCCCCATTGGACCCCTCTGTGGCATGGCCCACATGGGGAATCCTGCTCCTCCTGCTCCTCCTCCTCCGCTTGTCCTCCGCCTGTCTCCTCCGGGGGCTCCGGATCCCGGGCCCGTTTCCGGGTCTGTGGGTTGTAACGGGGGGGGGGTGTAGTTGCCTAGGTGTCTTGGCCCCATGGCCGTCCTCCCTTCCCCCTCCTTCCGCCTCCCCCTGGTGCCCCTGAGCTGCTGGGTGCCCCCCCCCGCTCTCCTTACCCATTTCCAAGGTGCCTCCTCCCACTGGCTGGGTGTCCCCTCTGGGGTGGCCTGCCCCAGCTGCTGCCACTCCTCCTCCACCACCTCCATCTGCAGCACCATCTCCTCCTCCTCCTCCTCCTCCCTTGCTCGGTCTCCCTCTGCTCTCCTCGCCCTTCCACCTCGCTCCATCCCGCCATGTTCCCCTGCTTCTGTGTGCCCTTTAAATCTACCTCCCCAGTCTGTGTTGTTGTTTGTTGCCTGGCAGCGATGCTGCGTGCTTTGACCCCAGCTGGGGATCGTTTTGTTTGGTTCCGGCTGGTTATTGTCATTTAGTTGTTCGGTTTTGCTGTTTCTCGCTGGGAATTGCTTTGACCACCCTTCCAGAGATGGTCCAGTCCAGACCTCCGAAAGGGTGGTTAACTTTGTCCCCTGCTGGGGATTGTCTGTGGTGAACATTTGGCTAACGCCGAACAGACGTTCTGGGCTCTTTGCCCCCGCCACGAGGTTGAGTGTTGTTCACTGTGGTTGACTGAGATCTCATAACGTCTGAAAATACCCTCAGTTACCAAAATAAGTACCAAATCGAATCAAAAAATGTCAGGTAAAAATCAGTACCTGATTTCAATCCAATTCGCATACCCGATGTCCCGGAATTCTGACTTCCCATCCCGATGAGTTTTCTTTCCCAGTTTTTCACTTTTCCATCCCGATTTACCAATCAGTAACTGGAAAATCAAAAATCAGTACTAGAAATTACCTTCTTTTTTTTTTAGTATATCCAGGTATGTGACTGGGGATTGGGTAGCTTGTTGAATAACCAACACAGTACTTGAAAATGTGAACATTATCCTACCCTCTGGAAGTAAATTAGATATCCATTTCTGCTCTAAACTGAACACAAGCTCCCAGATAAACAGATATTTGAATATCGTTTACATGGCAAATAATTATTTGAATATACAGAGTTATCAGAAAATGGAAATAAAATCCCTGAATACAAAATGTCTGTTCACTCGGTTTCCATCCCAAATGGAATCCTTGTTTGAACCAACCGCTAAGCACCAAATAGCAACAAGGAAGACAAATAAGTTTGTTTGCTTCCCAACTATTCCCCATGGCTCAAAGTCACTTCCGGCACGAGACCCAATGACTCAAAAAGCCTGTTTTTAAATGTGTTTAAAATTATATTTAAGATTTTACTGTCAAACTGATTTTGTTGCAAGGATTACAGCATGCTTCATTTGGTAGATGGCTTCATTTATAAGTACTGGCCATAAATTCAAACCCATAAAAAAATTAATTTCGCCTTAAAAAAAATATATCGGTCAGCAGGCTTCTTAAACTGTTGCAGTGTTGGAAGTTTAAGAAGTGAGTCTAATAATAAGCAGTTTTTTCTTCTGAATAATTATATAAAGATGTGTTATGCAAAGGGTGCTCAGATGTATGGTGCATGAAAAACCCTTGATCCAGTTATTAACTTTAAGCAATCTACCAGGACCCTTTCTGCTGAATTCCAACCCTATGGCAGCTCAACAACTGGTCTCAGGCATGGAGAGGAACTCGTTCCTTTAGCGAAAGTCTTTCCTACTGCCCTGGAGGAGCTGTCCTAGCTGGAGCTAAAATGAGTATCTGCAAAATAGGGGCTCACACATTTAATTTCTGGTACCCAAATCAACTAGAAAATACTGGCTACTGATCGGTAGGGTTAAGACTTTGTCACGGGCATGACAAAAGTCATGTTTTTAATGACTTTTGCCTCCCGCCATGACTTTTGAGATCTTCCCATCATTTCCGTGATTTTCCCAAGTTTTTCGAGATTTCCTCCAAACTGAAGAGCAGAGCGGCAAGAAACTGGTGAGAAGAGCACGTTCAATGGTGCTAAGAAGATCCACGGTGTCTCCCTGGAGCTCCAAACCCCTCCCTGGCTGGGGAGATGTGGCAGCACAGCAAGAAGCTGGCGAGAATAGCACGCTGGGCACCACCTGGTAAAGCCATGGCCTCTCCCTGGAGCTCCAAACCCCTCTTCAGTGTTGTTTCTTGTGGAGGGTGGAGCTTTGGGCATGGTCAAGTGGCGGCACGGCATGGTGTGGCAGCGGGATCAGAGGCAAAGAATGTTACTGTTGTCAGAGCTTCAAGAGGTGCCCAGGAGGAGACAGCAGCATTTCCTCTGCCTTTATCCCCTGCTTGGGTTTACAGTCTAAGCCTGGGGCTTTCAAAGGGCTTTACAATCCCTGGGTTTACAATCTAAGGGGTGGGGTGTGTTTTCCTCCTATTCTGTGCTGGGGGGGGTTACAATAGAATCCCTGGGTTTANGCTCCAGACCAGCAAGGAGAGCACATCTCCTGGAGAGGCTGTTGGAGAAGGCACCTGACTTGGATGCAGGAAGAAAAGGATCCTGAAGGAAGGAGAACTCGAGCCTGCTCCTGTCTCTTATACACATCTAGATGTGTATAAGAGACAAATACAATATTGAATAAAAGTTAAAGAAAATTTACCCATGAGTTTTCTGTGACTTTTTAACATTCCTGCCATGACCAACTCATGAAAAGTTCCATGACAAATTTGTAGCCCTACTGATCGGTACCCAATTACGACCTGATTCAGTACTTGGATGTCCCAGGATCAAGAAAGATTCCCCACTGTGCGTGGCCAAACACAAAAAGGCACAAGATGGGAGAAACTGGCGATGCTAGAAGTTTTATGGTCAGCTCAGATCAAGGGGGCTGGCCATGGACCATTGATAAAATGAATTTTAACTTCCAAGACATTGAGGACAAATCCCTGCAACAGCTGTTTCGGGTAGAAACAGCTATTTATTTATTCAAATTTCTCCCCCTACCTTCCCCTAAGGCTCAGGGTGTCTTACATAATAAAAACACAAATTGTAAAAATACAATATAAAACTCCATTTAAAAGCCCACCCTCACTCCCTGTACCTGCCTATCTCGACCCCTAATTCCATCCTGCTAAATAGAAAAGTTTTCCACTGCCTCCGTAAATGCTTCGGTTCAGACTCTGACAAACGTCATGGGGAAGGGAGTTCCATAACATAGGAGTTATGAACCAACCTCCCTCCTCCCCTCTTCTCTACTCAGTATGGACCACTGCCCAGCGGCAATGCTGATTTGCTGCTGGTGCCCCATCTCCATCCTCCACCTCCAACCACCCCTGCGTTTACTGTGCAAATGCCCCCAGATTGGCTAGGTGAGGTGCCTGAGAGTTTTTACACAGGAAAAGGAATACATAGCCCTGCTCTCTGGCCCACTCCTGCCTCTTTCCCCCCACCCCCTTACTCACAGCTGAGAATGTTTTGTGCATGCACTGACAATGCAACGTGGCAGCAACTAGGGATGCACGCAGATTATTTTTTTCCTTTTCGCTATTTGTTTTGTTTTCATTATTAAAATGTCATTTGTTTTCCTATGTATTTTTGTAATGTCTTTCTCTTTTCTTTTTCCTTTTTGTTTTCGTTTTACATTGGTTTCAATGGGAAACACTTTTCTGGCTCTCACCTCTTTGTCTTCCATCTGATCTGGATGCCATTTTTACAGATTGCACTTCTCACCTAAGGAATCATGCATGCCAAATTCCATAAAGATTGGATAAAGGGTCCCGATTTTACAAGCCTGCCTGCTGTCCTTTCTATAACAGAAGCGAAAGCCTGATGTAATTATCTTTTCATTTTCATTATTAAATAATGAAAAAGAAAGAAGGCTCATTCGTTTTCATTATTCTGATAATGAAAAGAAAGGTGCATCCTTAGCAGCAACTAGCTCAGCTGTGAGTTGGGAGGAGAGGTGAGAGGAATGAGGGAGAAGCCAGGGTGGCTCCACTGGAGGTAGGGCAGCACCTTGCCACCCTTGGCCCACCAGCCGACCCTGCCACGTAGGTGTAACAATATTTATGGCCACAACCCTCTGTGACTCTTTTGTTTTTGTTCATCCAGTATTTTTCTGTTTTAGGCACGAATCGCCTGACGGGAAGATAGGTATATGTTTATTGTCGGCCACATGGCCATTACAAGCAAATAAACAAGCAAACATGATGGGAAGGAAAAAAGTCAAATGTGAAATATTAAAGGTTTGATGAGGGTTTGGTTGGGCGGGCGGGGGGTAGCATTTAGTTTTTAGTTTTCACTTTTCAACCAGCGTCTTCAATCCTAGTCAAAAAGAAGGTGACACAAAATCAGACTCCATGGGGTAGCCAACTAGATTTATTGAGTGTCATACAGATCAAAGGAAAATGCAGGGACCTAAAGAATCTTGATCCCTAGCTGTGCATGTGGGTTTGCAAACAGAAAAGGATTGACTCTGCCACAGCGCAATATACTTCTCCTTTCCAACTTAATTAAGTTAGGATTGAATGCCCACTGATAGCAGATAATAATAACAGGCACGCTCAAAGGAGATGTGATACTGTAGATTAGGTTTATAAGAATTGCTTTATCTCCTTGACAGTGAGACAAAAAATAAATAAATACAGGATGCCATTAAGCTCCCAGAGAAGGGATTTTACACCATTTTGACTATTCCCATTTCCTGACACTAGGACTGAAATGATATCTCACAAAAGCGGAGAAATCTAGTAAAAATCCCAGTGCTTGGTTTCCAACCCTCCCGACACACACGCTCCCCCACACACACATTCCTCCAGGACTAAGCGAGCACTGGGATATCGTCACCAAAAATCACTGCGCATATGAAAAATGGCAACCACCCTTAATTAAAATGGCAGCGATAACGTTGCCCCCATTTTGGCTAAGGCCCAGTGCAATGCATTTTTAGAAACGTTTCCATTTCCCACTGAAAACTTGCACTGGGACTGAGATGTCAACAAGATCTCAATCCCAGTGTTCGACATAATTAGAAATACTCACAGGCAGCAAATTAGCTGCTTGTTCCACCCCTACTGACAAGCACAGGGAAGCAGTTAACAGTTAACTACTCAACACAAAGCAGCATCACGGAGGGGCTTCCACCTTACAATTGTTGCAGTCACTGGGCTGCATGACACTGTGACACAAACCAGTTTTGACTCATTGGCTTGGACTTGCTTTCTTAACTTTTGTCATCATTTGACATCTTCCAGGACATCAATAGTAATTTTTTGTTTTGTTTTGTTTTAGTATTTCTCCGTTTAAAAGGATCAGTTCCGAGTTCTTAAGCCTGTCTTTGGTAACTCAGATGAATATTCGATACTCGGTACTCAGTAAAATACTCGGTAAAATAAAACTGAGTACTGAGTATTTTCTGAGTACTGAGTGCCCTTAGATAGGATTATGTTACAAGAAAAGCCCCGTATGTTCCCATGTGAAGATTTACCTCTTTGTATTATTTCCCCCCCACCCTTTATATTTAACTGCCTGCATTGTATTTTGCACACTGAGCAAAAATCATGTTAAGAAATAAGGGATGCCACTCAGTATCTGTAACGTAACTAGCAAGTCTTCCAAAGAAAGTGGATAAATTAATCATGTATTTTCTCAAACAGACATGTGTGCCCTGAAAGATAATTAGGGTGATCAGAGCCAGTTCCTGAACTTTGATGGCTTCTCATGTCTTGGGCTATTGCTGTATGAGTGCTTAGTAGATATTTATCTTCCCCAGTCACTCTAATTAGCAAACTAGAGGAGACGGTACTGAGTGGCATTAAAGCTCACTGCTTCTATGATATATCCATCATTGGAAAGCATGGCAGATAATTATTAGAAGCACATACGCACCACAGGGTTAACCAGTGTTTCCAGATCACTAAGCTGAAGTGAAAGATTGTTATTTATTATTATTATTATTATTGTTGTTGTTGTTGTTGTGGTTGGTGGTGGTG
This sequence comes from Sphenodon punctatus, assembly GCA_003113815.1. Taxonomy (NCBI): domain Eukaryota; kingdom Metazoa; phylum Chordata; class Lepidosauria; order Sphenodontia; family Sphenodontidae; genus Sphenodon; species Sphenodon punctatus. The sequence goes on along the minus strand of QEPC01006543.1, from coordinate 294,915 downwards.
GTTTTTTGTTTGTTATTATAATTTATTATATTAATCTGGGGTGTCAACTGGTCCCCATTTGGGCTAAATCAGTACCCAAACAGGACCCCAAAACTCTCGATTGTGCCAGCTGGCCTTTAAAGTGATAAGCCCCTAGCGGAGCCACAGGAGCCCAGACCAGATCCTGTCACTTTCAAAGGCCCCTTTCCCCCTCCCTCTCCCATCTCTGAGGATGTGCTAGCACCGGTCAGCCTTTGAAACTGACAGGCCAACAGCCTGGGCTGGATCCTATCACTTTTAAAGGCTTCTTCTCCACCCCCACCCTCCAGAGTGCCTTTCATCGGAGAGGCGCTGGTGGGGGGAATCACCAGCTGGCATTTGAAACTGACAGACCCTGACTGGGACTGCTGGGCTTGCCAGTTTGTCTGGGTAATGCTCACATTTTCAGGTATCGGGCAGCCGATTGGTCCTTGGGTGGCCCATTGCATGCCCAGTGGTGTGCCTGAAAAATGAAGGTATGACCTACAGGTAGTAACTTTAGTACCTGTTGCAGCTCTAATCACAATCTACTAGTAAATCACAATCTAGTCTCCAATAGATCACAGTGTGGGGAGTAGGGGGGCGGCATATCTGAGATTGCCTCTGGGAAGAGAGTGGAACCAGCACCCCAGGGAGTGTCTCCAGGAGGAAACAGGCTAGGAGAGCTCCTCCAGTGTGGGCAGTAAAGGGAGCGGTCCTCTGGTGCTAAGGTTCCCTAGAGCTGGGAGCCAGCAGCATACATTCTGACCTTGCAACGCAGTAGCCAGCTGGAGGCATTCTGATAGGTCACCTGATGGTTGACGCTGAGATAAAGTGGACCATGTTCACGAGAAGGCTGGCCAACTCTGATTTAACTGATGAACAGAAGAACTGGAATCCTATAGCAAGGTTCATGGTAGGGCTGTAGTGGAATGTCGCAGCGGTAGCTATTTCCACCGGAAACAGCGTTTCTGTAATTAGTGGTACGGCGTGGCAGAGGCTTTCATTCCACTAGTTTCATTCCGCTACTTCCGCAGTTCCACTAATTTCATTCCGCTACTTCCACAGGCTTCGCAAAATAGCAGAAACACGACATTTTCACTACTTCCGTCATTCTGCCAACGCCACAAAATAGCAGAACAGCGGTTTTCTGACAGTTTCCGACAATTCTACAATTTTTTCGATAGTTTCCGAAATTGTAGAATGCTGGCGGAATTAGCGGAATGTCAGCAGAAAAGTCGCGGTGTGGCGTGGGCAATTCCAAAATGGCAGAATGGAATTGCGGCACGGTAACAGCTGCTGCCACATCAGCCCTAGTTCACGGTGGGTTTTCTAGAGATGAATAATGGACCTATGAGTCCCGATATTGAGGCTTTCCAAATATGGCTTCAAAGAGACCACGTGAGTCGCGATTCCTATGGTGGCCAGCTACTTCTGGTGCGTCTAAACGCTCAGCTTTTTAGGAAGTGCTTTCTTCATGCCGATAAGTAGAGTCGCTCATCTAAAAGAAGTCTCATTGTGATGATGACTGTCTTAAGCAGCTTTACCTGGTCGAATTGGGCATGATTGCTCAATGATCATTTCCTAACAGTGCTTAACTTAAAAGGAGTCCCTTGCTGGGTCAGGGCCCAGGTGCAGCTGAGCCCCCTTGCACCATTGTCCCTACGCCACTGGTCAGGGGGCATAGGGCAGTGCAGTCATGGAACAGGGCAACGTGGTTCAGGGAATAGAGCAGAAGGAGGCGGGAAATGGGGTACAGGGAAGAAGACAGAAGAGGCCGGGGAAGAGGAATGCCACCTCTCTAAAAGTTGTGCGGGAGCTGGGTGCACCGTCTGGATTCTGTCTCCCTATCTTTTGAATGAGGTTTCTTCGAGCATGCTTAGTTTAAAGTTATTTGGGAGCATGCTGGGAAAGTAGTCCAGCTGGCTCCCAGACAGCTTTAGAACTAATGCTGTCTGGGGCCATCTGGACTACATTTCCCTGCATGCTCTCAGAGAGCTTTAGACTGAGCATGCTCGGAGAAACCTCATTTAAAACACACAGAGGCAGAGTTCACAGTGGCGTGCCCAGCTCCTGTAGCTTTAAGGTGAGTTTATTGCCCCTCTTCCCTGCCCCTTGCTCCTCACTGTCCCCCTTTCCCTGCCCCTCACCAACCCATTCCTTTACCCACCTTCCCTGCTCCCTGCTTCCCTATTACCCCTCTGTCCCCTTCCTGCCCCTTCCTGCTGAGTCCCGAGTGGCAAGCTGGTTTCTTGGCCACTAGGTACTTGGTAAAACAGAGTTGAGTACCATTTTACTCAGTAAAAACTGAGAAACCGAGTACTGAGTTTCAGCCCTACCTATAAATAATCACAGAAGCTGGATATCCATGTTGGTAGAAGAAATTGTTTCTCTTCACCCCTTGTCACTTTAACAAACCCAGTACCCTTAGGGGGGGCAGCAAATATTCACTGTTTAATGGACCCCCAACATAGAAAAATGGTTACTAGCCTTCGATTGCAAACTGGATATTGCTGTAGTGCAAGGGAGATATCAGGAGGTACCTTATGCTGAATGGATATGCCCTTGTGGCCGGGAGGTTGAGGACACAGTTCATTTTATGCTAAACTGCCCCCTGTATAAAGATATGCGTGATCAATTGCACCTGGCCTTGGGCGGTGACAGGCGTAGGCCTAATATCCAACAGATTATTTATCTGCTGGGTGATACCAATACATAAGAACAAAACTGGTAGCAATTTATGCAATTTATTTTCGGGGAGAGTACAGGTTGACTGAAAATCAAAACAACTAGCCTAGGGAGGGAGAAGGCCAGGATTAAGAAGGAGAGGAGAAGGTTAGGTGTGGGGGTCTGTTTTACTGTTTGGCTTATTGTTTTTCTCCCTCTCGCTAGAGGATTTATGCTGTATTAGATGCCAGAATGTGGCAAATTGATTTCACTGTAGGTAAGATTTTATTATTGTATTGTATTTGGCCATGTGGCCTTAATAATTCATTCATTCATTCAAACCCAGTATATTCAGGCTTACCCCCTATAGCCTTCATTGCAAATTAAGCGAGGAACTGAGGCTATGGTGCTGTCCCAAAATTCTAGACAATGGAGTTTGGGGGTTATTTTATATGGTGTTTAAACACATTATTGAGTTTCTGTGGGTCAAGTTTCACTATGAACTAACTTTCATGACTTTCTTCAAAATCATCTTATGAAAGGGAGTTTACTGGGGATGGGCGTGTTTCTAGACATTAGTGGTGAAATGAAGAGACAGTTCAGTATGGGTCGTTTGCCTGACCAAACTCAACAGGTCTTACACTCAAGAAGACTATGAAAAATGGGTAGAAAACAAATTAAGCAGGAAAAATAGACACAGAGCTCAATGCTACATTGGTGTGTAGCTTGTGTTGTTGTGGTAGGGCTGTGTCACAAAATGGCACCTGCCATATGGAATCACCTAAGATGGCCACCAGCCAGGAAGTGGACGAGAGTGGCCTGAAGTATAAAAGTTCAACCAGCCTGAAAGAAAAGTCAGTCTGCTCCAGACCAGCAAGGAGAGCACATCTCCTGGAGAGGCTGTTGGAGAAGGCACCTGACTTGGATGCAGGAAGAAAAGGATCCTGAAGGAAGGAGACCTCGAGCCTGCTGTGAGTTAACAAAGCTAGATAAGGACAGTTAACAGAATTAGACTCTGGATATGGACCGTTGACTGGTTAGAGGCTTAAGCCTGACCTAAGGATGGTGAGTGAGATGGACTTTGTGATATTCAATAAACTATTATAGAGCTGGATACAGAGTGATACTCTTCCTTGGGCCTAACCCTGAAACTACTCGCCCCATGGTAGAGTGGGGATCTGTTACAGTTGTCATTAGTGCTGACAGGAATAGAGGGTTTTTATTTGTGGGCATTCACATTTTCAAAGAGACCTCAGACTATATCTTCAACCGAAACAGATATTTGGGTATCAAGTTTTCACCTGGGGAGCTATTTGTCTGTTCAGTTGTCTAGATACTTGGTTATTTGTTTTTTCGACTACTTAATTTTCAGCTACCGCTCATGCACAAATAAGCACTCATAAATAGCCAAAATGAAGTAACAGAACAAACAATTGATTAAATTTTCAATATCCAGACCGCTGAACAATCCAAAAAAAAAGAAAAAGACCCCAAAGTCTTCATCTCTGGTGAAGATGGATCCAGATAGAAGTCATGATCAGTTTTGATGGACACAATTTGGATTGCACAAAAGCAACAGAAATGATGTTCACTGTGAATATTTATTTCAACACTTGTCATCATCAGGGCCGGCCCCAGGCACATGGCCCCGAATCTAACTGGGGCCCCGAACTTGCATGGCTGGGCAGCAGGCTGCAGCCAGCTTCTCCCCCAATAAGTTCTTCTGCCTCCCCTCCTTGGCTCCGTCCTCATCCCTCACCTGCCTCTGCATCCTAGTAGTGCTTCAGCAGCAGGGGACACTGAACAGACTGGGAGATAAAGCTGTTTGTTTACAAACAACTCCCCATGTGAGTGATCAGAAAGTTCTTCGAGATGGCGTCTAACATTCTCACAACTGCGTTCTGAATGCTCACCCTATTCAAATAATAGACCACATGATGGTCTCGAGTGCCTCTAGTATTAAAAGCATTCTCCCCTTCAGAATGACAGTTCTTTCCAACCCTTTCTAGAAAGGTGGATGTGATAATGTTTGGACTCATCTCAAAGAACCTTGTTTACAAGGTAGCAACCTTCTGTTCTTCTTCGAGTGGCTCCTCACATGCTATTTTTACATGGCGTCCGTGGGCACGCCAGTGCGTGGACGGGGCATGCACATGGCTGCGCATGCATCCCTACTCACCCCCCACTCATCCACACCCACGGAGTAACCGCCATTTCCCCTGGTTGCTCCATGTGGTGGGACGAGTGGGGGTGGGTGGGGGGTGAGTGGGGATGCATGTTAGGCAGGCGCGCATGCACCCTCACTCACCATGGGTGCATGTACCGCGTCGTTCACTCGGGGCTTCCCCCACCCATGAACACACAGAAATCTGCGTGTTCATGGGTGGGAAAGGCCCATGTAAAAAGGGCCACATTCTCACAACTGTCTTACTTAGACTATCTTAGGTAGGAATTTAGGATGTAAAGCAATGTCTATTCTGTCTTGGAAAATAAATCTGCAAATATGGTTCTGAGATTATTATGGCTGCTATTTTACTAACTCTTCTTAATGAAGTTATTGCTAACAGGAATACTGTCTTTAATCCCGCACCCCATAACCAGTTCAT
>QEPC01006543.1:231984-246204 GCA_003113815.1 Sphenodon punctatus | reverse complement strand
AGGTTTTTTTTTAAAAAAACTTTTTTGCTGGGGCTTTAAGTTTTTTTACATTGCAGCCATTTTTAAATGGCTGCAATGTAAAAAAAATCCGGTACCCCGGAATCCGGTACCTGGACCGGATTACCGGGTCGAATCCGATAATGCCGGTACGCCCGGTACCGGCATTATCGGATACTGGATTTTACCGGTTTCCCGCCCCTAATGGACACTCATGGTAAAAATCCAGAGTGTGCCATTTTGTGCAAGCCAAAAAAGTGCATTGCAACAGTCACTCATGCATCCCACGCCTGTATGACCTGGGGAGGCCACCTATGCCAGCAATCAGGTTCCCTTCCCATAATCACTGTGGGTAAGGGACACAGCCTTCACAAGTCAGTGAGTCACAGGAACTGGCCACAAGTATGGGGGATGTTCAGTTCTCCAGTGCTCACACCTGGGGCATTTCAATTGCAAAAGCCAGCATGGAGCGCTTCCCCCTCCTGCATGGTCCTTAGCAGAGGAAGTGAATGGCAGCTGATGCAGTAGCCATGCTAACAGATGCTTCTTAGACTTCATCCCCATGCACACCATGGAGACCATAGAATCATAGAATCTTAGGCCTCTAGATGTGTATAAGAGACAGCAGTAAAAGAGCCTGTGCGAACGGGGATCTGATGCAGCTTCTCTCGTGCATGTCAGGGCACAAAATCCTGTCCTGACACGCACAAGAGAAACCGTAGCAGATCCCTGTTTGCACCGGCTCTTTTCCCATCGGCCGGCTCCTCTGGGCTGCCACGTCTTCCCTCGGCCCTCCCACTGCTGCCACCACCACCACAGGTGAGAATACAGCCTTAATCTCTCCTTGCTGGACCAGATGTCACCCAGGTGCTGTTGGAAACAGCAGTGCCGGGCAACTCCCAGAGGTTTTGAGACACTCCCCTCCACCGCCATGGGGTTTTTCCCAACCTGGGTTTTTAAGGTGTGGGAGAAATGTCTCCCATCTAAAAATGCCCCATAATTCTACTACAGGTTTCTTCGTGGTCCATGACAATGTCTCCCACCTTAGTACTGCCTAGAAAGGCTCACTGCTGCTTCTCTTAGGGGCCTCCAGTGGGAGATGCTCGCACCAAAAACTGACCCCATTAAATCCTGCCAGGATGTTTGACCATGTCAGCAAGTCATCTCTCATCTCCCAGGTCACCCTGATACGGTGGTGCTGAAGAGGGCTGTCTGCTAACCTGGCATAAAAGCCAGACAGAAATGCCTGTCCATGGGCCATCACCCTACATGCAAAAGTAAGGCTCCCTATCAGGGACTGGAGAGAATTGACTGTCACCTAATTGGCAGCAAGGCAACCATCAATTCTGAACCATAAGGCAGCCAATTTATCAGTCAGGATACTGGAAAGAGCCTGGACAGTGTCAAGTTCAGTGCCTAGATACATCAAGATGGTGGCTGATGCCTCAGTCTTCTCAGGGGCTACGGGGATTCCAAGGTCATCAGCCACCATTTGGAAGGTCTCCATCAGTCCAGAATACTCTCATGAGTCAGTCCTGTCTACGAAGGGGAAGTCATCCAAATATTTTGTGACCTCCCTTCCTTTAGCGTGCTCCCATAACACCCATTCGATAAGGGAACTAAAATGCTCAAAACTATGAAAGCAAACAGCCCATGGACAGCACCTTATCGAAATAATAGCAGCCCTGAAATAGAAACCAAGCAGATGAAAATTACCAGGGCGGAATGGCGGCAGGCGAAAAGCAGATTTTATGTTGCATTTTGTGAGGAGGGCTCCATGGGCCACCGCGCTTTACCTTTTCTACTGCAGCGTCAAATGGAACATACCGGACGGATGTGAGTTCCTTAGCAATGGCATCATTCACGGACCTGCCCCTTGGGTAAGACAGACTGTGAATCAGACTGAATTTCCTAGGGGCTTTCTTTGGAACCACCCCCAGTGGGGAAACCACCAAAGTTGAGAAAGTGGGCTCCCAAAAAGGGCCAGCAACCCGCCTCTCGTTAATCTCTCTCTCAAGTTTGGCCTGGACTATTGCCTCCATACCAGTAACTGACTTCAAATTGGGGGCGAGCCTCGCCTGCTGAACATTATGTGCTGGGATCTTGAAATCTTTGTGAAAACTTCTAACTATGTACAATTCCCTTTCAGGGCAGCCTCCAATCGGTCAACCCTAACTTGGGTTGGGGCCTTTTCCAGCCGACCCACCTTCTGAATCACCCTGGTTTCATTTTATGAGGCCATTTTGGTTGGATTTTCCCTTGGTCCAGGGTTGCTTAGTCTTAGGGCAGGTGGAGGCTGTCAGGCTGAATGATACCCCCCACAGTGGGTTCAGGTGTGGTAAAATTTACATGCCATGAGGGAACATTTCCATGAGTGGCTGAACTCCCAGCACTGGCCGCCCGCTGGGCTAGCCCCTTTTTGGCCTTTAGTGCGAAAAAGGTCATTGGCCGGGGTCACACTCCCTCATGCCAAGACTTGCCCACTATCCACGTGGGGCATTGGCTGCATCATTCATGCAGTCTAGCCACAGTTCAGGGGCATGGGTCCTAGTCACAGGTCTAGCCACAGGTCAGGGGCATCACAGGCCCAGCATAAACACTGCCCTGAGGTGGAAGGCTTCATCATACCTGAGCCATGCTCCAGGGGGGCCAGAAGACAATGTCAGCATACTTGAGGAGGTCTGAAGTCCTACTGGGAAATGACTGAATGATAATCCCTTGAAATATAGAATAGGCCATGGTACAATTGGACTAATTCCGATCTGCCTTCCGGCACCTAAACCATTCTTTCTCTTTTTTATCCTCTCAGTCAGCAGGATCCACAATGGGATCGCTGAACTGGAGGGCAAAAATATCCACATATTAACTCCTCCAAATCTTCTCTCTTGTGGCCTGCAGGAGGTGATCAACAATGGGAGCAGAGACCTCTGAGTACCCTCCACCAGCAAGGGGGGGGAGTGGTCTGACCCCCACTTCCAGAGGTGGGTTTGTTCCAGCTGGGGGTGGGGGAAAACAGATTTGGAGAGAATGCACCCCCTGGGCTCCCGCCCTGACTCCTTGGGGCTCATAAGGCACCAGAAGGCAATAGGCCATTCCCACTATAGAGGGCAGGGGGCGGGGCACCCCAAGGACAGCCACCGGCACCTAGACACCATTGCACCAGAGGCACTGGGCCTCCAGCCCTGTGCTATCAAGTGGCTGACACATACCATGCTTTGAGGCCTGAGTGGTCCCTCCCATCACAAGTCCTCCCGTCACTAATGGGCAATGGCAGTGGCTCTGTGGCTGGGTAAGGTCTATTATGGAAGTGGGTGTGCCCATACCATCCCTGTGCAGGGCAGCTCCAGTGGAGGAGACTCACCTCCCAGTGGGGACTCCACAATCCTCAGTTTACCTTGGCGTCTCTGGAGATCAGCGTGGGTTTCCTCCTCCTGAGTCGCCGGCAGGTCGTGGGGGTAGTCTTGGGCCATATTTCAAAGTTTGCATTCCAAGGCCTCTATCTTAACCATAATTACATGAACTCCTGAGTCGAGTGACTCCTGTGGCTCCTCATGAGGCCTCCTCAATGGTGGGGTCTCATTCATATCAGGAGAAATGGGGGCCAACTGCCACCCTGCCTGCCTGGGTGGGGGGCTGGCTCCCTCATGAAAAGAGATGAAGGGCCTTGCACCCCCAGGAGAGCAGACCCAGCCACTTCTGGGACATCTTGCAATGCTGGTGGGCATGATAACAACTGCAGTGGGGCCTTTCAGTCTTCCATGTGACTCCTTGGCTGGGGGGGCGGGGGGAGGGTTCAGGCCTTTATCATGCTGTGGGGGCTATTCTCCTTCCACTCCTCCTGGGTGGTATCCCTGATGTCCCATCAGGAGCTGAAGGCAGAGGGGCAGGGTGGGGCCCGGCTATTGCTACTGCCACTGTGCTCAACGGGGGCAGAGGGGTCGAGGGGGCACAATGCAGGCCCAGTACAGTCACGCAGCCTTGTCTCCAGTGCCATGAGGTGGACCCCACAGGCTCACACCCAAAGCCCACTCTAGTAGTGGCCTTCTGCCGCATCAAGGCATTGCATCCTGTGGGGCAATTCTGCATGGACAGAAGCGCCGGACCCACCCGGGGCCAGACCACCCAGGCCTCCCCGGTCCACCAGTCTCGCTGGGTCAGGAGGAGTCCTTTCAGGTGCCTCAGCCAGCCATGCCAGTCTGGTCTTCCGTGACTTCGGCCCAGCCTAATTTTTTTATTTCCCCATGCCAGGGGAAAAGGAACAGGTGAGAAGGGTCAGGGGTGGGTAGCTGCTGGGACATTGGCCTGCTCCGCTGGCTGCTCCCAGACTCTAATTGAATGGGCACTGGCTCTGCAGCTCCGGGTGCATCTGGACCGTATCAGTTTCCTTGACCCTTTTCAGTCTGGGTTACGCCCTGGCTATGATACTGAGATGGAAATGGTGGCTTTGGTGGACGATCTCCGCTGGGAGATGGATGCAGGATGTTCTACATTCTTGATCCTGTTAGATCTCTCAGCCGCTTTTGATACCATGGACCATGGGCTGCTGCTGAGATGGATGTGAGAGCTGGGGGGTCTGGACAGGACTGTCCTTGGGTGGTTCCGCTCATTCCTCTCAGGGAGAAGCCAGTGGGTGGTGCTGGGAGCTGAAACATCGAGCTCCGGGGCTTTAACCTGCGGCGTTCTGCACGGTTCAATCTTGTCTTTGTTTTTGTTTAATGTGTATATGTAGTCCCTGGGGGATATCGTGAGAGGGTTTGGGGTGCGATGTCACCAATATGCTGATGATACTCAGCTGTACCTCTTGTTTTCGACCGACCCAGGCCCTGATGTCTCATTGATTTCCCAATGTTTGGAGGCCATGGCAGATTGGATGCGGCAGACCAGACTGAAACTCAATCCTGATAAGACAGAGGTGGTGGGTAGGGTGAGGGAGGTGCCGGCTCCTCTGGTAGAGGGGGGGTCTGTCCTCCCGTAGCCCAATAGGTTCAGAGTCTGGGGGTGGTTTTGGATCCGGGCCTCTGTCTGGATTGGCAGGTGGAGGTGGTGGCTAAAGCCGCCTTCCGCCAGTTGTATCTAGTACGGAGGCTGCGCCCATACATTTCCGGGCCCGACCTGGCCAATCTTATTCACACCTTCATCACCTTGAGGCTAGACTACTGCAATGCGCTCTATGTGGGGCTTCCCTTGGTTCTGGTTTGGAGGCTGCAGCTGGTGCAGAATGCAGTGGCCTGTCTCCTCACAGGAATGAGGTGGCAGGAGCATATGACACCTGTGCTTTGCACTCTGCACTGGCTGCCTATAGTGTACTGAGCCAGATTCAAGGTGTTGGTGTTGATCTATAAAGTCCTACACGGTCTGGGCCCCTCATACCTTGGGTACTGCCTTGCCCTCTGTGCCTCAGGGCGATCCCTGCATTCTTCCGAGGGTGCCTTCTTGGGGTCCACTGTATGGCTGAAGTGGTAACTCCCTTTTCCATTCTGCTATTTCATTCCACCATTTCAGAAATGCCCATGATGTTCTACAGCTTTTCCACCGGCATTCCGCTAATTCTGCTGGCATTCCACTAATTCAGAAACTGTCAGAACAATAGTGGAAACTGTCAGAACAATCTCGGAAACTGTTGGAACAAGCATTTTTCGCTACTTCGTAGTGCTGGTAAAAATTGCGGAAGATAAAAACTGTTGGAAAAAACATTATTCCACTATTTTCGCCATCTTTGGAAGTAGCAGAATGAAAATAGTGGAATGGTGGAATTAGCGGAATGAAAGTAGTGGAATGAACGTCTATATCGCATCATGCCACTCATTGCGGAAGAGCTTTTTCCGTCAGAAAACATTACCGGAGTGACTTGCCGCTTCAACCCTAGTCGCCCGTGTTAAACAGGGGGCCACAATGGAGAGGGCGTTCTCGGTGGCCGGCCTGCAACTTTGGAACTACCTCCCAGCGGAAGCTCGCCTGGCCCCGGGTCTGATGGCCTTTTGCTGAGCCTGTAAGACCTGGCTGTTCGCCCAGGCCTTTGGTGGGGAGGGTGGGAGGGGAGGGAAGGGTGGCGGGGAGGTTAGGGGTGTATAGTAAATGTTGGGGGGGGATTACTTTTAAAATTATTTTGACTTGATGATGTTTTTATGAGTTTTATCATTGTTTTATTTGTTGGGAGCTGCCCCGGGATGCCGTAGGCATGAGGGGGCGGCCAATAAATGTAAAGAAATAATAATAATAATAATAATTAATAATAAATTAATAAGTAATAATCCAGGATCCCTTCCCTACAGCACCGGCCCTAGATCCCCTCAGGAGTCCCTAGCAAATCCAATGGCCAGAGCCACACCAGAAGAAAGTGCCCTAAGGGTGCAGTTGCTCTCTGCAGCTGTTGCTCCCTCTACCGGCACTGCAGCTGCTGTTCTCTTTGGCTTCTAGCCTCAGACTGAGGCAGGAGCTGTGGCTTGCTGAAAAGCTCCTCCCCTGTTGGGAAGCAGATTCAGGCTCTCTCTGTCGGTTGCTGGGCACACTCCTGGCCAGTCCCTATCTTCTCGCCCTTGGGCTGCAAGCCTTGGCTGCCAGAAGGAGCATCCACTCTGGAGCAGCCCAAACCGAGAGCCAACTCCCTTCTTTGTCTCACTCCTATTAAGGAGTGCGATCAGTGGTCCACTCGCAGCCAATTCTGGCTGATGTATGACTGTTACTGATACATGGGCTAGCATAAGCCCTAATTAGTCAAATGATCATTCTGCCTCTGTGTTTACAGCTGAAGCTTCTCTTGTTCTCTTTTCTTGAGTCCATTTCAGAAATCAATTACCCTCTGCATGATTTCCCCCCCCTCCTAAAATCCCCAGCTGCCTGACCTTTCCTTTGCCCTTATCTCTTTCCCCATATTACCCTTTCAAGTTGTTTCCTCTTTTCTCTGCACAAATCATGTCTTGCATTCCACTCCCCCTTACTTTGTTTGAGGAAAAAACAAGGTTTTGATATGAACGGCTAAATCAGTCTTCTTGGATATCGTAGTTTCACCAAACTAAGTAGAAATTAGAGGGACATAACAGTGTTTTTAGGTTCTGCACTCATTTTTAGCTACTGTCATGCTGCGTTTGTGAGTTCCAACTGAAACCAGAAATGGAAGTGCTGAGGTATTGAGAGTCGACGTGAAGCCAAAATTCTGCGGGTTTCTGTTTTTGATGGAACTGGGCAGTTTGATTAATCCGATCAAATTTGGAACAGATGGAATCCCATCAGAATTCCAATCGGGTAGGCTGAAATTCCTCCCAGTGATTTCTACATGCACAAAATGGCCACAAAATGGTGACAGTCGTACAATTCCAAAAATCATTGATCGGAATTCTGATCAGAAATTTATTCCAATTAGAATTCCAATCTAAATACCAACAGTCATTCTGATTTTTCAGAACTTCTCCTACTTCTCTTGTAAAATTCATAATTCTGAATCTTATTTATTTTATTTATTTATTTTACAAAATTTCTACCCCGCCTTTCCTGCTTACAGCTCAAGGCGGCTTACACATATACTTTAAAATCATTAAAACCATAAAACAATCGCCGAGAAAAGGAGGAAATCCTGTCAGAATCTACTTCCTGAAAACTTTCCTGTGAGGAGCAATGCTGCTAATGCTGTATATTTTAAAAAAGAAAAGAAAAAAAAATCCTTCCAGAATGTGACATAAATTGTGCAGTATTATAGCACTATGCCAAAGTGACATAATTGAAAGAGAAAAATATCCAAACTTCCCTTCCCCCCTCAACCAGGTTCTTTTGAGGATGGTGATTTCTTAAATAAATTTATTATTATTATTGTTATTATTATATAAACATTTAACTGAACGGAACCCCTCCCCCCCCCCAACTGAAGCAGAATGCCGCCCAAAATGGATATGTGAGTACCTGATTCTCTCATGGGTGCTATAATTATTTGTGTACTTCAATGGCTACCCAAAAATGCAAATAATGGGGGGTCTTTAGACATAACAAAGATCGGATGTCAAAACCCCTAAGCATGTGTTTGGCCATTGTGTGTAAGCACCATAACAATCCCAACACCTATTTGGCCACCCGTTGAACACACAATGTGAACACCATTGCATCACAAGGAAAATTTGCATGTTCCGGCTGAACGCGTTGTGTCTAATAATATCACGTGGCGTGTTAGCAGGTACAACACTAGAACGGGATCAGGTGGTGAACAAAACACCAATTTTCCCCAAATAGACTGAGTGTCTAAGCAGCACCACATGGTGAACCCAGGGCCAAACCAGTGTTCATATCAAAACAGATGTTCAGACACCCATTTACGTTACGTCTAAAGGCACATAAATAACCACAAATAATAACCCAACTAACTATTTCTGCCCTAGATAAATCAGTAGCTGCCCTTTAATCTTCTTTTATAGGGCTACATATTTCCAGCTCCTTCTACTTCTCCTCAGATTATTTCCATTTTTATTGTTACCTCATTGCCACCTTTGTCATTCTCCTCTGAACCTGCTAAACTAAAGCTTTAAACTTGGGCAAACAAATGTGGAAAAAAAGGAATTTACCAATGATGTTTTCTGATGTTGAAAGTGCTGACTTTATGCCATTAAAGCCCCATCAGGTATATCAAGTTCATAATGAAGCACATGTTTATTAACATGTGTGATGCCTTATTAGGCCTTGGATTCCACTACACACATCTAAAGCCCCCCAAATCATTGCTGATCCAATGCACCGTCAACTTTGTCTCTGCTTTTCATCCAGGAAATGTTTGCATTTCCAAATCTATATCAATCCAGTCATTTAAGCCGTAGCTCAACATCTTTTGCACAGTCTACTTGAAGGGAATGAAGGGATTTTCCTTCCTCGATGGAAGAGAAATATGCAAGTACTGTTGAATTAACACACAATTTTTCATAGTATCATAGAATACCAGTGTTAGAAGGGACTTTGAGATCATCTAGTGATGGATGCAGGATGTCTACAGATACAACATCCCTGGCAGGTGGCTGTTCAGCCTTTTTTTGAAAATCTCTGTTGATGGAGAGATTGGACGCACTGACAACTTGCAAATGTTTCCAAGGTTCCGAGTGCCATGACTGAGTTTTCAGCCACCACTCAGAACTGCTACTGTAGACTTGGAAATCTGAACTCGGAACCACGGAACTCGGAAAATCTTGGAACACGGAACCATGGATCTCGGAATTCAAAATCTCAGAACTCAGAACTCTACGGTGGGTGGGTGGGTGTTACTGGTGCCCCAGAGCACATGGTCCCTCCCTGCCCTGCCAGTAGGCAGGTCTATAATTACCCCCAAAACACACCATACCATAACCAGAAAGTTTGCCTCCCACCATTCCCATGCCCCTATAAAAGCTTTGTGGTGGCACTGGTGATGCATAGCACATGGTCCCTGTCCTGCCAGCAGACAGACAGATCCACAAGTGCCCCCCCACAACACGCCATATATAATAAACATTGCTCTGTGCCCAAGCACCCACTTTAAAATATAAAAAGCAGGGTGTAGTAAATCTCAGCATTGCTGCTATGGACAGCCCACCCCCCCTTAAAATGTTTTGCACAAAAATGTGGGATCACACTTAAATAGAAGAACAGTGTAGCGTACAGCCATGCTGAGTTCACCAGACTCACCAAAAAGGGTGAATAATGCCCAAATGTCAACTTTTATTTTGCCCCTGGCAGCCAATCAAAAACTATCCAGTTTTTGTCTGCCCCCACCTGTCCCCTCCCATTACCCCCGGGTCTAGCAAATATGGCAGTACATTTAGCTTCACAGCTCAGTGTGAAGATAAGGTCAGTGGGTAGCTCAGGTCCCAACGCCTCCTGAAGTCTGGCCAAATGCACAGCCACAGCAGTGCAGACAAAGTCTTGATTGAGCGGAACCAAGCTTTCCAAGAACCAGACCTATTCCATGGTACCCCGAAACTTGGAGGTTCTGAATCAAGTGCCATGATCCTCGGTACATTCTGAATACATTCGAAAACTGAGTTGCACCAATAACGGACAGTTTGCCAAATCCCTAGGTAGGTTGTTCCACTGCTGAACAGCTCTTGATGTTAGGAAATATTTTTCTGATATCTAAATTTTTTTCCAGTAAACAGAATGAAACATTAGCGATGATATGAATATGCAATAGCCCATATTTGTAGAAATATTTTGAATATTCAACCACAGGACTGAATATCCAAATTATCTTTGCCTTGTGTGAGAAATTCACATATTCATTTACTTTGTAATTTAGTTTTAGTTATTCATTTTTCCATTACTTGGTGTTTTGCCAATTTAGGCAGTACTAGTTAGCTTTCTTTAGCACTAGAGAGTACTACCAAAATAGCCAAAATATCAAATATTGAATAAGGCTCTTATCCAACACTTGCTGACACTCATGTGCAAAACTGAGCATTTTATTTTTATTTATGTTTGCATTTATATGCCGCCCCCTCCTGCACAAGCATCTCGGGACAGCTAACAACATTTTAAAACATATAACATTTTAAAATTCAACATTTACAGGTAACCCAACAATAAAACCCCCACCCTAACCCAACCCACCCATCCCATTTCCTTCGGCAAAGACCCAGCGGAACAGCCAGGTCTTACACTGTCTATGGAAAGAGGAGAGGTCTATGACCAGGTAGACCTCCAACAGGAGGGAGTTCCACAGCAGCAGGGAAACCTGGGGGACCTGAAGTAGGGCATCCCCAGATGACCGCAGAGGCCGATCCAGAATCTCGAGGGTGAGAGGGTCCTGCAGATAGGTGGGGCCCAGGCCATTTAGGGCTTTAAAGGTCAAAACCAACACCCTGAATTAGACCGGGAAGACTATTGGCAGCCAGTGCAGATAGCGGAGCACTGGAGTAATGTGCTCGCGATGACTCATCCCCTTCAGGAGATGAGCCACCACATTCTGCACCAGCTGCAGTCTCCAGACCATCACCAGGGGTATTCCCACATAGAGTGCGTTACAGTACTCTAATCTTGAAATAATAAAAGCATGGATGATCATGGCAAGGTCCAAGTCTGAGACATATGGCCTAAGTCGACATACCAGATGTAATTGGCAAAATGCGCCCTTCACAACAACCACCACCTGGACATCCAGGCGGAGTTGTGGGTCCAGGAGCACCCCCAGACTATAGACCTGAGATACCAGGGGAGGACAGACGCCAGCAATCATGCAGCCCATCACTCCCCCAGATTTCCCCACAACCATCACCTCCGTCTTGACAGGATTTAACTTCAAGTGACTCACCCTCATCCAGTCCCCCACTGCTGACAAACCCCGGGTAAGCACTGAGACTGCCGGACATGGGTCTGATGAAAAAGAGAGATATAATTGGGTGTCATCAGCATATTGATGACACTTTACACCAAACTCTCTGACGACCTCCCCCAAGGGCTGCATATACACATTGAACAGGAGAGGGGATGGGATAGAACATTGTGGAACTCCACACGTGAGGGCTCAGGAAGAAGCTGAATAATCACCCAGCACCACATGCTGAGTTCTCCCGGCCAGGAAGGAATGGCACCATTCAAGAACAGTCCCTCCCACCCCTTCCCAGTCCCACAACCGAATCACCAGCAACTCATGATCAATGGTATCAAATGCAGTCGAGAGATCTAATGGAATCAACAGGGTCGAATAACCCTGGTCCAACTCTCAGGAGACGTCATCAACCAAGGTCACAAGCGCAGTCTCCATGCCATAGCCTGGACGAAAGTCAGACTGCAAGGGGTCCAGGAAACTGATCCAGTCCAGAAGCTCCTGAAGCTGCTGAGCCACCACCCATTCAATAACCTTCCCTAAAAAGGGAAAGTTAGAGACCGGCTGGTAGCTGGCCAAGGCGTCAACATTTAATGATGGATTGTATTCAGTGCAACTAGACCTGAAACTGAAATGTTGACCAGTTTTGATGGAACTGGGCAGTTCAGTTGGTCCAAATGCAGCAATCAGAACCAATAGCCGCCCCGAGCTGTTTTCAGGAGGGCGGGGTATAAATATATCAAATAAATAAATAAAACAAATAATTTTGGCTATTTGGGCATGTATAAAATGGCCACCATCCATTATGTGCATGTGCAAATTGCTGATCAAAATTCTGATTGGAAATTGATTTCTATCAGAATTCCAACTGAAATACCAACCGCAGAACTTTCCCGCAAAATCGGAATGGCTGTTTTGAACCAGCCCTAAGTGCTACACAAGTGTGTGATATACACACACACACACACACACTAGACAGACAGAAAGTTGTCGTAAAGTTGGCTCTAGGTGATTTTTTCTATAAATTCCTTTGAGATTGATTCCTGGGAAATCCTGATGTCTTATTGGATAAACCAATTGGTGACAGGATGTGGATTTATTTATTTATTTATTTATTTAATTTACATTTTTATTCTGCCCGTCCTTGAAGGCTCAGGGTGGCTCACAATAAAAAAAAAACATAATTCAATTTAATTTAATTTAATTTAATTTAATTAAAAACCATTAAAATAGAATTCAACAGAAAACCCTACCCAGTCCAACCCCAACCACCCAACAACCTCCCACCCAAATCTTATCCTTGCCTGCCAAATGCTTTACTAAAAAGAAAGGTCTTAACCACCTCTGAATGATGCTCAGGCTCGAACTTGGAAGAACCTGCAGAAGGAAGGAGTTCCACAACATTGGGGCATCAACCAAGAATTCCTGCCTGCATGCCGCATTGTACAGATGTGTGGCAGATGGAACCCACAAGAGGGCTCTCCCAGCTGACCGCAGGGGCCTCAATAGGGGATGGGCCCCCAAGCTCCACCTTTCACAGCTAGCAGACTCAGGCGACTAACAACTTGATTCTCTGTCCAGTCCACTTAAGTGGTTGGGCTGCAGTCCTCGCCAATGGAATGCAACCTATCACAAATTACCCAGGGCCTCATTCTGTAGGGTCTGAAGGCTTCCCCATTACAGCAGGGAATCAATTATTTTAGTCACAATGAATTACACAGTGATGTGATCAGTTACTAAAGCCAGTGTAGCCTTGTGTAAGAGGTGTTGGCCTTGGACTTTGGAGACTAGGGTCATGTCACATTTTAACAGGTGAAAATAGACATGACGCTAACCACCCTTTAACCACCATTGGTGGTTATTTATGCATGTTTCAGGGCTGTATTGGTGCCCTATGCAGCCCTGAAACATGCATAAATGACCACCAAGAGTGGTTAAAGGGTGGTCAGCATCATGTCTGTTTTCACCCAACCACTAACTCACTAAGTGGCCTGGAACAAGAAGTTATGGGTATTTACAGAAGTTATGGGATTGCTGCTCACCACACTGAATCACAGTGGCTCCTGTGTGGTGGCAGCAATCGCGGTAACATTTGTTCAAACCCCGCCAGATGTTCACCACAGTGAATTTCTGGTGGGGTTCAAAGCTAACCACGGTTCTGGAGGTGAGGCCGGTCTCACCTCCAGAACCATGGTTAGGTTGGCCACGATCCAGGACAGGGCTGGCAATGACCACGATGAACATCTGTTTGCCAACCCCATCCTGGAATCGGGTCCCAACCATGGGACGGGATTGGGCGCAGCGGCCTGATTGGCCACTGCGCCCACCCATCTCCCCAAGGGCGGGCTGCCAGGGACACGTCGGGGGGGGCTGCCAGGTTGCACGTTGTGCCAAGCAGCCCCGCCCCCTCCGAGATTCCCCTCTGTGAACAGGCCAGCACATCTGATGGATGACTGGTATGATCATGGACCGGGATCCGAGACGGATCCTGATCCAAGGTTCAGCATGGCAGGCCGAAACGCCTGTCACATCTGAAATTACCCAATTTCTCAGCCTCAGTTCCCCACCGCAAAATGGGAGTAATGTCCTACATCCCAGGGTGCTTGTTAGGCATGGGCGAACAGATCGCGGTTCGTGTTCGGCCGTTCGGTTCGGCCGCGATCGGTTCATGTGTTCGCGTTCGGCCGTTTGGTTCGGCCGCGTTCGGTTCGTGTGTTCGAGTTCGGTCGTTCGGTCGTACCTCGCGTTCGTGTTCGCGCGTTCGGTTCGGTCATTCGTGTCTCGGCCGTTCATGTTCGGTTGTTCGGGCAGGTCATACGTTCGTGTTCGGCCGTTCGGTTCGTTCGCCATCGGGTTGAGCGTTCGTGTTCGGTCGTTCGGTGTTCGGGTGGTTCGTGCGTTCACGTTCGGCCATTCGGCCGTTCGGCCGGAAATGTCGCGGGAAGCCGTAAAAT
>QEPC01006543.1:194039-224947 GCA_003113815.1 Sphenodon punctatus | reverse complement strand
ATTTCGTAGTTCGGTGTTCGGTTCGGTTCGGTGTGTTCGCCATTTCGGCGTTCGGTGTTCGGTGTTCGGTCCGTTCGGTGCGTTCGTGTTCGTGTTCGTGTTCGGTTGTCCGAACAGGCCGAGTTCGGGCCGAACACCGAACTACCGAACCGCGTTCGCCCATCCCTAGTGCTTGTGAGGATGAATTACATACAGATTCTAGAGCATGGCGAACTCTGAATGTGCTCTATAAATGGTAAAAATAATTCCCATGCTGAGGATTATGGCCATTTCATGGCCACTATTCCAATGAAATATATGTAGTTTCTAATTACCTTATGGACAGGCAGAGAGCACTATCTCAAGTTAAAACATAAGTCAACTAAAACATAAATTCCTCGTTGTTGTTTTTTTAGTTTTTGCCTTTAGAACAGTTTAAAAGGTGCTTATGGAAATTAACCAAGCTGACACATGAAACAAGTTCCCTGTTTAAATAAAACAGTGTGGCAGATGAACAAATGCATGCACCATGGTGTCTCAATAGCCATGGCACGATCCATAAATTGCCAACCCTGCTCGGTTCCACAAAATCAAATCCAAAATCATGAATTATAATCGTCATTATGGAATATGACAAAGAGCATGAATCAAGGTGCAGTGGTAGAGTCTCAAAAGCCTGAAGTTTGTACTATTTACAATAATGAAAATAGCTCTTGAAATAAATGCAAATTGTGACTTAGGAGATTTATATATTGCAGAGATCACCCTGCAACTGAAAAGAAAATGCCATTTGCATGCAAGATGTAGAGTTTGACCCTATTATCTGTTTGTGGACAATTGCATTCCATGGCACCAATTCTATCACTAGATTCACACTGAAATGTCTGTGGTGAATATCATATATGTCGATTTAGAAATGTTGGCCCTTTTAATGCAAGACGGACCCACTCATGCCCACACAGGTCCACTGCGAGTGGCTGCTGCCTGTATGAAAAAAGGAGAAGGAGGAGGAGAGTTATTAATTTATTTATTATTATTATTATTATTATTATTATTATTCATAATAATAATAGAATAAATCCTAACAGTAAGAGCTGTTAAGCAATGGAAGCTAATGAGGGAGGTCATAGGTTCTCCACTGTTTGAGGTTTTCAAAAGCAGGCTGGACAACCGTGTGTCAGGGATGCTGCAGCTGTAGCCATCCTAAATCCAAACAGGGTGGTAGACTTAATAACACTCAAGGTCCGTTCAAACTCAATGGCCCTTTTTAAACAGGCCGCGGATGGGGAGTGGGTGGTTGGTGCATGCCAGTGCAGAGGCGAGGCGAGGTGCGGGGTGTACACGGGCACACACAAATCTCCCCTGCATTCCCATGCATCCCCACGCATGGAGCAATTGCTGTTTGGCCAATGGTTCCATGTGTGGGTGATGTGTGAAGGTGCTTAGGTCATGGTACTGCAAACGCACCCCCATTCACTCGCTGCTAGGGCTGATGCGTCGGGCCGGATTCGCCATGGCCCGGGATCCCGCCAGTGAACCTGGGTCGTGGCCCCCGACCAGATGTGATGCCGGGGTTCACCCCGGCGTGGAATTGCATTCAACACACGATGGCCTCCGGCCCCGCCGCTTCGGCCGCTCGCGTGGTGAATGAAATTCCACGCCGTGGTAACATCTGGGGGGGAACATCTGTCCCCCCCAACTGACGTTCCGGAATCACAGCCAGCACCGGGAATTGACCGTGGTTGACTGTGATCTCGTAACGTCCGAAAATACCCATTGTCACCAGTAGAATCTGCCTGCAAGTCCTGAACAGTATATTATTTGATTTTTGTATTTGTGGAAGTTTGGGACTGGATTCCTCGTCGTTAAAGAAGGCAAGCATTATGGACCCTGGCTCTGATGTTTATTAAGTATAATTTTTATTATTTGGGCCTTTGCACTTTTCTGTTTTATGGTACAAATATTTTCAGACAGTTGCTCTTATTCATCATTGCATTATTGAGATTAAATCTTTGCTTAAGGATTAGGGGGTTGTTTTATTTGCATATATATAAATTGTTAATAATATCACTAGGGCCCTGATATTGTTTTTTAAGGCCCAGGTGTTTGTTGTATGTTTTAATTTGCAGTTCTTTGTGGAGCATGTACTAATTGTGGGGCAATTGTGGTGTTTTTACCATCAGGGATCATTCTTCCCTTGAAACACTGTATAGGGTGGGTGTTTGGTGTGGAGATCCCTATATGCTGGAATATTTTGGGGTCATATAAATTAGTAAATCAAAATTGCCTGAACCCTGATGTTGAAGGTGCCATCAGCCCTTCCTTTTCAAAAGGTGGGAGAGGGGAGTCTGTGGACAAGATATTATCGTGGGGCATGGGTGGAAATAGAAATACCTTGGAAGAGAGCCAAAAGGTTCCAGAGTTGTTGAATATGCAGTCACGGAGGCTCTCTCAGGGGGAAAATGTTGACCTAAAGTGCCTTGCAGACCAAACTTTATTAATAGGTAGGACATGGGAGCTTATTTTTGCACAGCTCAAAATTTCTACCAATATTGTGGAGGGTAAGCCTATGGAACATCAACCTTATGGGGACCACAGAGGGAGTAAAAGTGGGAAACTGAGTACCCCAGGGAGGGACTTAGCCACAGGATGAGATTGTGATAAATTAAATTATGTACTAACACAAAATGTGGTGGCACTAACAGTCTTTTCTCTTCCAAATGGGGTGATCCCTAGATGGAATGAACCAGAATTAGTGACAAGACACGTATGGTCTATAGCCCGTATAAACTGCCTAGTTCTGACATTTGGGCAATCAGGCCCATAGGGGGAACTAATTTTTATCAGAAATGGGTAATAATTTTTAATAAGACAAATTTGGCAAGTAGGGTAGTTAGGGCGAGTAGACTGTTTAGACTGAGGAGTGTCTATCTGGCTAAGATTTTTTCATTGAGGAATCTTCCTACTCCCTATAGTGCACCTCTAAATATTTGTAAAACTATTGGAGAAGCTAAGTTGGAGGACCAAAAATGTGTATCTATACTTGAAACCCAGAGGGAAGTTAGACCCAAGTCTTTTTGGGGAAAGACCTCTGGCGACTCTGTTAGGTCTAGATTGATAAGAAGTGATGCTCAGAGGAGGAATGTGGGTAATAATTCTTCCACCTATAGGATAGTAGGAAGCCCCAGGAAAAAATGCCTTGTCTAAACCAAATAAACGTGAGCTTAAAGTTAGAGATTGGAACAATCTGAAGAGATGGAATTTATTGAAGGTAAGGAAATAAGTGTTGCCCAGGTCCTAGAGGAGGAGAAAAGCAAACCTCCTTCTAATGAGGTAGGTAAAATCAGGGGAAACAAGAATCGGTCGCAAGGGGGAAAGTGGCTTTGGTCACATTGATACGGTGGTTAAACTGGCCCTTTTGAGGGTAAATTTAGGGAGCGAATGTTATTAGGTTGATGGGGATTTTGATCTGGTAGGGTCTATCACAGAAACATAGTAACAAGTGACTCTAATTTGACCATTGCAAACTGGGATAAATGTAGATTTTTTGATGACTTTGAACTAGGAGATAGTACACACCCCCTCCCGAATCAAAACTACCAGAACAGAATGTAGCAGTGGGTTTTGGGTCTAGCGGTGATTCCAAAGAACAAACTAGGTGTCCAGTAGGGATGGGCAAACAAAATGCTGTTTGGATGTTCGGTCATTCAGTTCGAAACCCAAATTTGGGTTCGATGGTTCGGTTCAGCCAAGTTCGGGTTGGCCGAAAAGTCAAAAACAGCGAAACCAAACCTGAACCAAAACCGAAATTGAAACGAAAAAAAACCTAATATTTTTTTGGTCCTGAAAAGACCTTTTTCCTGCCCCCGAATTCATCTGAACTAATCTGAACACGACCAAACTAATCCAAACACAACCGAACTGTGCGGTAATTTGAGAGTTCGGTTTGGACGTTGAATGTTTTCCATTCATCCAATGTATACAATGTTGGATGTATGGACGTTGAATGTTTTCCATTCGGTTTGGCCGCTTGGCCCCGTACCTAAAACAACCCATTCATTCCCCACTGGGGTCACCCCATCACGCCATATCAGACATGCCGGGGGGATCCCGGCGGGGAATCTGGGAGGGGGCGGGGCCTGCGGCGCAACGTGCGGCCGCATGGCCCCGCCCCCTCCACACACCCCGCCTCCCACCCTCCGGGGAGACGGGCGGGCGGCGGGGCCAATGCGGCCGCCACGTCAGGCCGGATGCGCCATGGCCTGGGATCCCGCCGGGGATCTCGGGCCGTGGCAACCGGCCAGACGTTACTTTTTTTTGGTCCCTGCTGGGGATCTTTTTGACCACGCTTCCCGGGACATTCCCCCGGCTAGCCCGGGAAGCGTGGTTCAAATTGACCCCATGTGGGTATTGACCGTGGCGAACATCTGGCGGCCGCCAAACAGACGTTCGAGACACAGTGACCACAGGTGGGTATTCACCGTGGTTCACTGTGATCTTGTAACGTCTGAAAATACCCATTATGTCTACCACATTTCAGAAAGTTTGGATAAAGGACTCCAATTTTGTAAGCAGTTGAATTATGTTACTATGCCAACATCTGCATATACATTCCTGGCTGTAACGACTTTGTCGCCCATCTAATGTGGATGAAACTTGACACGTTTATACGCCTCCCCAATTTTACTATCTTTGCCAACATTCAGAAGGATTAGAGAAAAGGTCCTGGTAGTATAAGCAATTAACTTATACATGTATGTCTGGTTGTAACACCTTTGGAGTCCAACCAGTGTACATGAAATTTGGCAGGGCTGTATCTCATACCTTCAGGATTATTTCTGCCAAATATCATAAAGATGTGTTAAAGGTTCCCAATTTTATAATCCTGTACATCATATGCAGAGAATGAGACTATGCCAGGGATTCTCTAACATGTCACTGTGGTATAAGATCTGTTTCTGATGCTAATTGGCCAGCAGAAATGTCAACCAAATATCCTCATTCTGTGCTGTGACCACCTAAAATTATCTCCCCAAGTTGTTACTGGGAAGTTGGAAGCATCTATTTAGGAAAGAGCCAATAGAGATTCTATAATGTCCTCTGTGACAGTGCTGCAGGATGTGATTGTGATGATAATGGCCAGCCTGGATGTGTAAACCATGTCTCCTGATTGCTGGGATGCTATCCCCAAAGTCCCAGTTATGTCCCTTCTATGCCCGCCTCAGGGCCACCCGCTATGCCCACCTCAAAGACACCACCGATTGGTCCTGTAAAGCTGGAAGCATGCAGTAATTGGCCAGTGAATGTGTCTGTCAGTCTGTTGGGTTGCTCCCCATTCTCCCTCCTACAGCCTCCCTCCCCCTGCCATGCCAAGTGACTACCTCTGACTGGCACTGCATGTGCTGCTATTTATCTGAATAATGGTCTTCAATGAGCCAACATCAATTGATTATAAAATTGGGGCCCTTTATCAAATTGTCCTGTAGTTTGGCAGAGATAACGCAGAAGGTGTGGGAAACATTCCTGCCTAATATTTCGTAAACAGAATTGAACATAAAAATGTTACATCCAGAAATGCATTTTCAACTTAATGGCTTATAATATCAAGACCCTTTATCCAATCTTTCTGAAATTTGGCAGGATTGGTAATCTTTTGGAGGGACATAATATACCCAGGTTTCGTTTATATTGATAAAATATAAAGAAGTTGTAGCTAGGAATGTGTATGCAGTTTTTCTTTTTATAAACCCACAAAATTCAATTGCTTATAAAATCAGTTCCCTTTATTCAATCTTTTTGAAATTTGGTACACATAGTACCCTCCTTTGGGTACTACCCCCACCCCCAAGTTTAAACAGAATTTAATAATATACAAAAAAGTTATAGCCAGAAATGCGTTTTTCAGTTTTTTCCATTATTCCAAAACCAAAAAATTGTTTTTGTTTTTGTTGTTATTATTTGTGAATGAATTATTTGTGAATGAATTTTTTTGTGAATATTATTTTTTTTGTAAATATTATTTGTGAATGAATTTTTTTGTCTTTGTTATCATAATAACAAAAACAAATTGCACACTCCTACAAATGGATATGACTAGTGTTAGGGTTTTTCATATGACACCAGATTTTGCCCTTTGGAAGACAGATTAGGGGCAAACTGTGTATCTCTCTCTTAATCTGTCACCTGTTGCAAATAACATATGATGTTATTTGCAAGATTGAGGATGAAGATAACACTTTCTGCTATAATTGAAGGATGGAGGGCAGGTGCTCCTAAAGCAGAGAGGTTATGTAAGACTGTTTTGGAGGACCTTACATGTTATGTTTTGGAATGCCCCATTTGTTGTGAGGTAAGGGCAAAGTATATTTTCTCCCTGCCAAAGCATGGTAAGTATTTCACTAAAGAAAAGCTATTTTGGCTCCTTCAACTGGAAAAGGAAGTGCATATAAAGAGATTGGCTGTTTTTGCTTATAGCGCAGAAGGGTGTAGGCGTAGGTTTCTGGCATCTAAATCTTTGGGAAGTCAGATGATTTTGGGTAAAGAGTTTGCAAAATTGTCTGAACTATGCATTTTACTGTTTTGTATATTATGAATTTGTTCTGTATTTTGTGTTTTGTATTGTTGAAATATACGTTTGTCTTTCGGATCATGGCATTTTTAGCCAGTATCCGGAAATAATATGGATTGGATTGGATTATGATTACCCCTTTCTATCCCAAAAGTGGTTCAGGGCAGCTTCCAATAATGTGTTTGTGATCCCAGCCACTTTCATTCCTCTCACCCAGAAGAAGAGTACCCTTCCCCTGCCTCAGCCCACCCTACCACCCTGACAGAATTGCCGTCTGCCGTGGCTTAGCCTCAAAACATCTCTCCCTACTCTCACCCATTCCTGCTGAGAGGGAGCTACTTCTTTTCCTCCTTTCGTCATCTCTCACTAGAGCAAAATGAGTACATGCAAAAAGGGATATAACTTCAAAAATTACGGCACCTGGCTCCACTCAGTAACATCAAAAAACAATATGTACCCAATTAGTGCCGACTGGTTTACCTGATTTGCCAATTTATTGATTTCTGGTATCGATTATCTGGTTACCTGTACTGATTTTCTCTTTCTATGGGTGAAAACAGACATGATGCTAACCACCCTTTAACCACCCTTGGTGGTCATTTATGCATGTTGCAGGGCTACATAGGGCACTAGTACAGCCCTGCAACATGCATACAAAACCACCAAAGGTGGTTAAAGGGTGGTTAGCATCATGTCTGTTTTCACCCTATGTTACCAAAATGATGATGATGATAATGATGATGATGATGATTGATGATGAGGCATTTATATAGTGCCAGCAATATTCTTTGTTCCACAAAGTAATGGAATAGACATGGTCCATGTCCTAAGGCTTACAATCTGAGAGACTGGCCGGGGGGAGACAAAGGAGGGGGAACAGAGGGAGACACAAGGGGTGTAACATTCACGAAGATGCGAGGTCTTAGGTGTATGTGCTTGGCTTGGTTACATCAAGAATGATGGATACTCAGACCTCAAGTAACAGATTGGTTGATAAAATGGAAAACTGGTTGATAAAATGGAAAATTGGTAACTCAATAATGGTAATACCTGATATTTTGGGTAAACAAGTTCCCAGTTTGGATATTGATTGGGCACCCAAAAAAACTATCCAAAATGGTGAGCTTTACGTGTTTCAGCTCTTTCTCTCTCTCTCATCCAGGAGATCTCCCCTCCTCGCTCACCACCTCCAAGCCTTTCCCCCTCTTCTCTCAGGGGATTGTTCTATTTCCACTAGGAATTGATAGGCAATGTTCTGAGATCTCATGAGAATCTGATGCTTGGCCCTTTTCCAAAATGGCACCGGTACTACCGGTGCCATTTTTGAAAAGGCAGCTATTAGTGCATTTGCAGTGCCATTTGCACATATGCAAACTGGTTGTCCTTTTCCAAAATGGCATCCTCAGCGAACTCTCCTCCTTACCTGCCCACTCAGAGAAGTGGAGATAGTGGAGAGGAGTCCCAGAGCAGCTCCTAACTCAGAGAGAGGCAGCCAGGTGAGTAAAGGTTTTGCTTGTTTGTTTGTTTGTTTTATGAGAGGTGGAGGGCAAGACTCTCTCTTTTCTAAGGGAGAGTCAGGGCAATTTTTGGCTTATTCTCATTTGCAAGAACAATCTGCGAACCCTGCTTCTTGATGAGAAATGTGAAAATTCAGGAAGTGAGTATCAGCTCCAATTCCCAGCTATCTTCCCGCTAAATATCTTCATAAATTAGTTTTCTGATATTTTAAGTATGTTTTCATATCTCTCTGCATGTCCTGTTTTTTTCCAAGAACAGAAGTAACATTAATGCCAAAGCATGGGCAAAAATGCTCTTATTTCTAGTCCATCCAAAGCTAAATAGTCTTGGGAAACAGGCAAGGAAAAAGGTGATCTCACAAAGATTTCTGGGAAAATGTCCAGACCACTAATGGATGGTTTCTGAAGAGCCCCGACACTCTATTCTGAGGACCTTTCATAGCTTAGTCATCAGTAATTGCCACAACTGGGATTTGAACTACAATCTCCTTAGTCCATAGACGTTTACTGTGACAGGTGAGTTGGAGAGAAGCTGTCCACAAGGATTGGAGGTCAATGTCACTCCTTACATAGCTCACAGAAAGTGTCTCAAGGGATTATTCACAGAACAGGCTCTGTGCAGAGTGTTGTGTGAAAGACCTTGATTGCTACTTAGGGGGCAGGCCTTGAACAATAGTACGGTCTGAAATAATACATCACCCTATAGGATGCACAGAATCGATGATAAACTGGCACTGCAGCAGGTCTACTACCAGAAGCCAAAACTGAAAGGCAAGAATCGTTTCTAATTGGCAAATTATGGTAGATTTCTTAGACAGCAGGTGATCAAGATCGAGAGAAAGAAAATTAATTAAAACCAGATAAATTATTTGGAGTGTGGGAAGGAATTTGTTTAACTTTTGAGGGGAAATGTATTTGGAGTTTTTTAAACTATTGCTAAGTAACTGAATCCTATTTTATTTTATTTTTTGTTAACTGTATCAAATGGTGTAGTGAAAACATCTCTAGTATTTGACCAAACATGTGGCCAATGATGGGGATACAACATTGAGGGAGTGTGGGCCAAAAACATTAAAATTAAGGACCCATCTCATAATTATCTGCCCTGAATAGCTAAGCAGCATTGATACCAGTTCGAAGTTGAGAGGAATAGCACTAAAGCAAAAAATAATTCTTAAAAAAAATCTTTGTGAATTGGTATTTTAATTTTGTTTTTTGACCGGCAATTGAATTATTGTTGCCATATATTCAAATTTTAGAGGACACTTATTAGAAATACAGATTGCAGGGCTGTATTGACTCCAATGCAGTCCTACAACCTGTATTTCTCATGTGTCCTCTAAACATTTGCATAAATGGCAGCCCTAAGAAGAGTGATATAATGAATTTCTAGTGTAGATGCTATTGATGATCTGGTAGCTGGGATTGGGGAGTTAAACTTGGATTTCATTTCTACCCTTCCTCATTGCTGACATGTATTCTCTTTTACATGGCAATTTGATGTAACCCTGGGAATCTAATGGCCTGTGGAAGGCGGAAGGAATGCTCTCTGCCCTGCCCACCGCCCGACCATCTGCAGGACAGCATGAAGAGCAGTGTAAACAGTGGTTGACTGTGAGGTGCCTAATCTGCATAGGTGACACCCACAACCCAATTGGAACATTTGTCGGGATTTATTTGAGAAATTGAGGCATCTGGACAAAATTGGATTTTGCCCCCGTTTACATATTCTATCCCACCCTATCCCTTAGGCTCAGGGTGGCTTAAAATTCTTTAACTTAATTCTCACAACAACCCTGTGAGGCAGGTTAGACTAAGGGATCTGTGACTGACCCAAGGTCACCCACTGAGTTCATGACTAAGGTAAGACTTGAACTAGGGACCTACCCATACCTCCTCATCCAAGTACTGCTGTCTTAACCACTACACCACACTGACTCTCATGGGTGCAAACAATAGCCTGGAAAGGAGCAAACTCAAGAAACATATGGGCTGGTTCCACATTGAGGTCACCCTGACTTGCTAACACCCTGGAGTTGGTTGCGGTGAGGCTTGACTGAGGGTGTTTTCAAACATTACGAGATCACAGTGAACCACGGTGAATACCCACCTGTGGTCACTGTGTCTCAAACATCTGTTTGGCGGCTGCCAGATGTTCACCACGGTCAATACCCGCAAGGGGTCAATTTGAACCACGCTTCCCGGGCTAGCCGGGGGAATGTCCCAGGAAGCGTGGTCAAAGAGATCCCCAGCGGGGACCAAAAAAAGTAACAACTGGATGCGCACCACGGCCCGGGATCACCGGCGTGATCCTGGACCGTGGTGAATCTGGCCCGACGTGGCGGCTGCATTAGCCCCGCCGCCCGCCTGTCTCCCCGGAGGGCGGGCGACGGGGTGCGTGGAGGGGGCAGGGCCGTGCGGCCGCACGATACGCCACGCGGCCCCACCCCCTCCCAGATTCCCCGCCGGGATCCCCCCGGCACGTCTGATACGGCGTGACGGGGTGATCCCGGCAGGGAATGAATTGGGTGATTTCGGTACGGGGCCAATGGGCCCCGTAACGTCTGAAATCACCCTGAGAAGAACAGGCAAGCCGAAGGGAGCATGATCCGGCTGTGTGGTTGGAAGGCTTCTTTTAGAGAGTGACTTTGCTACTCTTCAGTTGAAAGAGGAAATATCCGATCACAACCCAGGTTGTGATGGCTTCCCACAATTTAGATAAGTTTTGACATGAAGACCAAATTATTAATTATTAATTATTGATTATTATTATTAACAACAACAACAACAACATGTTTGGAAATAGCTATAGATTTACACCAAGTGTGAGGCACCTATCCCCTCCCATCGGCCATTTTTAAAATTAGTACAAGCTCTGTGGACCGGATAGGAGTTGGTCTGGCAGTGCTAATGGGCTATTTTGTAGATGGGGAAGCTAAACAAATTCAGTGAAACGTGCTGAATGCATCTATTAAGTTAAACATAATGGGGTCCAATGTACACCTCACTGTGCATAAATGGGGAATGAATGCAAGTGTGGAGCACACGTTTCACAACCCTTTTGTAGCACATACACACCTCATATGTAGTGTGCACACAAGGTGTGCATGTTATGTGTATGCTGCACATGAGGACACAAGGATTGTGCAATGTGTGCACAGCACTTGTGCGCGTACACCTTGCACACAATGCATGCGTGAGGCATGGCTTGGGTTCAGAAAGTTTAAACAGCATTTTGCTTTCTTAAGCATTTTGTTTTCTTAAGAACAATTGTCCTCCATCTTCATTATGACAGTAAAAGCATATCTGAAAACTATTATTAATATTTTTAGTAGGAAATCCAGCTCTGTATCTCTGCATGTGTTTGTTGGCAAAGCCATGTGGGAGGCTTTCAGACGGGCCAAACCCCACGCATATTCTGGCTTGCACATTCACTCCCGCAGCCAAAATATGTGTGGGGTGGGGGGGGAGGTGCGAAAGTAGTCTAAGACAAGAGCAAATGTTCATGTTTCAAAGCGAAATACCAACCTTTCAGGAGTGCTTGTGAGTGTCCATCATTGTTTGGTCAGTTTCCAGCGATTCCTCATTTCCACCATTTTTTCATCATTTTTGTGACTTTCTGGACTTTTTCAGGACTTTTTGTCACTTTTATCAATTTCAAGGACTTTCCAAGACTTTTTTGCCATTTTCTGAGATTTTTTTCATTACTCTCTGGAACTTCCTTATGTCCCTATGTGTGTTTTTATAGCCTTCAGACCTCTGGCCTTTTTACCATTTTTCCAGAGAGTTATTTATCATGTATGAGACAGGATACGCCTGTTTTATGGCACTTTCATGGCAATTTCCAGTACTTTCCTGGTGCTTAGCTGGCACATTTTCATCTCCACAGCCCCTGGGAATGTGCACAGGGAATACACAGAACTTGTGTATTCCCTGTGCCATCCCCGGTCAACTTGTAAATATAATGGAAAATGGCAATAACAATGGGAAAAATTGTAAGTTTCATGTTGCACAAATATTGGCACTATTGGCAAATATTTCAGGTCTACTTTTTATCAATGGACATATATTCTAAAAACCCTCTACCATCTTTTTTGCTTTCTTATAGATTCTCCAATTTCTGTGCACTTTTCTTAAAAGATAGAAGAAATGACCAAATGACCAATTACCAAAGAAATTGATTAACAAAAAAGTGAGCACTTTCCCTAAATCTGATCGAAACCCATGGCATTCCTCTGTGCTATTAAGCTGACACCAGAAATTGCTGGTTAACATACAAGGGAAAGCTCGGTTTCTGTATGGGTGGGGTTGGGGTATAGATTGTTATGGATTTTGAGTCGTATTATGAGGAAGGGTATTTTCAGACGTTACGAGATCACAGTGAACCACAGTGAATACCCACCTGCGGTCACTGTGACTTGCACGTCTGTTTGGCAGCCGCCAGATGTTCGCCACGCTCAATCCCCACAGGGTGTCAGTTTCAACCACGCTTCCCAGGCTTTCCACACCAATTCCCCGGGAAGCGTGGTGAAAGTGATCCCCGGTGGGGATCAAAGAAAAGTAACGTCTGGTCGTTCACCACGGCCTGGAAGCACCGGCGGGATTCCAAGCCGTGGCGGATTCGGCCAGATGCTGCGGCGGCATTGGCGCCACCACCCGCCCATCTCCCCAGAGGGAAGGTGGTGGGGAGCGTGGAGGGGGCGGGGCCGTGCGGCTGCACGTTGTGCCACGTGGCCCCGCCTCCTCCCCAATTCCCTGCCGGGATCCCCCAGCATGTCTGTTAGGGTGTGACGGGGTCGTCCTGGTGGGGGATGTATTTATTGTTTTCGTGACGGGGCCAACTGGCCCCGTCATGTTTGAAAACACTGTCAGTGGGAGGGGATAAGGAGGGGAAAAACCCACACACCCTGCGCACGCACACTGCTCTGTAGGTTACATGAGGCCCCCAGTTGCCCATCAGGATAGTATGTGGGCCGCTCAGTATGCTTTCACACCAAGAGCATAGGCCCCTATCATCATAGGGCTCAGAGCATTTAACCAGAAAAGGATCCACACAGGAAGCTTCCACACCACTGGGTAAGGGAGAGGTAGCAGTGGGGAAGGTGTGACGGGATCCAGGGAAGGGGACCAGGTGGGGATGACAACAGGGGCCAAAGGGCTCTCACACTGAAGGAAAAAGGGACGATAACCCAGGAGGGGGGGAACTTGCATGCTGGCCCGAAGGCCCTTTCACCAACCTTGCTGACCAGGGATAGGGGAGGAGGTTCACACACATGTTGACACAGGAATTCCTACACAAAGACACACTGGATATAAGGGAAGAGGAGGGGGAACAAGGAACCAGTCTCAGGGGTAATCACAATAGGCAGGATATAATGAGTCAAACAACTTAGCTTTCAGATGGGGGCCAGTCTCTCCGCAAGCATTCGCTCTGATTACCGGCACAGAGCTCTCTGACCCTCTGACTGATAAGAGGCCAGCTCCGCCCCCTGCGTGCGTGCAAAGACGTTCGGAGCGACGTGGGGGGGCGTGACTCTGTTGCATCATGCTCCGCTGCTTGTGCTGCATCTGCCGCTGGTGCCTTCGCTCGCCTCTGCATGCGCTCGGAGCGGCGCAGCAGGGGGCGTGGCCCCGCTGCACTCTCCGCCCTCCCGGCTGTCTGCATTGTGCCGGGACCGGGCTGCCTTGCTCCGTCCTGGGTTGTGGGGCCCCTGTTGCTTGAAAGCCGCCACTGCAAGGACAACTGGCGGCGGCGGCAGCTGACAACACCCGAAGAGAGGGTATATCGCTCCCTGGAACAACTAATTTCCCCCCATACCTTGTATTAATCTCCAGGAACCCTGACAGGATTTTTGCTTAAATGCTTAAATGCATTGGTTTTATTTTATTTTAGCATTCATTTTAGTACTTATTTTAGTACTTACATTTGCTATGCTATATGTTATGTATGTTATGTTAGTTATGTTATTATTTTAGTATGTATGTTATGTTATTGTGTTTTGGCCACGATGGAAGTCAAAAGCCATAAATAAATTCAAAGTCAAAGACACCAGAAATTGTAAAATGAAAAATATAAGAACCGATAATTAAGAATATGTGAATACATTAATTTATTCCCTTGACCTAGAAGGCTTCTTTGTCTCATCTGCCTCTTTTCTCTACCTGACCTTGTAAAATATAAACTCTCGGGAATAGGAACAGTCATCTATGATGTACTTGTCGAGAAAATGCAGGATCCACCTTGGATGTATCCATTCAGCACTACCACAATAGAAATGTTAAAAAATAATTTATTCTCAAGTACTCATCTGGGCAGAGGCAAGTCTCACTCAGATAAAACCCACCAAACTTTCCATTGATCAAAGTCTCTTCATTAGACAGTGTTCTATTTAGCATCGACCCCCTATTGATCTAGTGGCTTCTTTATAAAAAATTTTTTTTAAAAAAAGCTAGAATTAAGCTTGTGTCTTCAGGCGGGTAATCAAGGATTGTATCTAAGTTTATTGGGATTTTTGACAAATGAACAGGACATGAAGGAAGTCTGTTATCCAAAGACAGATCTAATCCAATGAAGAATGAGCCAAAGAGTGAAGAGAGAAATTGTCTACTGGAAAGGGCTTTAGATGTTTGGATGGTGCAGTTCTTTCTTATTGTCAAATTTTCATATTTTCAGCATCTATTTTTGCCCATGTGAACCTGATAAGGGTAATAAAAAGAAGATATGGAAAGATTTTGAAAAATTATTTTATTTCTCATCCCTGGATACTTTTCACAAATGAAAGGAAAGCTTACTATAAGCCAATTCTTACAACATACAATAGGCTCGGTGCTGTTAAAGTCAAAGGTATTGCCTGCCTTAATAAATGGCTACAATAATCTATAGCCTAAATTCACTCTCAAACTACAGTAAAGTAGATCAAAAGAAACTCGGTGAGGATGCTACCGAAACTTATTCTGTACCGCGTATGTGATTTTTGCAGAGGCAAGCAAAGGGAATAAGTTCTGGATGTGTACAACAAAGGAAGGCATTTTTTTATTTTCCACTTTTTCATGCAGGATAAAACAACATTCTGGAAAAATCGCGTAAAAAGGCCAGAGGTCTGCCTAATATAGAGACGCCCACAGAGAGATGCTCTGTAGGGTTTCCTCCATCTTCTATGGCACAAATAAATCCAAGGAGAAAGACGAACCTTGATTTGATCACCACCTAAACTTTTTTGAAAGAAAGAAAGAAAGAAAGCAAAACCAGACTTAAAGCAGGTTGTAGCAGGGGCAGGCTGCATAAGAGAACCTGGCCCTTTAAGGAAGGTTAGTGCCAACCTGGAAGACATAGGCACTGATGCAGTGCAGGCTAGTGCCTCAGCTCGGCTAGCCTCCTGAGCCTGGTGGTTAAGTGCCTGAGTAGGGCCAGCTGGGCTGGGCGTGGCTTGGCCAGTCCAAAGCCTAGAGGAGGTTGAGCTATGCCTCAGAACAGGGTTGGTGTCGGGAGAGCTCCAGGAGGCAGGAGATGAGAAGGGGTCTTCCTCAACCAAAGCCTGAAGGGACTACAGGAGGAGTGTCAGGAGTCAGGAAGGGGTATGCCTCATAGGCCGTTTTTATACAGGATGTGCCCACAGGGGTCCACCCATCCCCCATGGACCCGGGCGCCCGTATGATGGCAGCGTGGGTAGAGGTGCGCTTCTGCGACCCATGAGCTGACCACCCATGCCCCTGCATGGAGCAACCCAGCTTTTTCCCAGTTGCGCTGTGCGGAGGCATGAACGGGTGGTGTGTGGTTGCAGGCCCACAGTGACTGCACACCCACCTGCCACTGTGTGAAGTTACCACACACCCTGGAAGTGTGCGGATGTGTGCACAGATCTATGGCCATAGTCATAGCTGGCTGAAGTAGGGATTGTGCTTGACCGGAGGGACCTGGAGAGCTGGTGTCCACTTCAGAGGACCTGGCCGTAGAAGAGATTGTGCCTGGTCATTGATACGATAACTGGGTTAAAAGAAGGTATATAGGGGACTATGTGGTGCAATGCTTGGCTTTAGGAGGGATTCTGCCTAGCCAAAGGGAGAGATCCTACAGCCCTACAGATGAAGAGCACCTTGGAAGAGACATTCCTGCCTGGTCTGGGTTCTTGGAGGCCTGGATCCTGGCAATATTCACCCCTCGGGGACCCTACCCTGTTACCCAGATGGTAAGAACTGTCTACACAGAATCCACTGCAGTATTGGGGCTTTAAATCTCAGATACACAATTACAATTTGATCTTGCAAACTCTAGATCAAAATTCATGTGGAGTTCCTCAGGCCCCAAGTAAAGGGTGGCAATGGAGAACTGAGTTCTCTTTTCAAAAGGCAATGAACCCATCACCATTTTGGGGTGGGTTGTGTAGGGGAACAGGCTAAATTCAGTAGCGGCTCTTTAAATCATTTCTATAATCTTATCTTAGCGGAGTGAATTGTATCTGTATATCACTATAATATCCGTATCTGCCAAGTTTCCTGAGACAGGAGGAGCGCAGTAAAAATGTATGAAAATAAATAAATAAATAAATAAATAGAAATACTGTATCCATCCAAATTTTCCTGAGCCAATCAGATGTAGTGTTAGAACACAAGCAGATTTCCAAAAAGTTAGCAGGTCTTCCAAGGGACCTACAAGCGCTGAGACAATTCTCAGAGACAAGGGAGAGTTTAACGTATTTGACTGTGAAGTGAAATGACCACCCAGATAGACTGGATATGTCCCTTAATAATAATAATAATTAATAATAATTAATCATAATTAATAATAATTAATAATTAATAAACAGAGATCTCGATTGGAAACCGTGTGAAAGGACCTATGTTTGAAACAGTGAACTTGATGCTCTGAGCAGAGTGATTGGCAGATTCACACCATCGATGTGCCTGGGTCAGTGCCCACGACTGGTTATGTTGGTCTTCCTCTATGACGGTCAAGTCACACAACCCTCCTCAGCCTTGCTCCATGCCCCTGTATTCCTGGTTGACTGCTGGCCTGTAGTGCTAAATAAAACAATTGCACTGAAAGCTGTTTCTGTTGGAAACTGACCGCTCACTGTGCTTGTACGATGAGGAAATGTATTGGCTTTTTCACTCTTTTTGCTAGTTCCTTTGGTAGTTTCCATTGTTTGGTACTTCTGGTAATTCTTTCTATGTAGGAGCAGCCTCACACCACATAACGTTCCTTGAGTACTCCATATGTTTGCTCGTGTACGATCACAAGTTCACTGTGTAACTTTCATAATTTCCCTTATTGGTCCTTGTTATCGAAAAATGAAGGCACAATCACAGGTACCAATTTCAGCAACAGTGGAAGCACAAATTCAATGGGTAGTGAAGAAGAAATATCAACGGTTTCAAGGGCTCCCGAAAGGTAGGAATTTCCTGACAGTGGACCTTTTTACATGGGCAGTGGTGGGTGGGAGAATGAGTGTGCTGCCCTGATGAGTGGAGGTGGTGTGCGCCCATTCCCATTCACAACAATTTCGGTCATTATATGACACTTTATGGAACTTTCCATCATTTTTACACCTCTGAGTCAGTACTGTGAAAACCATAGTGTTAGCCCTCCCGCATTCCTTTTGTGTACGGAATAGGACAGCAAGAGTCCTCTAGCAAGTCACCGAATAATTGCAATTTACAGAACAATTTGTTACCAAACTAGAACAATACCCATAAAAGAACTCACTGTGTGAATGGAGGCGAATGACCCATTTCCGATGGAAACAATATTCACTGTGATTGCTTGTTTCAGGCCTAGGAAACAAACAAACAGAAGATATACAGGAACCTGGAAGGAGACAGATGAGCTGCCCAGCTTCCTGTATCTGTAATTAGGCTAGAGATGGAAGGGTTATGTTTTGTTGATTTTGTAGAAGAAATGCGTATTGATATTTAGATTGATGCTCTATTATTGTAAAGTTTTGTGGATGATAGGTCCCCCTCCTGGTGAAAGCAGAAGGGTAGGGGGAGTTGATGGGCATTGGGCTCCTTCCCTGGTGGCAGCAGGGATGGAGCATATAGATGGGATGATATGGATAACTGTGACATATTGTAATAATATTGCTTTATTGCTGTTTATTGACCTATGTGAGGGAAGGAGAGGGTATGGTTAATGATGGGAGATTATGTTATATT
This sequence comes from Sphenodon punctatus, assembly GCA_003113815.1. Classification (NCBI taxonomy): domain Eukaryota; kingdom Metazoa; phylum Chordata; class Lepidosauria; order Sphenodontia; family Sphenodontidae; genus Sphenodon; species Sphenodon punctatus. The sequence continues at coordinate 206,731 of QEPC01006543.1, read as the reverse complement.
GCAATAATTGAGGGGTTATTTAGGTTGTGTTGTTTTGTACTGAATTATAATTGTTATGGTTCCTTGTATGTTTCTACCTTTGTTGTTAGCTGGCTCGAGTCACCGTAGGTGAGAGAGAGCGGGATACAAATAAAAGGTGAAAATGAAATATTTGGTAATTACTGTTGGTGTGAACAAAATACAACCCCACCCCCCGAATAAATGAATGATTAAGAAAGCTGGCGATTTTGCATCCGTATCAAAGGTGGATTCAAATATTAATTCATGGGAGTGAATATGTGAATTACATTCTTAAATATGAAAAGTCACATTCTAGGGGTGTGCAATTCGTTTTCAGTCCAATTACTTGGGGTATTTTCAGACGTGACGGGGCCGATCGACCCTGTCACAAAATCAATGAAATGATCCCCCACCGGGATGACCCATCACGCCCTAATAGACGTGCCGGGGGATCCCAGCAGGGAATCAGGGAGGAGGCAGGGCCACACGGCGCAATGTGCGGCTGCACGGCCCCGCCCCTCCACGCTCCCTGCCGCCCGCCCTCTGGGGAGATGGGCAGCTGCTGCGGTCAATGCCGCCGCAGCGCTCGCCCGCTATGGCCACGGGCCGGAATCCCTGCGGGGATTCCAGGCCGTGGCCGCCGTCCAGATGTGACGGCAGGGGTCACCACGGCGGGGAATCGCCTTCAACATGCGACGGCCTGCGGCCCCGCCACTTCGGCCACTCGCATGGTGAATGTGATCCCACGCCGTGGTAACATCTGGGGGGGACATCCGTTCCCCACAACAGACGTTACATGGTCCAAGTCACCACAGGGAATTGACTGTGGTGGACATTGACCATGTAAAGTCTGAAAATACCCTAAAACTAATGATGGCCCATTCCTTTTAGTAATTAAAACTATGAAAACAAAAAGTGAGGGTAACAAAAACAGACATGACAAGGGTCGGCTTTCATTACCAAAATAAAAATTAAAAAACCCTGTGTGTGTGCAAAATGGCCACTGGTTTGTGCATGAGTGCAGACATTTTGCACCTACACAGACTGGCTGCCCTTTTCCAAAATGGCACTGATGCTGCTGGTGCTTTTTTGGGAAAGGTATTTTCTAAATGTGCAGAATAGTCTGGCGGTCAGTTTGTGCATGCGCAGTCATATTTTAAGATTATTTTAAATAAACAAACGGGGAAAAAAAACAAATTTGAAAAAAAATGTTTTCCTTTATGAAACCGCCCCAAAACAAAGGGTTTTTTGCAAATGAAAACAAAAGCAAAAATGAACAACATGCCTCTTGCACACCTCTGTCATATTCATTTGAGAATCCCACTGCCCTTTAAGACCTTAAAATCCATGAGTCTAATATAATTAATCTTTTTTGTTTTTCTTTCCCTAGCCCACCTCTATCACACTGGGACAGCTGCCTCCCCTATTTCTTTTATTATTTAGTTTGGAAATCCATTTGTTATGTCTTGTAGCCAACGCTTGCCCAAAATCCAGATAAACATGCTGTGTTTCATCCTTTCCTAAAGGGCATTCCCAGTAATATTCTCAAAAGGAAGCTAGTCTACTTCTCAGCCATGGCCTCTTGTTTATGAGTCCATCTTGACTGTTCCTTAATAAATTATGCATTACTAATTGGTTTGTAATCTCTTTTCTTATTAATAATTCCTGTATCTTCCCTATAGTTGAAGTCAAGTTCACAAGTTTATGATTTCCTGAATATCCCAATAGATGATCCTAAAATACGCTCTGGATTTCAGGAATGCCTTGATATGGAAAACATTTACAAAACAGGCAGTGAGTTTGACAAGAGTCATATTAGTCCTTAGCCCACAATTAACACAACGACCAGGAAGCAAAGTGGAAAAATGCTATAAACCCGAAGTTATTACTTTAATAACCGATGGCACATATTAGGAGGGAGAACTCCCTGTTTAATTTTGGTTCAAGGCCCAATGATACACCAATGACCATGATTAAAACAGACGTTCATAAGAGGGAGAACTTGAGATGGAAGGGTACCAAGATGGGAGGTCAAAGAAGGGCAGTATTCCCATTGCATAAACTGTAAGGTGGGCACCAGGGGCCCATGTCATTTTTAAAAAAGTTTTCATTTTCATTATTTAAATCTCTCATTTTTCTTTTCATAAATATCAAGTTTTCGTTTTTGTTTTTGCTTTCGTTTTTGTTTTCCATTTGTTTCAATGGGAAACACATTTGTGTCTGTAACATTTTTATCTTTCACTATATTTAGCTGAAACCTGGAGTGAATATGTCTCCAATTGAAGGCATTATGCGTACCAAATGTCAAAAAGAGTGGATAAAGGAATCCAATTTTAGAAGCAGTTGAATTAATTTATTTTGCAAAAATCTTCATATACATTCTTAGGTGTAAATTCTTTGCCTCACATTTAATGTAACTGAAACTTGGCATGTCCCATATTTACTGTCTCTGCCAATTTGCAGAAGGATTAGATAAAGGGTCCTGGTGGTATAAGCAATTAACTTACAAATGTATGTCTGATTGTAACATCTTTATAGTTCAACCAGTGTACATGAACTTTGGCAGGACTGTATATTACACTTTTGCGGCCATCCCTGCCAAATATCAGAAAGATGTGATAAAGGGTCCCACTTTTATATGCCTGAACAGCATATGCAGAGAACAAGCCTCTGCCAGGGATTCTCTTCCCTGGCACTGTGATAGAAGATTGGCTTGTGATGCTAATTGGCCAGCAGAAATGTCAATCAAATATCCTCATTCTGTTCTGTGGCCATCCCAACTTCTCTCCCTCACTTATTGCTGGGAAGTCAGAAGCATCTGTTTAGGAAAGAGCCAATAGAGATTCTTTTCTGTCCTCTGTCACAGTGCTGCAGGATGTGATTGTGATGATGATTGGCCAGCCTGGATGTGTAAACTATGTCTCCTGATTGTAATTAATTTTTGTAATTAATTAAATTATATGACACTGCATGCCCCTAACGACAAGAAGTTTTTAGCTTAATCCCCCTCCGAGATAGAGATGTCAGCCCACACCAATTCTGAGGTGTGAATTGGTTACGGTACTTTTAATAATAATAATAATAATAATAATAATAATAAATTACTGGTATGGGTACAGTGGCTGCAGTGAGAGAGCCTGCCGGGGGGCTCCTCCACAGAGGAGGAGCTCACCTAGACCTTCAATCAAGACCTCTGAGGCCGGTAAGTACCATACCAGAGCCCTGGAGAGTGGGGGTGGGAAACCCATGTCCGTACCAGCGGTTCCAAAATTTGCAGACCACTGTTATGGACTGGTACAAATTACCCCCTAGCAGCCCATTGCGGGCAGTTACGGATTAATCTGAACCTGTAATTGACATCCCTACTCACAGGTGTTGCTTGACAACTATTCATGTAGTACAGCATTTTTAGTAATGAGGGGAGGCGGTGTGACCTAGTGGATAATGTGTGGGACTCAGCACTGCGAAGGCAGGGAGAATGAATCCATGCTAGTGTGCTTCTCCTAGCCACCCCGCAGACATTACGCAAGCAACATTGTTGTGAAAGTTACTCCAAAATAGCCTGTGATTTTCCTCGGTGTTTGTGTATGCCTAATAGAGTTTGATTTCAGACCGCACTTTATTAGCTCTGTCAGCGAGCTGGAAATGCAAGGCAAACTAATTCAAACAGATGTGATGTTTTCCAAGAGGATACGTCTGACTCCCCTCCCCCCCGCCCCTTTTACCCCCGTCTCTTGTTCAGGTTGTGCAACAGATTTCCGGGAAAGCTTTAGAGAGCCCTAGGGAAATTAGAGTAAAATATTTACAAGCAGGCTAGAGTGATTAGTGTGGCCAGTGACTAAAACAAGGTGCTTTTGCTGTTCACAACTTGAGACGCTAAAGTGCTTTCAAACTTACAACCAGATTATTCTTAACAGGAGTGCAATGTCTGCAAGTGTCCTGGGCTATGTGCATTGGGTTGGTCCCAAGTCCTGCAGGTCATGTGCACGCACAAGCGTGCACGCACACACTTCCACATGGCACAGTGTGCCTGCAATGGAACTCTGCACAGTTTGCACACGACTTCATGCACCTAATTGTGCACAGGATCTTTGGGGTTTGGGATTGGCCCCATTGCTTGTCCAATGTCTGTTTTTTCCTCCGGCGTTTCCAATGTGCCCATTGCACAGTTCTTCATTATTTTATTATTATTTGTTGAAAGAAGAAGACACTTTCTTAAAGAAAAAAATAATTTAATTTTTTCCCGTTAGCTTTATTTTATTATTATTATTTAAATCTATTTTTAAAATGTCATAAAGATAATTCAGAAATACCCCCCTCTCCCCAAAAAGTGTCTAAAAGGTTAAAGGAAAACACATTAAAGATTTCTTTCAAGTTTTATTTTTAATTCAAATGTTAAGCTTAGAAAAACCTCTTACATCTTGGACACAATGGGCTGAATCCAAGGTCTGTGCATGCGTTAGGTACAGGTTGCACACACGCAACCAGGGCAGGATGTGTGCACACCCCTGCATTTGGTGTGCACACATCTCGCACTTCATTCATGTGCAGATCTTGGACTATCTTCTTTCTTTCTTTCTTTCTTTCTTTCTTTCTTTCTTTCTTTCTTTCTTTTCAACAGGGTCCGGTGTTGATTCATGTTCATTTTGTCTTAGAATTCAATTCTAAGATGCTTCCTTGGAGCACTGTTGCTTAACCAATTATCTTCCATTTTACATTTACGCATTTACGTTGTTTCTTTTAAAGATGTATATAGGCAATACCTTTCCTTTGTTGTTATCAAATGTCATTTTGTCTCTTCCATTCCAGTTCTCTAGTTTATCTAGATTTTTCAATCCTGTTCTGCAATGTCTTTGCAAACCCTCCCAGTTGTGACATCGGTATGTTTTGATGAGTATGCTGTCCAATAACATCCCCCCTCCTTCAACACATTCTCTGTCATCCCCATTGTTATTCCAACAGGTGTGCAATTAGTTTCTAATTTTTTTTAATTGCTAAAATGACCCATTTAATTACTAAAATGACCCAATTACCCATTTGCTTTAGTAATTGCAATATGGAAACAGGTTAGTGCTGCAACCCATTCCTCAGTTTTTATTGGAAAACACCAAGGACAGATGTATTCAACTTGATTTTCCGAGGTCTGAAGTTCCGAGAATGGGGCCCCGAAACTTAGGTTGAAAGAAAACCTTGGCTGAGGGAAGCTAAGTGCGGGTGCTAGTTCCCTCCTCCCCCTTCCATGGCCCCTGCTGGCAAGGGAGAGAATAGGGCATTCTCCGATGGACCTCGGAATGGCCGGAACACTCAGAACTAGTCCCCGGACCCTCGAAAATACTCACAATTTTAAAATAAATATTTGGTGCAGTCCTAAAACAGATGAATATGCAAAACGATTATCGTTTGCTTTCATCCGTTTTTGCTTTTTAAAATAAAAATTAACTGGCTGACGTTTTCCCAAATGCCGCCTATGCTGCCAGCATTTTGGGAAATGGCATTCATGTGCAGAATGGCCATGACAGCCCTTTTGCACATGCACAGTGGGACTTTTTGTAAATTTATTTTTAGTTTAAAAATAATCAAAAAACACTATGCATGCACAAATGGCCACCGGACCATTCTGCACATGCATGGCCCTTTCCTTAAATGGTGCTGCATCGATCAATCACAGAAGAAGCTTTTTCCATCAGAAAAAGATGGAATTCACCTGTGCTCACACATTGAGGAAACTTACTGGCTTTTTCACTATTGTTGCTAGTTCCTGTTCAGTAATTGTAAAAAACGGAAAAGTAAAGTAAGACATAAAATTTTTATTACTTTGTATCTATAAAATATAGATATTGTATTACTTTGTAAAGTGCCAGGTACACTGCTGGCGCTATATAAATGTTTGTTAATAATAATAATAATAATAATAAAAATAAAAGACATACAATTAAAAGTAGATATAAGTCATAAAAGTGCCAAAAAAGAGCCAGAAATTGACAAGAAGTGCTGGAAAACCACAGATATCACTCTCGACAACAGAAGAAGCAAGGACTCAATGAAACTGTTGAAATATCAATGAACAGTTGCGAGAGCTCTTGAAAATTATGTATTTTCCAATGATACGGGAACGTTATATGGGAACGGTCATGCTTGCCTCAGCTCTATGTACGATGTACCTCCTCTGACAACAAACCTCACACAGTGTTTTTCCTGGGCCCTTGTCCTCCCAGCTCAGGGGCCATGCTCTGGCCCCTCTGCACCAGCCCTGGTAAGACCCCAGGCATGTTGCACAACATTCCCACCAGCTCAGCTTTACACCCTCTGGGCTGTGCCCTGACCCAGTGCCCCACTGTAGCCCCTCTCCCAAGGCTTCCCAGTGACTGCCCACTTTCCTCAGATCCCAAATTGGAGGTAGACACATTGTTTTGAAAGCTGGGGGAGAAAAATCTATGTTTCCTAACCCCCCCCCCCACACACACCTTGGGAACTTGAGGTAGGAGAGAAGGACCTGCACTACCTCTGTGTGTGTGTGTGTGTGTGTGTGTGTGTGTGTGTGTGTGTGCGCGCGGTGTGTGAATTACCTCAGCTTCCCACACCCTTGGGAATTGGAGGGTAGTGGAAGGACCTGTGTTGCCCCCATCACCTTGGGAACCAGGAAGGGAGGCAGTGTAGGAACCATGCTGCCCGAGGGGGTGGGGTGAAGATATGCCATGTGGCCCATGTTACATTTTCAAATTGTAACGTTGCTCCTTGTTCTTGAAAGGTTCCCTGCCCATGGTCAAGATGCACATAAAAAATAATAATCTCGAATTTGGAACTGCATCTCTACTTACTTATCTTAATGCAATTTACATCAAAATCAGCAAAACCCCTATGGCTAATTTTCATGAGGTCTTCGTAGCCCTACAGGGTTTTTTACACATCATCAGTGAGTGCGGCAGAAGCCAAAGAAACCTTCAGCAATATGCCACTCCTCCAAAACTGCAGACGATCTAGTGTCCCATGGAGCACCCCTTATGTCTTTTGGGGGTGAAACGAGCAGCTAAGTTGCTGCTTGCGAGTGTTTCTTGCTATCTCGAATATCAGGACCGAGAGATCTTGTTGATCATTTTGGTTAAGGGTGACAGTCATTTTGCACATGCACAGTGACTCCTTCCTCCCCCAAAAGAGCCCCCAACTCCGAGAACATAATCTGGTGCTTGTTTTGTCCCAAGACGAAGGGAGCACCAGGATTTCAATGAGACATCAGCTAATCTCAATATCTCATTTCAGCCCTAGCATTTTTGTCCATTGAGTGTGAACTGAAGAAAAACCAACTTTGAAGACATTTGCAAGTTTACTATAAAAAGGGCCCAAAAAGTAAAATTAGAAACTGTTAACATCAAACTATGCCATTTCAGAAATGAAATACAGAATATTCTTTCAGTAATTAGTATGTCTGCATGGAATGGGATCCATGCTCGGACTGAAACCTGATCTCATCATTTCCCTTTGATTCTCATTGAAAATCAAGCTCCTTAGCTCTATTCCCATGAGAGTAGCGAAACAAGAAAAGCCTCAATTCTTGACCCTTTCTTGATCAATTTTTTTTCTTGTTTTACTCACCAGAGCCATGTGTGTCATGTCCTGTGCTGAGTCTTGTGTTCAGAATCTATCTGTCATCTCTCCCTCTTCTCTCTCTCTTCCTTTCTGAAGCCACCAACTCCATGCTGGGAGAATTAGCTAGGGCTGTACCAAATAGCACTTCTGAGTACAGGGTCCAAATACCGAAGTTTCAAGTAATCGACCCAAGGACTCAGTGGTTCTTCAGCACTGTTTTCAAAGTTTCATGAATTCAGACTCAGAATTCCGAACCTCTTAAAACTTCGGAAAGTTGTTGCAAAGTTCTTGAACCCACAGACAAAACGCTACCCAGAAAAACGCTACCTGGAAAAGCAGTCTAGCAAGAGTGGGACAATTGTTCCAGAAGACAACCCCATACAAGTGCAACTGCTTGCAGAAATCCAAGAAAAAAATAACAGTAGTGTTGCCACAGCAAGGCCCACCATCAGCAGTGAGCACACCCACTTTGATCGTTATGCCAAACAAGCAGTGCACAAAAATGCAGGCTAGCAAGGGACATTAGCTCAAGAAGAATATAACAACCCTCCAAAACACTCTGCAACTACATGGAGAAATAAATCACATCAAAATCCAGCAAGCCCAGGCCCCAGTAGTCACAAAATTAAGAAATCAGACATTCACCTCCTGCCCAGGGGCACCCTCTTGGCATGGCATTGGTACTGTGGCACTAGTACCTTGAACAGACCAGGCAAGGGGAAGGGAAGCCAGACAGACAGATTCCTCTGGCCTCATTGTGCCCAGTGCCAACCAAGCAGCTGGCAGAACTAGAAGCAAAGTGGCACCCAATTATTTTATTTATTTATTTTTTAAAAACTGCATGGCATGGTAAACGGTAGCGTAACCCCCATCCCCCCATCATTGGCTCTATGATAGGACAAGTCAGAGCATACCATACCAGGCCAGACATTCCTCCCACCCAGCTGATTACTTACAGATCTAACAGCACTGTAGCACACAGCCAAATTCACCAAAGAGAATGGACAAAATGGCTACAGCCACTTTTATTTTGCCCTGCCAGCCAATCAAAAACTTGCCATCTGGCTTGGCCAACCAATCAAAACTTGCCACCTGGCTTACCAACTTTCCCCTCCCATACCCCCCTCCTACCAAATATGGCATTAAGTGTCATTTCCAGAAGCAGGGATGCTCAACCGTCCCCGAACCCACCACTCATGTAGCGGTTTTCGAGGTTTTCTGAATAACATCCTTGGTCCTCGGAACTTCAGAATTCAGACTTTCTGAACCAAATACCCTAATATTCACTGAATTCTGAAGTTTTCCGAAGACTTCATTTCAGCCCTGGGGGGTGTGGGGAAATAATTCAGATGCAAAAAAATGGCCACGAGGCCAGTCTGTACATGTACAGCCCTCTTACAAAATGACACCAGCTGCGATGTTTAGGGCTATATAGGAAAAAAATCAGGAACTACTTTTGCTGGGTCCTTGCTGTTTTTTTTAGGATTTCCAGGCAGGGGTGGTGGTTTAAATTGGGCTTTGAAATGGTTTATTTTATTTTGTTAAATGTTTTAAACTATCCTGAACCCACAGAAAAGAGACAGCTAAAAATCTATCTATCTATCTATCTATCTATCTATCTATCTATCTATCCAGATGCAAAGCATATGGAGGATCACCCTGTTAGTCTGTCTCTGCAGTGAAGTTTGAAATCCTTAGTTCTGCCCTTTGATCTGTGGGTGTTTGAGGGAGGAAAGGTGTACACATGTCATCGAGCAAGCTAGTCTGATGGATTACAGCTGCAATGGGAAGCACACTGTCCTGCATAATCTCTCCAGATGTACCATTAGTCACCTGACTGTACATCTTATTATTAATCTGTGACCCATCTGCTATAAAACTGGAGACGAACGCCCAACCTGAGTTGGGAGGAAGCAGACATTGATCCAGTGGTCATGATGGTTCTTATCAATTTCCCCAGGTTCTACATACCTTCCATGACTGTGATCATGTGGGAATGAGGTTTACTGTATAAAATCATTTGGACTATGGCTTTTCTCAAGCAAGGGGAGGATTCTGTGACTTTATTTACTGCTGCTGTTGCTTTTTTCACTAATCGAAATCATTCAGTTTTCCTGAAAATCAGCGAGGAAACCCAGGAAGAATGGTGGGGAAACTTCCGGATGGTGTTTTTTTTACTTTTAGGGTGCTTAAGAAGTTGAATGGAAATAAGTAGTGGGTTTATTATTCACTGGTATTAAACACATTTTCATGTATGCTTTGATATCTGAAATCAAATATGCTTACTCAAAAGTTTCAGTTATTCTGTTCTGGGTTTTGCGGGAGTGGGGGGAGTGAGGAAGGAATGTAGTTCTATTTTGGTTTTTTGGTTCAGTAATTTTATTTTGACTTTTTTTTACTTTGGTCATTTCAATACTTTGGTTGCCATTTTCACTGATTGTACATGAGCAATAGTGTCAATATGGTCAAAATGATGTAGATGAAATGACTGAAATATCCAAACCGGGAAGGAAGGAACCGGAACAGATATCCGATAGAACACAATTGTATATCGGCTGTTACCCTAACTGCCATTTTTGAAGTGTAGATTTGACAGGCTTATACATTTTCAAAATATATTATATATTTATTTGATTCCTTGGTTATTAGATTCAGTTTGAATATGGGGGAATGTGACCACTTCAGCTAAGAGGAGTTGTAGTAAGAGATTAAATTAGAACCCGCAAAAATGGGTATCCTGTCAAATTTCAATTTCAACTTGATTTGGATACTTGATGTCATGGAATGTTGTCTCCCGGTACCAATTTGCTAGAGTTCCATACCCTTTGTTGGACTTCTGATACTGTTTTTGTTGTTTTTTGTCCCAGAAAGTTGACTTCTACTCCCAGAATGTCAACTTCTGGTCCTTTTTTTGATTCCATATTGATTTTTCAGTTTTCCATCCTGATTAGTACTGTCATTGATCAGGTGGCTCCAAGGAATTCGCTCCTGCCACTTCATCAAGCCTGCTGTGAGGAGTTTGTAAACTACTTTGCAGATAAGATTGCTCAAATCCATTATATTTAGTCCTGTTTTAATATTTTAATATTATTGTATTGAATGTTTTAAACTGTTTTTATTGTATTTTATTGTTGGAAGCCGCCCCGGGCTGCTTTGCAGGAGGGGCGGGATATAAATCTATTAAATAAATAATAAATAAATAAATAAATCACCGTAGAACTCCTTGGTTTACTGAGGAGCTGTAGTGTCTGAAGCGAGAAGGGCGGTGGTTAGAGCAATGCTGGTGCCGTTCTCGTGCTGAATTCGATCGGCTGAAGCATCGAACCCATTTGCAATCCTATGCTGTGGCCGTGAGGATGGCAAAGAAAGAGTTCTTCCTCTTTCTTTGCCATGGTTAGTCCGGCCTCCCTATGCCTGGAGGGGGAGGTTTCCCAAGCCCACTGTGAGCAGTTTGTAAACTACTTTGCAGATAAGATTGCTCAAATCCAGCATGATTTCAGGGCCGGAATTGATGCAGAAAGGGGAGACTTGGGGGTTATGGATGCCCCGTCTGGTCCATCTTTGTGGGATCAGTTTCAGGAAGTGATGCTGGCCAATGCAGAGAGGGTTCTGGGGTCTGTTAGGGCCACTTTTTGTGAATTAGATTTTTGCCTGTCCTGGTTGGTGAAAGCCTCCAGGGAGATCTTGGGACCAGTGCTGGTGGGAGTAATCAACGCAGTCCAGCAGGGTGCCAGACTGCCTCAAGGAGGCAATGGTGCAGCCCCTGCTTAAGAAACCATCATTGGATGTTGACTCACCCATTAGCTACCGGCCTGTCTCTTACCATCCCTTTTAGGGAAGGTTATTGAACGGGTGGTGGCCCAGCAATTCCAGGGCCATCTGGATAATATTGGCTTTCTGGACCCTTTTCGTCCAAGATATGGCACCGAGACTGCATTGGTGACCTTGGTAGATGACCTCCACTGAGAGGTGGACTTAGGACAGTCAACCCTTCTTGTCCTGCTGGATCTCTCAGCAGCATTTTATATGGTGTATCATGGGTTGCTCTTGAGATGGTTGCAGACCCTCGGGGGCGGGGTGGACGGGATTGTATTAGGATGGTTCCGATTGTTCCTCTTGGGGAAGCTAGCAGGTGGTTCTGGGGAAAAAAAAGATCTAGCCCCCGGGATCTCAATTCTGGCATACTGCAAGGTTCAGTTCTGTCTCCATTGTTATTTAACATCTATATGCAACCCCTGGGGGAGGCCGTGAGATGGTTTGGTGTGCATTGCCACCAGTATGCTGATGACACCCAACTTTACCTCTCCTTTTCAACGAACCCAGGTCCCGCAGTCTTGGTGCTTTCCCAGGGTCTGTTGGCAGTGAGCAACTGGATGATGATGAGCAGACTGAAGCTAAACCACAATAAGATGGAGATGATGTTGGTGGGTAGGGAAGCTGAGATAATGGCCCCCCTCGTGGAGGTGATCCACCCCTACTGGCCCCGCAGGTGCAGAGATTAGGGGTCCTGTTGAACCCTGGCCTCCACCTGGATTGTCAGGTGGATGTGGTGGCAAAGGGAACCATTTGCCAATTACATCTTGTGCATAGGATCTAGCCATATGTTTCAAACTCCTACATGGCCACCTTCAACCATACATTAATCACCTCAAGGCTAGATTACTGCAATGCACTCTATGTGGGACTGCCCTTGGTGATGACTAGGAAGCTTCAGCTGGTGCAGAATGCGGTGGCCCACCTCCTGATGGGGACGGGCTGTAGGGAGCACATTACATCAATGCTCTAGGCTTTGCACGGGCTGCCTATAGTGTGCTCGATTAAAGGTGCTGGTATTGACCATTAAAGCCCTACACAGTCTGGGTCCCTCCTACCTGAGAGACGGCCTAAGTCCCCGGGCCCTGGAGTGACCTCTGCGATCTGCTGGGGGTTCCTTCTTGGGGGTTCCCTGGGTGAACCGGGGGGCCACAATGGAGAGGGCATTCTCGGTGGTCGCACTGCAGCTGTGGAACTCCCTCCCAGAGGAAGCTCGCCTAGCTCCAAGCCTGTTGGCCTTCCATCAGGCCTGTAAGAGCTGGCTGTTTGTCCAGGTCTTTGGGGGAGGGGGGGGG
>QEPC01006543.1:168822-193453 GCA_003113815.1 Sphenodon punctatus | reverse complement strand
ATTTATTATATTTAGCCCTGTTTTAATATTTTAATATTATTGTATTGAATGTTTTAAACTGTTTTTATTGTATTTTATTGTTGGAAGCCGCCCCGGGCTGCTTTGCAGGAGGGGCGGGATATAAATCTATTAAATAAATAATAAATAAATAAATAAATCACCGTAGAACTCCTTGGTTTACTGAGGAGCTGTAGTGTCTGAAGCGAGAAGGGCGGTGGTTAGAGCAATGCTGGTGCCGTTCTCGTGCTGAATTCGATCGGCTGAAGCATCGAACCCATTTGCAATCCTATGCTGTGGCCGTGAGGATGGCAAAGAAAGAGTTCTTCCTCTTTCTTTGCCATGGTTAGTCCGGCCTCCCTATGCCTGGAGGGGGAGGTTTCCCAAGCCCACTGTGAGCAGTTTGTAAACTACTTTGCAGATAAGATTGCTCAAATCCAGCATGATTTCAGGGCCGGAATTGATGCAGAAAGGGGAGACTTGGGGGTTATGGATGCCCCGTCTGGTCCATCTTTGTGGGATCAGTTTCAGGAAGTGATGCTGGCCAATGCAGAGAGGGTTCTGGGGTCTGTTAGGGCCACTTTTTGTGAATTAGATTTTTGCCTGTCCTGGTTGGTGAAAGCCTCCAGGGAGATCTTGGGACCAGTGCTGGTGGGAGTAATCAACGCAGTCCAGCAGGGTGCCAGACTGCCTCAAGGAGGCAATGGTGCAGCCCCTGCTTAAGAAACCATCATTGGATGTTGACTCACCCATTAGCTACCGGCCTGTCTCTTACCATCCCTTTTAGGGAAGGTTATTGAACGGGTGGTGGCCCAGCAATTCCAGGGCCATCTGGATAATATTGGCTTTCTGGACCCTTTTCGTCCAAGATATGGCACCGAGACTGCATTGGTGACCTTGGTAGATGACCTCCACTGAGAGGTGGACTTAGGACAGTCAACCCTTCTTGTCCTGCTGGATCTCTCAGCAGCATTTTATATGGTGTATCATGGGTTGCTCTTGAGATGGTTGCAGACCCTCGGGGGCGGGGTGGACGGGATTGTATTAGGATGGTTCCGATTGTTCCTCTTGGGGAAGCCAGCAGGTGGTTCTGGGGAAAAAAAAGATCTAGCCCCCGGGATCTCAATTCTGGCATACTGCAAGGTTCAGTTCTGTCTCCATTGTTATTTAACATCTATATGCAACCCCTGGGGGAGGCCGTGAGAAGGTTTGGTGTGCATTGCCACCAGTATGCTGATGACACCCAACTTTACCTCTCCTTTTCAACGAACCCAGGTCCCGCAGTCTTGGTGCTTTCCCAGGGTCTGTTGGCAGTGAGCAACTGGATGATGATGAGCAGACTGAAGCTAAACCACAATAAGATGGAGATGATGTTGGTGGGTAGGGAAGCTGAGATAATGGCCCCCCTCGTGGAGGTGATCCACCCCTACTGGCCCCGCAGGTGCAGAGATTAGGGGTCCTGTTGAACCCTGGCCTCCACCTGGATTGTCAGGTGGATGTGGTGGCAAAGGGAACCATTTGCCAATTACATCTTGTGCATAGGATCTAGCCATATGTTTCAAACTCCTACATGGCCACCTTCAACCATACATTAATCACCTCAAGGCTAGATTACTGCAATGCACTCTATGTGGGACTGCCCTTGGTGATGACTAGGAAGCTTCAGCTGGTGCAGAATGCGGTGGCCCACCTCCTGATGGGGACGGGCTGTAGGGAGCACATTACATCAATGCTCTAGGCTTTGCACGGGCTGCCTATAGTGTGCTCGATTAAAGGTGCTGGTATTGACCATTAAAGCCCTACACAGTCTGGGTCCCTCCTACCTGAGAGACGGCCTAAGTCCCCGGGCCCTGGAGTGACCTCTGCGATCTGCTGGGGGTTCCTTCTTGGGGGTTCCCTGGGTGAACCGGGGGGCCACAATGGAGAGGGCATTCTCGGTGGTCGCACTGCAGCTGTGGAACTCCCTCCCAGAGGAAGCTCGCCTAGCTCCAAGCCTGTTGGCCTTCCATCAGGCCTGTAAGAGCTGGCTGTTTGTCCAGGTCTTTGGGGGAGGGGGGGGGAGTATGGGTGGGGGTGGGTTGGTCTGCCAGTGGTTTTTTACCTCTTTTATTGTTTGTTTTTACAATCTTTTGCATATTGTGCTTTTTTAAACTTATTTTAAAATGTTTTGTGAGCCGCCCTGAGTTGGTGTAGGGCTGGAGGGAACAGAATATAAATAGTTAAATAAATAAATATATATACTGATAGGTAAGTAGAAAATCGGTAACGGAAATGACCAATTTTTAAGGTTCCCAGTTACAAGATTGCAATCAAGTATTCTGTCAGGTATGTGATGTGGCACTAAAAATGCATTTATTACCAGTTTCAGCACTAGTTGTACTGAATATATGAATATGGAAATATTATCATCATCTCATTGGCAGAAATAACGAACTTCTGATAATTTGGGCTCTGCTCCTTGAAACACTTGTGCTGTCAGAGCCATATTTGTGTCAAGTTTGGATGGCCATACAGAGCTCATTGCTTAGCCAAACTATCTACAGCTGTTCAGCTTTTATTTTCTGGCTGGATATTGGAGAACAATAGACTTTCTAGCTAATTTTCATTTTCCTGTTTTCTGAAAAAAACAATTAGAATGACCTTTTCAATGGGTTGTTCTGGTTTCTGGTTTTGGTCAATGCCTTCAAGGACAACAGGCACTAGAAACGGCAGGAAGATATTTTGCAAACATCAAAATATTGCATTCATTTCAAAAGATGGGAGGAAGGCTTAATGCAGCAAAGAAATTTATTTTGTTTGTCTTAATACATCAATGTACTGAGAATTAGTACTGTCATTTGCTTTGGAGAGAAAACAATGGGTTGGGAGTAGACTAACTTATATTGGATATTTCTGTTCATCTCTTGATCTGTCTTTTGTAAATCTACCATGCTGTGAAAATCTTACGTCCTTACTTACTATCTTCAAATAGCATCTCAACATTTCTAAGAACTCTACAAACTCTATCTAAAGCAGTAACTGTGTTCTCAAAAAAATAAATAAAAGTCTTAATTTCTGATATGGGGACACAATGTGTGTTTTCAGACGTTACGAGATCACAGGGTGATTTCAGACGATACGCGGCCCTTTGGCCCCGTACCGGAACCACCGGCTTCGTTCCCTGCCGGGGTCTCCCCGTAACAGCACAACAGACGTGCCAGGGGGATCCCGGCGGGGAAAGTGGGAGGGGCCGGGGCCGTGCGGTGCAACGTGCGGCCGCACAGCCCCGCCCCCTCCACGCACCCCGCCGCCCGCCCTCCGAGGAGACGGGCGGGCGGCGGGGCCAATGCGGCCGCCGCGTCCGGCCGAATGTGCCACGGCCCGACGTGACTTTTCATTGGTCACGGCCCGGGGTCCGTTTGACCACGCTTCCCGGGACCTTCCCCCGGCTAGCCCGGGAAGCGTGGTTCAAACGGACCCCATGTGGGGATTCACCGTGGCCAACATCTGGCGCGCCGCAAACAGACGTTCGAGACATGGTGACCACAGGTGGGTATTCACCGTGGTTCACCGTGATCTCGTAACGTCTGAAGACACCCACAGTCAACCACGGTCAATTCCCGGTGGTGGATGTTATCACGGAACGTCTGTTGAGGGGAACGGATGTTCCCCCCCAGATGTTACCCCGGTGTGGAATCACATTCACGACACGAGCGGCCGAAGTGGCAGGACCGGAGGCCATCGTGTGTTGAATGTGATTCCACGACGGGGTGAACCCCGCTGTCACGTCTGGTTGGGTGCCATGGCCCGAGATCACCGGTGGGATCCCGGGCCGTGGCAAATCCGGCCAGACGCGGTGGCCTCATTGGCCCCGCCGCCCGCCCATCTCCCCAGAGGGCGGGCGGCGGGGTGCATGGAAGGGGAAGGGCCGTGCGGCCGCATGTTGCGCCGTGTGGCCCCGCCCCCTCCCAGATCCCCCACCGGGATCCCCCCAGCACGTCTGATACGGTGTGACGGGGTCATCCCAGCGGGGATGGATAGGTTGTTTTCGGTACGGGGCCAACTGGCCCCGTAATGTCTGAAAACACCCAATAACAAGCTATGGAGGAATTCTCCTGGCCCATGTGACTTTCATGTTTTACCTTTTAAGGCCTTATCCATGGAAGTAGATTCCCACAAAAATGGATCTGCTACTTTCATAGAACCATAGAATCATAGGGTTGGAAGGCACCTTCTAAGGATCATCAAGTCCAATCCCCTTGTTCCAAGCCAGGATACCATATGCTAGTGCTGAAACTCAGTCCTTGAGTTCGCTCTTTGGTTTGGAATTTTTGGGTTCCGAAGTTCCAAAGACCAAGTCATTACCCAGAAAACTTTCGGATATGAAACTTCATGCCATATTTGGTAGAAGGGGAGCATGGGAAGGGACAGTTGAATGATGGTAAGCCAGATGGCAAGTTTTGATTGGCTTACAGGGTCAACGGCCTGACACATCTTGGGGGACATACCTTGGACCTCATGTTCTGCACTGGCCTTGAGGTGGGTGTTCCTTTAATGGGTGAGATAACAACTGTGCCCTTGTCATGGATGGATCATTACCTCATACAGACCTCCCTTCTAGCACACGTCTGCCCAAGCAGGGTGCGGAACCTATTAGGATGGTCTGCCCCCAGAGGCTGAGGGACCCGGTATGGTTTCTAAGTGCTCTGGGGGAGATACCCTCTGATCTTGATGACCGTCTCATCGATGACCTCGTTAAACTATGGAACATCTTGCTGATTGAACAGCTCCCAGGCGTCCATTGCCCAGGCTGGAGCGACGGTGTCCGTTGCCCAGGTTGGAGCAATGGTAGCATCAATCCCAAGCTGAAGCTGACAGATTGTGACATAGAGCTAGTTTATGAGCTTATGCCATGGCTATGAGGACAGAAAAAAAGGGAGTTCTTTGCTGCCCTCATAGAGTCCATAAAATCCCATCCAGCAGAGCTGTTCTGGGTGGTACAGGGGCTGGTCAGTCCGGCCTCCTTCAACCCTGGGGTTGAGTCATCTTCCACCCGCTGTGAACTTTTTTGCAAATTTTTTTGCGGAGAAAATCGCTCATATTCATCACGACCTCAATGCTGCACTTAATGCAGTGGAGGAGGGAGAGGTTGTAGAAGCCCCGGTTTGTCCAATTTTATGGGATCATTTCAGTCGGTGACACCCGCTGACGTGGTGGCAGTGCTGGGGGCTGTTCAAGCCACTTCTTGCGAATTAGATCCATGCCCATCCTGGCTGATTAGGAGCTGCCAGGAGACAATGGGACCATTGCTGGCTGGGGTGGTCAGTGCCTCCCTACGGGAAGGCAGAATGCCAAGCTGTCTCAGAGAGGCAGTGGTACAGCCTCTTCTCAAGAAACCATTGCTTGACATTGACTCCCCTGCCCGCTATTGCCCTGTCTCTAACCTTCCCTTTTTAGGGAAGGTTAGGGAACCTTCCCTTCCCTTCCCTTTTGAGGGAAGGTTATTGAATGGGTAGTGGCTCAGCAGCTCCAAGAGCATCTCGATCATGTCAGTTATCTGGATCCCTCTCAGTCTGGCTTTCATCCGGGGCATGGCACTGAGACAGCATTGGTGGCTTTGGTCGATGATCTGCGCCATGAAAAGGATAAGGGTCGATCAACTCGTTTAGTCCTATTAGATTTGTTGGCTGCATTTGATACCGTTGACCATGAGATGTTGGTGACGTGCCTACGGGACAGTGCGGGGGTGGACAGGATCATTCTCGAATGGTTCTTCACATTCCTGACAGGAAGAACTCAGCGGGTGGTGCTCAGTGATCATTTTTCATCACACTGAGACCTCTCATGTGGGGTCCCGTAGGGTTCTGTTTTGTCCCCTCTCCTGTTCAACGTGTATATGCAGCCACTCAGTGAGGTGATCAGGGGGTATGGGGTGAGGTGTCATCAGTATGCGGATGACACCCAACTGTCCCTCTCATTTTCAAGAAACACAGGCCCGGCTGTCTCGGTGCTTACCCAGTGTTTGACAGCTGTGGGGGACTGGATGAGGGCTAATTGACTGTGACTGAATCCTAACAAGATGGATGTGATGTTAGTGGGTACGTTGATGGAGATGACAGCCCCCTCAATTGAGGGGGTTTGTCCTCCACTGACTTCCCAGGTTTGGAACCTGGGGGTGCTCCTCGATGCGCATCCTGGACCTTCAGGTAGAGGCTGTGGCAAGGAGTGCCTTCCGCCAGTTACATCTGGTGCGGCGGCTTCGGCCGTTGGTGTCGGTTTCGGATCTGGCCATGATCATCCATGCTTTTATTACTTCTTGTTAGACTACTGTAACGCGCTCTATGTGGGGCTACCTATGGTGATGGTTCGGAAACTGCAGCTGGTGCAGAATGCGATGGCCCAGCTCCTAGTGGGGCTGGGCCGCTGGGAGTCCATTACACCAGTGCTCTGATCTTTGCGCTGGCTGCCAATAGTCTTCCATGCCCAATTCAAAGTGCTGGTTTTAACCTATAAAGCCTTACACAGCCTGGGCCCTACCTATCTTCGAGACCACCTCACTCCCCGGGTTCTAGATTGGCCCCTGCAGTCGGCCGGGGGCACTATGTTGAAGGTCCCCTGGGTTTCTCGGGGGGGGGGGGCACACAGGACAGGGCATTCTTGGTGGCCGCCCCAGCCCTGTGAAACTCCCTCCCGCTGGGAACCTGTTTGGCCCTTGACCTCCCGGCTTTCTGCAAGAACTGTAAGACCTGGCTGTTCCATCAGGCTTTCGGCGAGGGAGATGGGTAGGGTTGGGTTGGGTGTGTGTGTGGTGGTGGTGTGTTTTTCCCCCTGCTTTTGTTTATTATGTTTTTAAATGTTTTAATTGTTTTATATTATATTTTTGTATTGTATTGTTGTTGTTAGCCACTCTGGGCTACCATATAAATATGGTAAATAAATAAATAAATAAAAGTGGCTGCACAGCCATTTTCCATTCTCTTTGGTGAATTTGGCTGTATGTTCACTGTTGATCTGTAAGTAACCAGCTGGGGGAGGAGGGATGCCAGGCCTGGTATGGCATGGCACGGCATGGCATGGTTTGGCCTGCCCTGTCCATAGGACAAATGCTTGGGGATAAGGGTTATGTTTTCCACCATAACATGATTTTTTAAAAAAAAATAATTGGGTGCCACATTGCTGCTGCCTGCTGCTTGGTTGGCACCATTAAGCAGAGGGATCTCTCTGCCTGGCTCCACATCACTTTGCCTGGGCTGTTCAAGTTACCAGCAGCACACCACATCAGTGCCATGCCTTTCTAAAATAATAAGTGGGTGTCCCTGGAGGAGTGAGAATGTCTGGTTTCTTTTTGTGGGTGATATAATAATTATCAGTGCTAGGCTGTCTGGCATTTTGGTGGGATTTCTGCATGTAGTTGCACTGTTTTGTGGGGATGTGTTTTGTTATCTTGTTGTTGACAAGGCTATGATTGTAACTTGTACTGCTCTGCTGACTGCTTGGCACCGTGAGGCCAGAGGGATCTCTCTGCCTAGCTCCGCTTCCCCTTGCCTGAGCTGTTCAAGTTACCAGTGTCATATTACCAATGCCATGCCTTTTTTAAAAATAAGAGGGTGCCCCTGGTGTGTGTGTGTGTGTGTGAATGGTTTCTTTCTTATGGGTGTTATAATTTTGTTTGCCCGGATGGCTGAGTTTTGGTGGGATTTCTGCATGCAGTTGCACTGTTTTTTGGGGTTGTTGTATTCTTGTTGAGCAAATGTCTCACTCTTGCTAGTCTGCTTTTCTGTGCACTGCTTGGTTGGCATAATGATTTTAAAGTGGTTGCACTCACTACTGATGGTGGGCACATGCTGTGCCATGTTCTTAAGTTCTGAGTTCCTAGTATTTCAGAGGTCCATAATTCCTAGTTCCAAATTCAGAGTCCTCGGAAAAAAATTTGGAAGTACTGCCAAGTATCCAGACCGAGTACCCAGAAATTTGGAAATCGGCCCGAGTACCTGGAAGTACAGCCCTACCCTATACCTATAACATTACAGACAGATTATTAGCCAGTCAATTTTTAAAAACCATCAAATGAAAGAGATTTCACAAGCAACCTCGGCAACGTATTCCATTGCCTACACAGGAAAATTGTTTATTCCCCACCACCAGCACTAACATTTAATTAAATGTTATAAAGTCCAATGTAGTATTTATTTTATTTATTTATTTAATACATTTATACCCCACCCCTCCTGCAAACAGCTCGGGGCAGCTAAGAAATTTCACATAAAAACATTTAAAATATTTAAAACCATCATAAAAAAAATAAAATTTTAACAATTAAAACGGGGAAGGACAAAAAATTACAACAAATAATAAAGAAGGGTAGGAGGATAAAAACTCACTAACCTACCCTTCCACCTGCCCCAAAGGCCTGGGCTAACAGCCAGATTTTACAAGCTCACCAGAATTTTAAAAGGCTGAGGGCCAGGCGAGCTTCCTCCAGGAGGGAATTCCAAAGGCGCGGCCTGGCCACTGAGAATGCCCTCTCCATTGTGGCTCCCCGCTTAACATGGAGGACCTCCAAGAAGGCACCCCCGGCAGACCAAAGGAGTCGCTCTGGGGCACGGAGGGCGAGGTGATCCCTGAGGTATGAGAGGCCGAGACCGTGAAGGACCTTATAAATCAACTAGTAGTAGTAGTAGTAGTAGTAGTAGTAGTAGTAATAAATTGATTGATTTGTTTATTTAATTCATTTTTTTATTTATTAGAATTTATATCTCACCCTTCCCCAAAAGCTCAGGGAGGCTTACGGCATAAAAACATATACAAAACATAAGGAATGGTATAAAATATCGAACTATATAAAACCCCAAGTAAAACCATCGCCACCACTACCCCTGAACCCTCTCAATGCATCCAGAAAGCCCAGCAAAAAAAGTAGGACATACTATGGGTGAGCAATTCATTTTTGTTTAATTACTAAAACGAACTAAGCCCCATTAATTTTAGTAATTAAAATATGAAAACAAATGACAAAAATGTAATGAACATGAACGAAAACAAACAAAAAAGACATCCTTTTTGGTTATAAAAATAAAAGATAAAAAAATTACTGTGCATTTGCAAAATGGCCACTGGAACCATTCTGCACCTGCACAGTGATTTTTGGTAAAAAAATATTAATTTTAAAAAAAGAAACAATCATTGTGCATGTGCGAAATGGTCGCCGGACTATTCAATTCGTGTCCTCTTCCAAAATGGCACAGACATTGCCAGAAAATAGTGTTGTTCTATGGAAAAAAGAAATTAAATGGTAATCAGTAAATGGCAGATTAGTAAACGGTAAGAAGTAATCCAGTTATCCGGATATCCACTGGATGCCAACCAGATACCATTTGGTATCCAGCTGGATACTGGATATTATTGGGTACCACAGTATCTGGATGGATACTGGCATGTAGCAGTTACTCATTTAAGCTCTAAACAAAATGCTTCTGCTAAGACAGACCAAAACGGCTTCACTTTTCCCCCTTCACTTCCTCACCGCTGAGTATGTAGCATTGGATTCTTGCTCAGGATTTACTGAAAATAAAAAGGATTCTAGTTTTGCCCTGAAGCATTTATCTGAGGAACGGGTGAACTAGTTATTAAAACATATTGAGCCGTCTGAATAAAAGAAATAATCAAAAATCCAATTAGCGCTACCGTGGCAATGCATTATTGTCATAGTAACAGTGGAAGGAAAGTTTACATCAAAAGGCTTGTTAGGAAGTGCAAGTCTGCAAGTAGTCAAAATCCCAGGGAAAGAAACTAATGAAAGAGACCTTCAGGATGTATTTTCCTGGCACCGTTATTCTTAGATTAAGAGCAGGCAAACCACTGAAGGCCTTGTGATTTAGGTAGACACAGTAGTTAAAACAAATTCATTAGAGGTAATAGGGTTAAGATTAGTGGTGAAACTTGATATTCGAATTACTTGTTTTTACCGAGTATCTTGATATTCATGATGGTTTTACTGAGTAACTGAATTACTCAGTACTCATTAACTGAGTACTCAGTAACCGAGTTGCTGAGTACTCGGTTTTACCGAGCAACTGAAGAATTGGCCTGGTACTTGGTCCAGAACTTGGTACTTGGGTAAATCCTTGGATGGGCAACTTACGGGGCTTTTCTGAAACATATGGTGCTTTTCCTGGTCCTATATAAGGGAATGCAGTACTAGGTACTCAGAAAATACTCCGTACTCACTTTTAAAATATACTGAGTATTTTACCAAATACCGAGTATTGAGTATTCGGCTGAGTTACCGAGGACAGGCCGAACACTCAGCTGATCCTTGGAAATTTGGAAATACTCATGGAAATTTCTTTTACTATTTGGTGCAGCCCTAGTTAAGATGAACACAACTGTTAGGTATGCAGCAGAAGGAAATAGGGATGGTGTCAAAGAGGAGAGAGGCTAAGGGTGGCAGATGGGATCGGGAACCATGCTGGATGGGGAATTCATTGCGCGCCTGTAAGAAAGCACAGTACTTTGCTTCTGAGGCATATTCCATCGTGTTTCTTTTGGATATCAAAGCTGGGGATAACGGGCTATTGTTTTATTTCTATAGCACTTTCCGTGTACATGCTGCTTTACAATCTTTACCAAGCTCATTCTTACAGCAGCCCTATGAGTTAGATCGTTATGATTCCCATTCTACAGATGGAGACCCAAGGTTAATAGTGACTGTCTCAGCCTAGCTAGAGCTGGTTCTGAGCATGTTTGGATTTGGCACTGGGATGTCATGTGTGGAATATCTCGGAGACCAAAAGCCTAGGAATGTGGGGAAGCGGGAGAGGAGTGGAGAGCTGAGACACTGGAGAGCCAGGGAGCAAAGAAACTGGAGAGCTGCGATACTCGGAGTCACTTGGCTGTACCTGTGTTGTGCAGACATGTCCTGTTTCCTGTGAGCTCCTTATATAATCTGGGCAGCCAATAGGGAGACAGGCAGGGCTTGGCCAATCAGGGAGGCAGTGGGGATGGAGGAGCACCAGGTCATAGCTCTAGAAGAATGCCTAGAAGTCCATGTGGCAGAGTAGATGAGGTGTCTGTCTCCAAGTCCTACTTTCAGGCAGAGTTTCCCTTGTGGAAAAGAATTAATTATCAATCGATTGATCAATCGATTGATCAATCAACCAATCAATCAATCAATCAGTTTGTTTGTTTGTTTGTTTGCCCTACCCTTCCCTAAAAAAGGGATGTGACACAACCATAAACACAGTAAAAATACAAAATAAAAAACCCCAGCCCACCCACAAAACCCACCTAATTCCACCTCCCCATTTCCCACATGAAACACCCCACAGAAGCATACACCAAGCCTCCCATCCCCTATGGCATGGGCCATGGATCAAGTGGTAGAGCACATGCTTTGCATGTACAAGGTTCCAAGTTCAGTCCCCTTCATCTCCAATTTAGGATCTCTGGTAGCATTCCTGGGTGAGGCCTTTTCCAAGGATCCTGAAGTGTCTGAGGTAGCACACCTGGGTGATGCCTTTACCGAGGATCCTGGAGGGGAGGGGTGGGACTCCAGGGGGATTATCAATTATTGGATTTATTGTTATCGGAATATCGGATTTTTATCATTGCCGATATTCTCAAATCTTTAGCATTGCGGCCATGTTAAACGGTGTCAATGTTAAAAATCCAATAAAACTAGCAATGTTAAAAATCCGATATTGCCGATACCAACAATGATCAGTATTATCGGATGAATCCGATACTGCCCACTATCCTCAATATCAGATTAATCCAATACCAATAGTCCCACCCCTACGTGGAGGCTCTCAGGTAGCACACCTGAGTGAGGCCTCTGCCGGAGAGTTGGATTTGAAACCCTGCTGCCGTGTCAGGTTGTGACAGTACTGGGCTAAGATGGATCACTAGTCTGACTCAGGTAGGCAGCTCCTTATATTCCTGCCCGCCTAATGCCTTTACAAGCAAGAAAGTTTTATACCACCTCCAGAGGATGTTCAGGCTCATCCAGACCTCCAGGGGAGGGAGTTCCATAGAACTGGGACAGCACACTATGAAAAAAGCTTAACAGACAGTACCCACAATACATGCAGGGCAAGAGCAACCCAGACCTTGTATGATCAACAGTGGGTGGAAACTAGGATGAAACAAGAGAACATTAGAACAGTGGCCACTGCTGGCTCTCTGGCAACATGTTGGACTACATTTCCCAGCATGCTCTTAGAGCAATTATGGCAGCCTGATCTCCTCCCAGCATGAGAACAGCCACAGCTGCTTGTGAAGCCTGAGATGCCAGTTACTAGGGGGACCTGCAGTGCTGGGCGGGGGGGGGGGGACTCCACAGGAAGGCAAGGTACGGTGATTCATCAGTGCAGGACCAGGTAAGCAGATGGGGCGGGGGGGAGGCCAGAAAACCAAAAAATCAGTGCTGAAAGTCAATATCCTGGGACATCGGGTACTTGAATTGGGCACTAATTGTACCAATTAGTACCCAAACATGGGCTGATTTAGAAGGTATTGGAAGGTTGGGAGCGAGGGAACAGAACGTATGTGCTCAGGCAGGGAGTCCCAGGTATATGGGGCAATCTAAGAGAAAGAGTGAAGATTCATCTATGTTTCCCCAATACATATGTTGCCTGGGGACTTATTTATTTATTTTTCATATTTAATACCCCACCCTCCTGCCTCATGCAGATCAGGGTGGGTTACATATCCAACATACATCTACTGCCCCCCCTCCCCCATCCTACCATCCCCTCCACCAAATGCCGGGCGGAACAACCAGGTCACACACGGTCACCAGAAGGCGAGGAGATCTGGGCAAAGGTGAACCTATGCAGGAAGGAAGTTGTGCAGCAATGGAGTGGCCGCCAAGAACGCCCTCCTCACAGTGGCCACCTGGCGAAAGCACAGGACCTCCAGGATGGTGCCCCCAGACAACCGCAGGGACCATCCCAGAGTATGGGGGATGAGGCAATCCTTCAGTTAGGTAGGACCCAGACCATTTAGGGTTTTATAGGTCACCACCAGCACCTTGAATCAGGCCTGGAAGACGATAGGCAGCCAGTGCAGTGCACAAAGAAATGAGTCATGTGCTCAAAATCCAAACAACCCGTCCCTGTAACCAGATGGACCGCCACATTCTATACTAGCTGCAGTCTCTATATTGTCACCATGGGCAGCCCTACGTAGAGCACATTGCAGAAGTCCAGTCTCGAGATAATGAATGCATAGAAGATGGTGGCAAGGTCCTGATCTGAAATATATGGCCGGAGCCATCTTACCAGATGTAATTTGGCAAAAGGTGCTCTTAGCCACAGCCACCACCTTGGCATCTAGGTGCAGCTGGGGGTGCAGGAATACCTCAAGGCTAAGGCTAAACCTGAGAGGCTAAGGGAAGGAAAATACCACCAACGATGAGCATCACACCCTCGCTCAGATACCTGACCCTGCCAACGAACATCACCTCTTTGGGTGATTTCAGATGTGACGGGGCGCCTATTGGCGCCATCACGGAATCACCTTTTGCTTCCCCGCTGGAATAAAAATGTCACGGCCAGCAGACGTGATTCCGGCATGGAATTGAGGGTGGGCGGAGCTGCGCGGCGCAACGTGCAGCCACACAGCCCCCCCCACGTTCCCCCCAGCCGCCCGCCCTCCTGGAGATGGGCAGGTGCAGCGGCCAATCCGGCCGCTGCGCCCGATTCTGACCCAGGGTCTGGGCCACGGCCCAGAATCGATGGTGGTAACAGACATTACCATCCACCAATTCTGGACCGTGGTTCAATTAACCACGCTTTCGAGGATGGTGCCTGGACCATCACTGTGGTGAATATCTGGCAGCAAGCAACCAGACATTACGGGACCATCCACCACCACGGGGCATTCACCGTGGTTGAGTGTGGTAACGTAACATCTGAAAATACCCTGTCTTATCAGTATTCAGCATCAATGTGGTCAAAATAAGGCACAAAGGGCCAAAATTGTCTAGTTAGGGATGTTGAAAGTTAGAAAGCACATTCTTTAATCACACAGGAAAAAAAACCACATTATGAAATATGACCAGAGGCACGGCTGTTTCATACTTTTACACCTTGAATGTGTGTGGCAAGCTCCGTTGAGGAGAAACAAGACAAAAAGAATAATTGATGTACAATAGACGCTAAAAGCAGACAAACAGAGAGAATCTGTGCAAATTTTGGTAGCAGGAGAAGGAAGAGAAGAGAGATGCATATTATTCATGTTCCCTTGATCTTAATTCACTTTGTCTGTTTCACGTTATTCATTAATGCCTGCACAAGGGGAGAGGGAAAAGTGAGAATAAGGTAATTAGTTACATATGTTCTTTGATCAGTATTGCATTTTCTTTTTCGAGTTATTTGCCAGCAGAGAGAAGAGATAAAAGTTTTCATGGCTACAACTCCTCTAAACAGCACACTAGGTAGGTTGTTACCATCTTTATTGCTGAAGCCGTATATTTCTTTAATGATTTTTGAAAGGTCATTTTGATTTGATTTCCTTTGTTCCATAGATCCATGTGTATAACTTCACTCTAAGGCTGTTCAGGAAATTTATTTTCACGTTAGAAAATGTAGTATTCAATCCATTTTTTGTTCTATTTTTTCTTTTTTGTACATTTATACTTCACATTTTAAAAATAAATAAATCATCAGACAATTTTGAAATTTGGAAAGGGTTTATTGAAAAATAAGCATCCCAATTTTTTTTTTCAACCTAATATTTTATTATTTCATTTTATTTATTTTAGTATTTTATTTTATTTTTGTTACCTGTGGCCTGAATGTGTGCTTATTTGATAATAAGGTTATAGTGGATGTCCAGGCACCATGGATTTAAAATGAGAATAATGAACTAATTTTGAAAAAGGCTGAGACCAAATATAAGGATTTTGCCTTCCCCCCAAATATTGAAATTGTTTCCTTCTTCACGCTGTAATCCTTTCTGACATTTTGAATTCTGTTGTAGGGCAGAGCTGAATCACTGATTCCCCATCATTTCTATTTCTGTCTTCGCTGCCTACCTAGAGATGTGAAATCTTTCCACTTTCTCACGGTCTTTGTCATTTCTGATTTGGGGAATGCCTTTGTTCAGTACTTTTGGTTCTTTGTTTGGTACTTTGCAACTTCTGTTACTTTGTTGGTCCTTTTTTCTGCTACTTTGGTCGCTGCTTTGCCCTTTGAACCATAAATGACTAGACAGACACCAGAAAGCGACAATTATTGCCAAAAGCAACAAAGATGATGAAAAGGGACAAAAGTGATGAAAAATGACAAAGTGACAAAAAATAGCTATTGACATTTTTGATTGTAGTGAAAGCCTAATAGCAATATGAAACACAGAAATATTGATTAAAAACTCATTAACATTCCCAAAATGTCGGGATTTACCAACGGTTTGAGAACTCTCAATTCTGCTCTATTGTAGAGCAAACATTCTGATTGCAGAACAACTTTCCATAGCTCTGCAGGATAAACTTTATCTTGTAGAGCTCTTAGGACCTGGATCTGGAACTGGTACCCCAGGAGATCCTGGAGCTGGCCCTACTGGGCCACCATTCCCTACAGAAGACCTAGCCACACCCCTCCGGTTATCTACCCAGCCCTTGCAGGGCCTCACAGATTCCTGATTGGCAGCCAGCTAGGATATAAACTAGTGGCTGAAAAAATTTATTTAAAATTATTTGATTGTTACCAAGTATCTCAGTATTCAACTCAGTTTTACCGAGTAACCGAGAAATTTGGTATTCAGAAAATCCTCAAATGAACAATATACATTTTTAAAAATATGCTAATGGGTTAGTGAATCTCAAAGTGCAGTTGTTTCCAAAACAACCTCCCTCCCGTAAAATTATAAAGGACAAGGGGGAACAGAGGTGGAACCCCTACTAAATCTTCCACTCCCTTCAACCCGTCTACAAGTTAGACTTCTGTAGGGGGCAGCCGAGACATAGTTGTGCTCTCCAGCTGATCCCTGTTACTGGTGTTGTGGAGGGGATGTGGGGAAGATCCTTACCACTTGTTCTCACAGGTGCATTTTCCCTTGTTCTGCCTTTTTAGGCGGCCACCAGGGTCATTTGTTGGGCACCATTAGAGAAATGGAGCTAGGAGGGTGCGAGAGACTGCAGCCTTTCTTCCTGGCGGCGCACACAGCGCTGCTACCAGGAAGTGCTGGGGCATTCACGCCGGGCCACTGCGAGGCTACCTCGGCAGCCCGGATGCAATCTGCCCAGCAACTGGGTGACCAACAACCAGGATTGAGCGGGAGGGCCCCGCCTCTTCCCGCCCATTGGATTATTCGGCACCATTCTGAGCGCCGTTTGTGAGGTGGAAGCCAGCTCTGCTGTGGGCTCTGTGGGTTGGAAGCCTCAGGACTCCCTCTATTACAAGTTAAGCAGGGATTCCCTCTCTTACAAGTGAGGGGTTTTCAGAGGTGGGCTGCGGGGCTCTCGGGAGTGGTCTGGGGTGCGGGGAATGGCATTGCCCCCCTCTACCCCCCATTCACCAGGATTCATCTGGGTCACCCTGATTGTGGGACACCCCTTCCTCACATGAGGCACCTTTCACCCCCCTTCCCTCTTCAAAGGATGGGAGTTGTGTAGGCAGGGGCAAGTGGAGGGTCCTGACAGGAGCCCCCCCCAGGCATTCCCAGGAGCAGTTGAGGCCCCAGCCAGGCATAGGCGGTGAGTGAGGGGTAGAGCGGCCTAATTGGCACACTCACTCTCACCCCCCGCATTCTTTGGCATGGTGGGTCCCAGCATGTCAGCGACAAGAGTCATAGGGCTGGCAGGTTGGGGATGGAAGGGCTCAAGGTTTTTTTCTGGGGGGCTAGCTGAGCTGCCTGGGTGAGTCCTACCCTAATAGGGACAAGTGAAGGGCTGCAGAAGGGTGCCCCCAAGAAATTGCCGGCTGGCAGGATGAGCAGGACAAAAACCAAGAAGTCCAAGAAGAACATAAGGTAGATGAGTGAGGAGCGGTAGGAGAGGCAGCTGACTGATGATGAGCAGGTACAGGGCCAAGGGAGTGTCAGGGCAGTTGTGGAGGGGCTATCTGCTCCTTTGGTGCTTGGGGCCATGCAGGATCGGCTGGCTGGTTGTGAGGCGCTGATGAGGGGCATGGCTGCGGGACAGGCTGGCACATTAGGTGCCGCTGGAGGTGTAGGATTGGGGTCTGGACCAACGGGTCTAGGAGGATGGCCATGCAGGGTTGCATCACAGGGCAGTATGGCTCCAGGGCCCGCTGGGGGCCAGTTGTGGACAGGAGGAGAGGGTTTGTCCACCTCGCAGGCACAAGCTGCTCTGGGTTACAGTGGCATGTCTACTCAAGGGTATGGAGGCATGGGCAACCAGATGGGGCCACCATGATGCAGTGGGGAGGAGTGCCCTCGGCGAGTGTGGGGTCCCTTTCTCAGGTGCCCGTGGGGCAAGGTGGATTCCAGCCCCAGTTGTTGGGTGGGGTCACCCAACAAGTGTGGGGTCTGGCTTATCAGGGGCATGATGTGATGACATATGGAGGGGGGTAGTGTTTGGTCTGCTTCCATGCTCCCCCAAGAGGTTGGGGCGTTTGGGAGTGGAGGGGGCCGCCTCCCCTTTTTCCAGTTACCAGGGGGTGGGGTGTCTTAGAGCACCTTCCCCCTGGTGTTCAGATCGACACAGCTTTTGCCCCAAGTGCAGTCATGGGGTCTCCCAGTGGCTGGGGGGTTTGCTGGAGGGGGAGTTTTTCCCCAATAGGGGCAAGGAGGGGGGGCAGAGCAGCCAGATTCCGTTGATGCCGGCCCCTTCGCTGCAGGAAGATGAGGTCTCTCTGCCCAGTGGGGAAGGCAGGCTGCTGGCCCACCGGTCAGATATAGAGGGGAGTCCCTCCTGCCCCAGAGGGCCAGGAGAAGTGAGCAGGTGTCAAGTGAACCCGTGGAGTCTGTGGGTCGGGTGACATCGCCGTTGCTGTCGGCAGGTAGTGTGGCGGGGGGGTCTCTTCCTTCTGCCAGTAGGTTGGAGCAGCAGGGGGCTCTGGTGAGGACACAATGGCACCAGGAGTGCAGGAGACTTTGGACAGAATCGCTTCTTTGGAGAGGGGATTGCACGTGATGGCGCAGATGTACCAACCGCCACCTTTAACATTGGGCACAATGCAGGCAGGTATGTGGTCATGGGGGATGGGGGGTGGAGTCAGGGGGTCCACGGTGATGCCTCAGGTGGGGTTAGGAATAGGGCGACCTACGGGGGGGAAGTGGCCCCAGGGTTTTGGAGGTCAAGGTCAGGTTGGGGGGCCGGGACTTGCAGGATCCACATCAACCCCGGCACCGGGGGTGACAACTGCTCAGGAAGGAAGGAGTGGGTTTGATACCCCTCAACTCTGGTGGAATGGGGGTTGGTTCCCAGATCCCAGGCCCTAGGGTTTATCCCCCTCGGTAAGTAATGGTGCCGGGTCAGCAGCCGGTCCCTATGGGAATCAGGCCTTGCAAGTGTGGACCCGGCCCCCGGTGGGGTGGGCTGGTGAGGTTCAGTGGGTACTGCCTCCCTCCCTGCTGGGGGGAGGGTATGGGGATGTATCTGTCCATTGGGCGCACATTTGTCGCAGACAGCAAGGGAAAAGATATGGAAGGGGGAATACCTGGATATTTTTTCCTTGTTGTTCATGGATCTTTTGCTGGATCCATCAGAGAAGGACAACGAAAAAGACAAGGAGAAATGTAGGCATCCAAAGGTCGATCGCAATTGGGCCAATTGGACTTTGACATTTGTGGTTTATCAAGAGGTCATAACGCAGGCCTACCCAGACAGGGCTTATGCCCTGATGAAATATGCAGACATTATTCGGCGTGCTTATGATACGGGCCCCTCGGGGGCCTGGCTTAGGTACGATGAAGCGTTTAGGCATTGGGCGGCTTATATACCAGAGTTTTGTTGGGATGTCCATGCTATCGACTTATGGTTGGATAGCATGACGGGTATGGCTAGTGGGACAAGGACAGACACAGGGCATATATTAATGAAAGGAGGGGTGGTACCATCCAACGATCCCTTTCGGAGCAAGGGCCAGAAGGCCCAAACTTCCATGGCACCGGTATGCTATGTATTTGCCCGCAATGGGAGGTGTGGGCGTTCTGTGTGTAAGTATAGACATGCATGTGGGATATGTGGAGGAAACCATGCCACATCAGTCTGTGCAAATAGATGGTTGGGGGGGAGTAAGCCCCGTGTCGGAAAGGGGGGCAGGCGGGTGCCCAAGGGAGTAATTTACAAAAGGGGCCCAACCCTGGTTAGAGTGGATAGGTTAGAGAGAGCATTACCAGCCCACCCTGATAGAGCGGAGGTGTTGTATATAGTTAATGGGTTTCGTTATGGGTTTAAGATACCGGCAGGGAAGGTTGAGTTAGGTAATATCCCCCACAATTTAAAGTCCATTGTGGGTATGGACTATGGAGTATATCCTTAGGGAAAAAGTGAGCAAGGAAGTGAGAGAAGGTAAGGTGGTAGGTCCTTTTCCTTCTCCCCCATTGAAGGACTTCGTTGTTTCACCATTGGGCCTCATGCCAAAAAAGGCGGTCGGAGAGTTTAGGATGATTCACCACCTGTCCTACACACAGGGGGAGTCAGTGAACGACACGATTCCCAGTGAACTTACATTAGTGCACTATGTCCCATTTGATGATGCTGAGCGGGTGGTGAAAGAAGCCGGCAGGGGAGCGCTTCTCGGGAAGTGTGACATTAAGTCGGCTTTTCGGTTGCTCCCTGTGCACCCGGACAGCTTCCATCTGTTAGGCTTTCATGTGGAGGGATGGTTTTACTTTGACCGTGCCATGCCCATGGGTTTCTCCATTTCTTGCTCTCCCTTTGAGCGTTATAGCTCCCTGGTGGAGTGGGTAGTGGAGCAAAGGGCAACAGGGGTAGGGATGGGCAAACGTGGTTCTCAAGTTCGGAGTTCGGCCCGAACTCAGCATGTTTGGACGACCGAACTGAACCGAACTTCCGAACACGAACTGGCCGAACCAAACTCAATCTGAACGTCGAAATGACCAAACAGTTTGGTCAGTTCCGATCACGTTCGGGTGAGTTCGGGTGGCAAAAAAAGGTTCACTGTAAGGTCAAACGTGACAGGAAGGGGTAGTACTAGTCACTGAGGAGCAGATTTCCAGGCACCAGGGGTGGAGAGGATTGCAAGAAATGAAACTATCTGCCTGCCTCTCCCCTTCCCAACACCTTCTGAGCTAGTCACTGTTCCTGAACAGCAGGCGTTGAGTAGGATTATTAGATTGCTTTAAGTTTCATTTCAGTTTTGTACTGAAATGAAACTTAAACCTTAAACTGAAACCTTGTGTTTGTGATTTCCCCCCCATCCCATATATATAGAGATAGAGAGATATAGATATAGAGAAATAGAGAGATAGGTTAGGGATAGTAGTTGTAGGAGCTAGCTTAGTGATAGAGATAGCGTTAGTGATTTAGTTTTAGTATTTGTAGGAGTAGGCCTGCGTACTTATTAGATAATCCATTTAGTTCATAGCATTTAGAATAGTTAAGAGCATTTAGATTTAGTGTGGATATATATATATAATATTAGATTAAAAAAATAAATTTAAAAAACCCATATAAAAACCAAAAAACCAAATAAAAAACAAAAGAAAACCATATGAAACCCAATAAAAAACCAAAAAACCATATAAAAAACAAAAAACCCACCCATAACATTTCCCGAACAGCCGAACCGAACGGCCAAACGGCCAAACAGAATGGCCAAACCAAACGGCTGAACACGAACCCAGTGAACTAACCGAACTGCTGAACCGAATGGACGAATCAAATGCAGCCGAACTGAACGGCCGAACCGAACGGCTGAACCGAACGCAACCGAACCGAATGGCCTAACCAGAACCACGATCTCTTCGCCCATCCCTAAACAGGGGGTGTAGTCAGGAAATACCTCAATGATTTCCTGTTTATCGGCCGTCCAGGGATGTCTGAGTGTCGTGAATTAATGGAGACATTCGCGAGGGTAGCTGAAGAATTAGGTATTCCATTGGCCCCAGAGAAAACAGAAGGGCCGGTAATGACCCTGGCATACTTGGGCATCAAAATGGACACGGTCCTGGGTCTCTCGCAACTTCCACAATCCAAGCTAGTAGCGCTTAAGGCAAGTTGGAGGCATCCCTGGCAGCATCAAAAATCACGGTGAGGGAGCTGCAATCAATGGTGGGTAGCCTGAGCTTTGCATGCCGAGTGGTGGTGCAAGGCAGGGCCTTTTTGTCGCATCTTTACGGGAAGCTTAGAGGGGATCTTAAACCGCATTACCACATAAAACTGATGTGGGACATGAAGGAGGATTTACAGACATGGGCAGAATTTTTAGAGGGGTATAATGGGGCAAGTTTCTGGAGAGAGGACCTTTTGCTAGAAGCTGAGCTGCAGGTACATTCAGATGCGGCCGGTGGGTATGGTTTTGGGGTTTTCTTTCGACAATGGTGGTGCGCAGCCCCATGGCCCCAGGAGTGGCAGGAGAGTGGGGTCTCCAGAGTTCTTACCTTTTTAGAACTTTTCCTGTTAGTGGTAGCAGTGTTGCTATGGAGAGAGGAGTTGGCGAATAACGCCGTGATTTTCTGGTGTGACAACATGGCAGTTGTCCATATGATCAACTCCATGTCATTGCGTTCCTCAAGGGTGATGAGGCTAGTTAGGGCATTTGTATGGGAGTGTTTGCGGCACAACATTTTGTTTGTGGCCAAGCATGTTCTGGGGGTGAATAACAGCTCAGCCAATGCCCTTTCTTGTTTCCAGATGGAGCGATTTCGCTCCTTGGTCCCGGGAGCCAGAGCAACACCGGACCCCCCCAGCCCCCAGGCGCTGTGGAGTCTTGAATCTTAGAAATGTCCAAGATCATCCAGGGATCCTTGGCAGTGCGGACGCGGGCTGCCTATTAGAGGGCGTTCGAGGAGTTCCAGCAGTTTAGGTGGCAACAAGGTTGGGCATTTCTGTTTCCCATTACGGAGGGGCAGATGTTGCAATTTGCCATGGCCCTCAGGAGGGCTGGTGCTGCGGTGGGAACCATTGTGAGTAAACTGTCGGCCCTGGGATTTGTTAGTTGCCTGGCGGGACACACACACCCCGGATCAGGATTTTTTTGCCCGCCAAGTGCTGCAAGGTTGGGCTAGGGAGACTCCAAGGGAGTCGGACACCAGGAAGCCTATCACCCCCCCTCGTTGTTGGTGAAGTTGTGTTGCGCCCTCCCGGCCGTGTGCTTTGACGGTTTTGATGTAGTTTTGTTTGGGGCTTTGTTTAAAATAGCGTTTTGGGGGGCATTCCGAGTTAGTGAGTTGGTGGCGGAATCTTCAAGGGATACTACTAATAAGGTTCTGTCCATTGATGATGTGCAGGAGAGTAGGGGCATGCTGGTGATACAGCTGAGGCGGTCCAAAACTGACCAGCAAGGTCGAGGTCGAGTCGTTTGCCTGAATCAGGCTGGGGCGCCCGAACTTTGTCCAGTAAGGGCATATAGGGAATACAAGGGGAGCCTACCTGCAGTGGGAGGGCCACTGTTTCAACACAGGAACAGCAGTCTAGTGACTCGTCAGCAATTCATGGGAGTGATGCGAAGAGCGTTGGGATATTTATGATTTCCACCTCTGGATTATGGGTCCCACTCATTTAGGATCGGGGCAGCTTCCTTTGCGACTCAAGCAGGTTGTTCAGAACAACAGATCAGAGAGGTAGGGCATTGGCAGTCCCGGGCGTACAAGTCTTATGTGCACAGTGTCTCACAATAATATGTCTAATGTTGTTATGCACCCAGGAACCGGCATCCCCGTAGAACTGCAATTTGGATTATCGGCCACAGCCTGGTGCGATGGGCAGGAAAAGCAGCCGCACAGTCTTCTTGGGGAAGCCAGCTGGGAATGTCTGCGCGAGCAATAATTCAATGGATGGGACGCAGCAGAATGCGGTGGCACTAGCTGCTCCCCACCTGCAGGGTCAACACGAGAGGGGCCACGCCAGATGTGATAGTAATCCATCTGGGTGAAAATGATTTGACACAAAACACGGGTCTAGGTTTAATTGTTAAAATTAAAATGGACATTATGGAGCTGGACAGAATATTCTCCGAGGTGGTGGTAGTGTGGACTGATTGGTTGGCGCGATTACGCTGGGACAAGGCCATTCACCTGGGGAAAGTGGATAGAGCTCGGTGGAAGATAAACAGAGATCGGGAGGTGGATCACCCTCCGGGGTGGGCACTGAGTGTCCCATGTGGGGATCACGCATAGAACTCCAGAGCACTTTCGAGGTGATGGGGTTCACCTATCGGAAGTGGGGAATCACTGTTATTTGGCAACTTTGAAAGCCAAGATGATAGAAGTTTTAGGTTAAGAGGGATTGTGCAGGGTGGGGCCCTGGCCCATCCACAGTAAATGGTGGCGGTCCCTTTGTGGCAGGGGTCCAGTGCTGTAGTAAGTTTTAAGAATATGTAGTAAGGAGGCATCTCCCTAACAGATGTGAGGGGAACACCTGGGGCATAGGCTGGGCACGGCCAGCCACAGGGTTAACCTCCCAAGGTGAGTTGTTGACAAAGGCGGGAAGGGATATGAGCGATCCCCAAGCTGGAGGTAACTTAATTCCTTGGCTCGGGTCCGGAAGGACCTCGTCCCCTCTGGAGACGGCCGTTAGCCAACGCCGGAGGGGAGACGCTTGAGTTAGGTAAAAAAGGGGTGTTATGGAGGGTACATCCAAGCCTCCCCCTTGTTGGGGTTGTTACGTACCCGTTTATAGAAGTTAGCACTGGACCTGAATTGCCTGAGGACAATTACCCCCACCATGCCTAATTCCAATTTTAATAAAGAGTGCGGCCTTTCAAACCCAACATGCTGTCCTTGCTTCATTTCGGATGCGCCAACAAAACCCATAACTTACTTTAGCTCCAATTGAACAGAGGGGCTAATGTGCGGTACGAGGGACATACGTATCTCATCAAGTGGATTAAAGTGGGGTCCCACTTTGAAAGTCATTCTCGTATAAACAAAATCTGGGAAAATGTCTGCAGTTTATTTTACTCCCTGCACTCATAGAATCATAGAATTGGTGGTGACATCAAAGGTCATCTAGTCCAACACCCCGCTCAATGCAGGAAATCTGCAGCTACAGCAAGCCTGACAGATGGCTGTCCAGCCTCTGTTTGCAAAATGCCAGTGAAGGCGAGCCCCCCCTCCCCCCTAGACACTGTCAATCAGCTCTTACCATTAGGAAATTCTTCCTAACATTTAACCAAAATCTGCATTTTTGTAATTTGAGCCCATTATTTCTAGTGTTGCCTTCAGGGGAAAGAGTGAACAAGTATTTGCTATTAGGCATGGGCGAACAGATCGCGGTTCGTGTTCGGCCATTCGGTTCGGCCGCGATCGGTTCGTGTGTTCGCGTTCGGCCGTTCGGTTCGGCCGCGTTCGGTTCGTGTGTTCGTGTTCGGTCGTTCGGTCGTACCTCGCGTTCGTGTTCGCCCGTTCGGTTCGGTCGTTCGTGTCTCGGCCGTTCGTGTTCGGTTGTTCGGGCAGGTCATACGTTCGTGTTCGGCCGTTCGGTTCGTTCGCCATCGGGTTGTGCGTTCGTGTTCGGTCGTTCGGTGTTCGGGTGGTTCGTGCGTTCGCGTTCGGCCGTTCGGCC
>QEPC01006543.1:117631-161965 GCA_003113815.1 Sphenodon punctatus | reverse complement strand
TTCGGTGTTCGGTCCGTTCGGTGCGTTCGTGTTCGTGTTCGTGTTCGGTTGTCCGAACAGGCCGAGTTCGGGCCGAACACCGAACTACCGAACCGCGTTCGCCCATCCCTATTTGCTATCCTCTCTGTGACAGCCCTGGATAAACATATCCAGCTCCTTCAATCTTTCCTCATAGGACTTGGTTTCCAGATTCCTGACCACCTTTGTCTCCCTCCTCTGAAATCAGTCCAATTTGTCCTTTTTAAAGTGTGCTTCCCAAACCTGGACGCAGTACTCCAGATGACGTCTGACCAGTACAGAATAGAGTTCAACTATTACTTCTTGTGGTTTAGAAACAATGCTTCTGTTAATGCAGCAGCTGCATCACACTGTTGACTCATGTTGTTTGTGATCAACTGAAATCCCCAGATACTTTCCACGCGTATTGCTTAGAGGTGTGCACCAGGGACCCATGTCGTTGTTTATTTTTGTTGTTTAAATATTTCATTTTTGTATATCAAAATTTTGTTTTCATGTTTGCTTTTGTTTTTGACTTCCATTGGTTTCAATGTAAAACATATTTTCAGTTGTAGCTTTTTTGTTTTTCATTATAATTTGATGAAACATGAAAGAATTATACTTGCAGTGAAGGCAATATGTGTACCAAATTTGAGAATGATTAGATAAATATTAGAATCCGATTTTATAAGCAGTTGAAATATGTTATTTTGCAAAAATCTGCATATACATTCCTGGCTGTAACTTCTTTGTCTGCCATCTAATGTGGATGAAACTTGGCATGTTTATACCCCTCCCCAAGTTTACTATCTATGCCAATTTTAAGAAGGATTAGATAAAGGGTCCTGGTGGAATAAGGAATTAACTTATAAATGTATGTCTGAAAGTAGTATTTTTTGGTTCCTCTTTTGCCATGTTCCATACACAATACAAAAGAAACAAACAATTCAACACATTTTAAAATGGGCTTCATATAAATACAATATTCTGAGCTTACCCAAAATACATAATTATTTAACCAATCTTCTTTTCCCTGTAAAAACCTAGCCCTATCGGACTTACATAGCACACAACCAGAACTTGGCCTCTGAACACTAAATGCCTGAACAGACAATTGATAAGGGGTTTTGAATGGCTCCTCTATGAAAAGAGGCTGGATAGGTTGGGGACTCTTCAGATAAGAGAAGAGACGACTGCGAGGGGATAAGAGAAAAGTTTATAAAATCATGAGTCATGCGGAACACATTAACAAGGAACAGTTATTTATCCTCCCAAACAACATTAGTGTTGTTATTGTTATTGTTATTGTTATTGTTGTTGTTGTTATTGTTATTGTTATTGTTATTGTTATTGTTATTGTTATTGTTATTGTTATTGCTAGTTTTGTTATTGTTATTGCTATTGCTATTGCTATTGCTATTGCTGGCAAGTATTTATATAGCTCAGACAATCTACCTGGTGCTTTACAAAGTAATGGAATAGACACGGTCCCTGCCCTAGCACTTAAAATCTGAGAGATGGAGGGGAGGGGGACGAAGTAAAGGGAACAGAGGGAGAGACAAGGAGTGTAACATCTGTCTCTTATACACATCTAGATGTGTATCAAGGTCCAAGTGCACGTGCTTTGCTTGGTTACATTGAGAATGATGGCTGGCTGGTCCATGTGGTAAGGATATAAGTACAAAGACCTCAGGTAACAGAGTGTACTGGATTGAAGGTATCAGCAGGAGTTAGGTGTGGGGAGCAAAGAGTCAGGGAGGGCAGAGTGGAAGAGGTGGGGCTTGAGCAGGGATTTGAAGGTATGAAGGGAGGGGGTGAGGTGGATGTGGGCAGGGAGGGAGTTCCAGGTGTGGGGGAAGCTGGAAGAAGGGACAAAGGTGGTTAGGAGAGCAGGGGAGGCGAGGGAGGGTGAGAGAGGGGACAGAGGAGGAGCGGAGTTCACGGACTCAAGTATGGAGGAAAGTAGCTCAGAGAGGTAGGGGGGAGCAAGGTTGTGAAGAGCTTTATAGGAGAAGACTAGGAGCTTGTGCAGGATTCATTCAGGAAGGTGGAGTCAGTGAAGAGAGGAGAGGAGGGGCTGCATGTGGTTGAAGCGACGGGCTTGGTGGATGACCCTGGCAGCAGAGGTTTGGACGGAGATAAAGGGAGAAAGGTGAGAGTGGGGGAGACCAATGAGAAAGAGGTTACAGTAATCGAGGTGAGAGATGACCAGGGCGTGAACAAGAGTTATGGCAGAGTAGACAGAGAGAAAAGGGTGAACTAAGACTAGGGGACACTCCATGTAGCTAATGGAAAGCAGATTTGAGACGAACAAAAGAAAGTATTTTTTCATTCAACGCATAATTAAGTTGTGGAATTTGTTATCAGAAGATGTGGTCAAGGCCAGTAGCATAATGGGGTTTAAGAAAAGGTTGGAGAACTTTCCAGAGGATAGGTCCATTAGCAACTATTAGCCAGGTAGGTTTGGGGAATGTTAGCTCTTACTGTTGGGAGCTGGGAGTGAACCATAAGGACCTGTTGGGTACTTCCCCACGCAGAACTGGCCCCAAGGTTTGTGAGGCCATGTGCAAAGTCTTGGTGTGGGGCCTAATTTGCATAATTAGACCGCACCTAATTATGCAAATGTGTAAACTTACATAAAATCTACTCCCCCTGGACAGGAAGGATTATCATTCTCCATCCCTCTGAGCAGTCATGAAGAAGCATGGCCTCCCCTTGCTTCTTACCCCCCCACCTTGGTTCGGCACCCCTTAGCTGCCTTACCTGGAGTTCAGCCAAGTGGTCATAGACAAGCATGGCCTCCTAATGCTTCCCCCACCTCCCCAGCCAAGCATCTACAACCACTCCTCAGGAGTGGTTCCACTGAAGGGGCAACCGGGAAGACAGTGAGGCAGGCATAGAGAGACTGACTGCATCTGTTGCCTTACTGGGAGGGTGTGTGTGAGCTTAACCAGCCTGACCTCCAGGGTCTGTTGCTTCTTGCTACCGGTGCCGCCTGTGCCTTGTGCATGCATGTGGTGCGACTGGTCCAGAGGTGTTGTTATCAAACACACAAGACACCCAAAATGTAGCCAGCCTATTAAGCGTTTTATGCCATGAAAATAGACATATGTATAACCTGTTCAGTTGTGCCCCCATAATCAATTCATGCTGTCCCCACCTCATAATCAGTTCATTTGTGCCCCCACCCCCATATAATCAATTCATTTGTGCCCCCCAGCAATAACCATTTCATTTGCACCCCCGGGGCAGTGTGAACTTATTACATGGGGGGAACAAATTAACTGGTTATTGGGCGGGGGTTTAAAGACAGTATTCTTGTTAGCAATAACTTCATTGCTATTGAAGAGTTAGTGAAATAGCAGCCATAATAATATCAGAACCGTATTTGCAGATTTTCCAAGATAGAATAGATATTGCTTTACATCCTAAAATCCTATCTAAGACAGTATAAGTAAGACCGTTGTGAGAATGTGGCCCTTTTTACACAGGCCTCTCTCCCAACCATGAACACGCAGATTTCCGCATGTTCATGGGTGGGGGAGCCCTGTGTGGATGACATGGAACACATGCCCACTTGTCCCTATGCACAGAGCAATTGGGGGAAACGGTGGTTACTTCATGGGTCCGGATGAATAGAGATGCATGTGCAGTCGTGTGCACGCCCTCACACCAGCACACCCATGGACCCCCACCCGGCAGAGCCATGCAACAATGGCCTGTGAAGAGCCACTCGAAGAAGAACACAAAGTTGCTGCCTTGTAAAGAAGGTTCTTCGAGATGGCTGTGAATATTCTCACAACACCCACCTTTCCAGCCCTGCATGGAATTTTCTTATATTCCTAGAAAGGGCTGGAAGGAACTGCCATTGCACAGGGGAGAGTGCTTTTTATACTAGAGGAGCTCAAGACCATCACGTGGTCTATTATTTGAATAGGGTGAGCATGCACAACCCACTTGTGAGAATGTTAGACACCATCTCGAAGAACCTTCTTTACAAGGCAACAACCTTCTGATCACTCACATGGGGAGGAGTTGTTTGTAAACAACAGCTTTGGGTGATTTCAGATGTTACGGCTGCCCAAATTGACCACGGGCTGTGGTGTGGTTCGGACCACGGGCGCGGGTCAAGGGGTGGGCAAACAGATGTTCCCCCTTCCCCCCCACCCATGGGGAACAAGACACCACGGCCCACGGTCACTTTGGGCAGTCGTAACATCTGTTGGCTCACCCTACCGTGGAGGGGGTGGGGCCGTGTGGTGCTGCATGTGGCCACACGGCACCACCCCCTGTGCATCGCCATCGGACCGCCCCCCCAGCGTGACGGGCAGGAATGCGGCCTGTCCAGCCGCACCGCCCGCCCGGGACCGGGAAGGTGAACCCCAGCCGTGGTGAAGGGTGAGTAAACAGATGTGATGAACCCTTCGCCACGACCGTGGTGGCCTTTGACCATGCCTCATTACCTCCGGGTGGTGAGAGCTAATGAAGCATGGTCAATGCAAACACGGGCCGCATTTGACTGTGATGAAAATCTGGCGGGTGGCAAACAGACGTTCACCACAGTTCACCGCAGCCCACATTTGACTGTGGTCATGGCGGGGTGAATATTCACCCAGTCACGTCTGAAATCACCCTTTATCATCCATGTGCCACATGTGTGGCTGCACATGGCCTTGTGGCCAGCTGGGACCCCATGCTTGCCTGGCTGGATGGCAGGTTGTAGCCAGCTTCTCCCCCAATAAGTTCTTCTGCCTCCCTGGCTCTGGTTCTCATCTCTCACCTGCCTCTGCCTCTGCCTCTGCCTCTGCCTCCTAGTAGTCCAGCAGCAGCAGGACACCGGGACACTGATGGATGGGACTGGGAGATAAAGTTGTTTGTTTACAAACAACTCCTCCCCATGTGAGTGATCAGAAGGTTGTTACTTTGTAAAGAAGGTTCTTTGAGATGGCTCCAAACATTCCCACAACTGGGTTTGTTGTGCATGCTCACCCTATTCAAATAATACACCACGTGATAGTCTCGAGCTCCTCTAGTATAAAACACACTCTCCCCCTCAGAATGACAGGTTCTTCCAACCCTTTCTAGGAATATAAGAAAATTCGATGTGGGGCTGAAAGGGTGGGTGTTGTGAGAATGTTTGGATCCATCTAAAAGAACCATGTTTGCAAGGTAGCAACCTTCTGTTCTTTTTCAAGTGGCTTCTCACAGGGTGTTTTTACATGGCTCTTCTAGGTGGGGGCATCCATGGGCACGCCGATGCATGGGCAGGGCATGCACATGGCCACACACACATCCCCACTCATCCCCCACACATCCACACCCAACAGAATAACTCCCGTTTCCCCCAGTTGCTCCGTGCGTGGGAACAAGTGGGGGATGAGTGGGGATGCATGTTAGGCAGGCGTGCATGCACTCCCACTCACCATGGGTGCAAGCACCTCGTCGTTCACACGGGACTCCCCCACCCAAGAACATGCAGAAATCTGCGTGTTCATGAGCGGGAGATGCCCATGTAAAAAGGGCCACATTCTCACAAATGTCTTACTTATATTACCTTAGGTAGGAATTTAGAATATAAAGCAATATCTATTCTATCTTGGAAAATCTGCAAATATGTTTCTGAGATTATTAGGACTGCTATTTCACTAGCTCTTCTTAATGAAGTTATTGCTAACAGGAATACTGTCTTTAAACCCCCACCCCACAACCAGTTCACTTGTGCCCCCCATATAATCAATTCACGCTGCCTTGGGGGCACAAATGAAATGGTTATGGGTGGGAGGCAGCGTGAATTGATTATATGGGGGCAGGGATGCAAATTAACTGGTTATGGGGTGAGGGCAGTGTGAATTGATTATGGGGACACAACTGAACTATATATATGTGTGTGTGTGTGTGCATGTGTGTGTGTGTGTGTGTGTGTTTTCATAGCATAATGCGTTTAATAGGCTAACTGCATTTTGGGTGTCTTGTGTGTTTGATAGTAGCACCCCTGGACCAGTCACACCACGTGCATGCACAGGCGGCACCGGGAGCAAGAAGCAACAGGCCCTGGATGCCAGGGTGGCTAAGCTCCCAGTAAGGCAACAGATGCAGTCAGTCTCTCTGTGCCTGCCTCACTGCGCTCCCGGAAACTGGAAATTCAAGCGCGTGCAGAGCTGCGTGGTGAGTGAGTGTGTGCTTGACTTGGTGGCTGTTGGTTTTGTGTGTTTTGGCTGTGTTTGTGTTTGGTTCAGCTGTGCTGTGTGTTTGGGTGGTTGGTGAGGACTGTTGGTGTGTGTTGTGTGGGTGACATTTTTGAGTGTGTGTGTGTTTAAAAAAAAATGACGAAGGATGCAGTTTTGATCCCCTGGCTGGGGGCGAACTTGCTGGTCGAGAGGAAGGAGGAGGAGGAGGTAGAAGTGGTTGCTGCTGGCACTGCCCCTACTACCCATCTGGTGGTGGAGTCTGGCTCCTCGGTTGAGGAGCCAGCGGCAGGCTCAGGAGGTGATCCCAGGTTTGTAACGTTTTTTTTAATTTGAGGACAAGAAAGACACTATCCGTTAGAGTGAGCTCACTGGTGTGCGGGTGGGTGTGTGCCTGGGTGGTGGGCATCAGTCAGGCACAAACAGTGGGCATCAGCAGGTGGCAGCAGATGTCTGCCACAGAGAGAGAGGGTACTGTAGTGTGGGGGGCTCTGGCATGAGCAGCACCCCCACCAAAACATGTGCCAGGCTAGCAAGGGTCTCCACTCTCCAGTTGCCATCCCATTCCCTACACACCCTCAAATAAGGGCAGGGTCTTTCCTGCAGCCAGGGTCACATCTCCTATCACCATCCCTAGCACCCCAAGGAGGGCAGGATTTGCACGTGCCAGCCAGGGCCTTCCTAGTTGCAATCCCCAGCATCCCCTAGCACCCCCGGGAGGGCAGGATTTGCAAGTGCTTTCTAGTTGCAATCCCTAGCACCCCAAGGAGGGAGCACTAGAGGCATCATCATAAATGCATGATATTACTTTGGTGTTCTTAATGTGTTCCCATTTCATA
This sequence comes from Sphenodon punctatus, assembly GCA_003113815.1. Classification (NCBI taxonomy): domain Eukaryota; kingdom Metazoa; phylum Chordata; class Lepidosauria; order Sphenodontia; family Sphenodontidae; genus Sphenodon; species Sphenodon punctatus. The sequence goes on along the minus strand of QEPC01006543.1, from coordinate 154,944 downwards.
GAGGAATCGGATTCTGGCCCAAGCTGCCAGGACCAGGCCAAGGAGGAGGAGGAGGCAGACCCCTAGGTGGAGGTCACCAGTGGTGACACCCCCAGACATTCAGCACCTGATGTCGGATGTCTAGAGGTTCCACAACAAGGGCGATGGAATCAACACATGCAAGGTATGGCACGGGGACTAGAACAACAGGGAATGAATTGCCCTATGACCTGTTAGGAATGGAAGTCCCCTGCAGAGAGAGATTGGATGGCCACCCAATCCACCCACTTGTGGAGACAGAATGCAAGCAGGGCTTGACAGACCATTGGTCTGACACAGTATGGCACTTCTTATGTTCCTATCTTTTTCTGCTCTGTTTAGATCTGCAAGAAAGCTCTCTGCTGTCAGAGGGAGGGGACCACGTCAGGCCTCATTACTCATGTTGAGCACACCCATGGACTGAGAGTGAGGTGGCACGGTGAGGAGTCTCGAGTGGTGGACATGGAGCCTCAGTGCCAGAAGAAGGGGGGGGAGGCAACTGCAAACGGTGGCATACAAGTCCTTCCCCCCCCCCTTCCAGCCCTGATGTAGAGACCCCCGGACCCCTGGAGGATTTAGAGGCCAAGGCCCTTTGGGACAATTTGCAGCGGGCCACCTGGGACCATGATGCTGAGTTACAGCGCTCTTCTGCCAACCTGGAGAACCGCCTGGTGGAGCAGCTGCAGGCGGTCCAGGTGGAGCGGCAGACGGTGGAGGCATACGGACAGTATGTCTCCACTGAGCTGCGCCACGTGAAGCTGTACCACCAGGCACTCTCCAGGTGGCATACGGCAATGAAAGAGGGGTTGGATTTTGCGCTGGACGAGTTTGAGGTCGCCGACCCTCAGGCCTGTGAAGGGCCCCAACCTCTGTTGCCTTTCCCCCAATTCCCGGGGGACAGGCCCAGTGGCAGCAGAGCCAGAGACTAGTTTAATTAATAAGTTTCATTTATATGTTTGCTTTTGTTTTATTAAATGTTGTTGTTGTTGCTTTGTTCTTGTTGTTGTTATTTTAATAGTTTTAATAAAAGTTGTTGTATTTCTTGTTACGAGCTTCATTTGACCTGTGTCCAATCTTTTATCCCTATATACTGAAGTTCTGGCTGGCAGGTGGCAGAATCTCATACAGCTTGTCGATCCCTTCCAGCAGCACCTGCCACCTCATGTAGCCTAGTTATTAACCCAAAGATGTGCTGTGTTAGCAGCAGGGTCTCAACTAGCAGAAAGCCCTGCAGGAGGTGCAGGCCTCGTGTTTGACTGTTTGTGTGGGTGGGTGTGACAGAGAGAAAGAGAGACAGGCTCCTCGGCAGCGGGCAGCAGGCGATGGGAACTGGTGGTCGGAGGGGCTTTTAGTTTCAGCAGCCAGCTTCAGCGGGCATCCACGGGTGGGTGCAGTAGGCTTTTGGGGAGGGGGGCAGGCTGGCGTGCGGGCACCGGGCTTCTGGATGCAATGGAATGGAATGCAGCCCCCAGTGACTGGAATGATGGTCCCATAATCTCGTTGATAGTCCCTGGGACGGGCAGGCATGACTGAATGAGGGATAGTGGAATGACAGCCTAAAGTCTATGGGGCACACTTCATTTGATCAGGCGATAGGTGGTAGCAGGGAAGCAGGTACAGGGACGTAAACAGGCAGGCAGGCACTGGCAGGCAGGCAGGCACATATAATATGTTGTGTGTTGTATTCCATCTCATTACGGTAGGTTTGCTGTGTGCTGGATGTTGGCAATGGGCATTAATGGGTGCATGAGCACAGATGGGAGTTCTTCCTGGTTCTGGTGGGTGGCAGTCAGGATAAGGATATACCTACCTCTCCGCCGCTATCCCCCATCTCCCTCATTCTAGCTGGGAACCTCTCTCTCTCTCTTTGGCCATATAGTGTCGATGACAGCATGGGTGGGATCATGTCTGTCTCTCCTTCAAGCAGTGGGTGGACTCTCTCTCTCTCTCTCTCTCTCTCTCTCTCTCTTATTTCTGTCTCTCTCTCTCTTGGCAGCAACCTGGGCAGGCAGACAGGCACCTTGGCATGAGAGGCAGGAAGGCGGGCTGAGGCAGGCTTTGAGCTTGGCGGCAAACTGGGGTACAGAACACTTGGCACAGACAGCATATAGGTCTGGAAGCAGCATCTGTTTCTTTATTCCATGGCACCATGGCACAGACAGCATATATGCCTGGCCTGGGGGCCATTGGCACTGGAAGAAGCAGACATTGGTGGCCATGGTACAGAACCCTTGGCACGGATAGCTTATAGGCCAAGGAACTCTTAGACAGTCGATCCTGAGAGATAGGCAAGCATTATTGTGAAGGGACGGGCTGGTGCTTTGGAAGGGGAGGAACAGGCAGAGCTCCCCACCCCCTCAGGCTAGGTACAAAGCATTATTTTCCCCTCCCCCCCCACCTCCGCATCTAGACGGGAGCAGTGGGAAGGGATCTGTGTTAGATCCTGGGGAAGATGGTGGCTGCTTACCTGCTTCTCCCCATAGAAAGGATTGGCGGGGGTATAACACCCCCCCACCCCACTCTTCAGATCTCACTGCTTCCCCCCTGCTTTACAGACAGCCATCTTCCCTCATGTTCCAAGCACAAGAGTGAAGTAGATACCTCTCCCCACTCTGAGCTGGGCTTCTCCTCTCGTCCTATCACCACTTGAGAATGTATTTCCACTCCCCTTGGGGCGGATGGGATCTCCCCACACTCGTCTCTCCTGAGCTCCCACTCCCCTGAGTTGGTTGTATATAACTGTACTGATACCTCAGTTTTGTGAGTGGTTAATTTTTATTATATATTTTTTATTATAAGTCCCCAGAACCCTGATGGTGGGTCCTGGGGCTGGTGTGACTGTTTCTTGGTGCAGTGGAACTACATCACAATGTGTGAGGAATGACGGCCCCAGACCCACCACAATGGGTCCCAGGGCTAGAGTGGCAGCTTCTAGGTTTTGGCCACAGCCCTCCCTTCCTGTAACTTGGCCCCAGAACCCTGATGCCAGTCCTGGGGCTGGAGTGGCTGCTTATTGATGAGGTTTTAAGACATTGGAATGTGCGAGGAATGATGGCCTCAGACCTGTCACGGTGGGTCCTGGGGCTGGGGTAGCAGCTTCTGAATCTTGGTCACAGCACTCCCTGCCTGTAACTTGGCCCCAGGACCCTGATGGCGGGTCATGGGACAGGAGTGGTTGCTTCTTGATGAGGTTGTAAGACATCGGAATGTGCGAGGAATGATATTTATTTATTTTATTTATTTGATAGATTTATACCCCGCCCCTCCAGCTATGCAGCCCGGGGTGGCGTCCAAAAATATTAAAATACAATAAAACCATAAAAACTCTCATAAATACAACAAAATATTAAAACATGGCTAAGTTATAAATAAAACCACAGTAGGTGGGGGAGCTAGACCCCTCACCCTACCCACCCTCCCTCCAAAAGGCCTGGACGAACAGCCAGGTCTTACAGTTTCACCGGAATGTTAACAGGCTAGGGGCCAGGTGAACTTCCTCCATAAGGGAGTTCCAGAGCCACGGCCCAACTACCGAGAATGCCTTCTCCATTGTGGCCCCCCGCTTAACACGGGGGACCTCCAGGAAGGCACCATCGGCAGATCACAGGAGCTGCCCTGGGGCGAGGATGGCGAGGCGGTCCGTGAGGTATGAGGGGCCGAGACCATGTAGGGCTTTATAGATCATCACCAAAACCTTGAACTTGGCTCGGCACGCTATTGGCAGCCAGTGCAGAGCTCGGAGCACAGGTATAATATGCTCCCGAAGGCCCGCCCCCGTAAGGAGACAAGCCGCCGCATTCTGCACTAGCTGCAGCCTCCAAACCAAGAACAAGGGAAGCCCCACGTAGAGCTCGTTACAGTAGTTGAGCCTCGAGGTGACGAAAGCATGGATAAGGGAGGCCAGGTCCGGACCGGAGACATACGGACGCAGCCTACGCACCAGATACAGCTGGCAGAAGGCAGCCTTAGCGACTGCCTCCACCTGCTGCTCCAGGCGGAGGTCCGCATCCAATATCTCCTCGCCCCAGTATGATACCAATGGCCATGCCCTCCCCTCCATCCACCTGATCCTGGCCCCTCAAACCTGGCTGCTCACCCAAAAGCCTTCCCCCCTCTTCCCCTCCCACAAACCTCCCCCCCCGCCCTCCCAGCCATCCTGCTCCCACCAGGGGCCGGTACAGGCCATACCCCCTCGTCACCCCTCAGTGTCCCTCTCTCACAAGGACACCGAGCCACCTCCCTCCCCACCAACCCTCCCAGTGCTCCCCCTGATGCCACCAAGGGGAGTCACTGGGTTCACCCCCCTTTTACCCCCCTCCTATCCCCCTCACTCTACCTCCCTAGCCCTGTAAAAAAAAAAGCCCACCAAGCAAAACAATCATAACTCCCTTCCACCCCCTGTGGCCCCAAAGTGCCCCAAAGTGCCGCACCCTTTGGCTGCAGCCCTTCGGACCGTGGGCCTGTGGCTGCGGCCTGAGGATCAGCCACTGGGCACGGGGCTTTAAGCCCCCAGCTCCTTCCGGGTGGGGGGAGGGGACAGGTCAGCCCACGTGGCTGGCCTCTGCGGTCCCCCCCGGTCCCCCCCAAGTGCTCACAGTCCGATGTCTTCTCCCCTGCAGGTGACGGCGGCAGCACAGGGACCCCTCTACCCGCCGGCGGCAGAGCTACAAAGAGCCCCCGCAGCAGCGAGACAGGTAGGTGGCAACAATCCCAAAAGCAGGTCCCAGAACTGTCACAGTGGGTCCCGCGACTGGGGTAGAAGCTTTTGAATCTTGGCCACAGCCCTCCCTGCCTGTAACTTGGCCCCAGGACCCTGATGGTGGGTCCTGGGGCAGGACTGGCTGCTTCTTGTCATACAGTGGAATGACTAGTGCCATTGGCACTAGCAGCAGCAGACATTGGTTGCTAGGGAAGGCAGTCAGGTGGCGTGGCATGATCGGCAGTCAGGCAGACTGAGGAAGGGTTCGAGCTTCTCAACCTGGGCAGGCAGGAAGAAAGTGTGGCATGAGAGGCAGTAGGGCAGGTGGGCTTGGGCAGGCTTTGAGCTAGGCAACCTGGGTGGGAAGACAAATACCTTGGCATGGGAGGCAGGTCTGATGCATGCTTTGAGGTTGGCGGAAAGCTGGGCAGGCAGACAGGCAGCGTGGCATGAGAGGCAGTAGGGCAGGCAGGCTGGGACATTGGCAGCAGGGCACTCAGATAGGCTAGCACAGACTGCAGCGTGATAGAGCAAGAGACAGTCAGTGTCACATAGGCGGGCCGAGATTGTGTAGCCATAGGCCGGCTTGCAAGCTTACAGTTTGTTTCCCAATGTCATCCTGCATCCTGAGCTCAGTCAGATAAGTTGGCCAAGGCTGCCTAATATGAGAGAGAGAGAGAGAGAGAGAGAGAGAGAGAGAGAGAGAGGGCGGGTGCCAGGCATTGGGAGGGAGGGACAGCACCTCAGTAGCATAGGAGCAGTAGCCCTAGCCCAGATTGAGGAGGAGCCCTGTCCCACGACTGCCCCTGGCATGGGATGGCATGTGCCACTGCACCATCACTCCTTGTTCCTGGGCAGATCGGGGAATCCCAGCAGCGGAAGGTTCACCTTCAGAAAGGGCAACTGCTCCACCAACTTGGCCCCAGTCTCAGGAGGTGCGGGGCACATATATCCCCCGCAATGGAGAACACCCTCTCACTGGGGACACTGGTTTGTGGGCAGAACAGGATACCCTTGGCCACTTTGGACAGGGCCGGCCACACGTTGGCCTTGCTGGCCCAGGAGGCCAAGGGATTGCTGCTGGGATCAATGCATGGCTCCACCTCCAGATAGGTCTCCACTGCTGCTGAGGTGCCATCATAGTCCCTCTGGTAGCTCTGGGTGAGCACCACCTGCCCCACTGCCCTCAGCGAGGCTGCTTGCCCTTTTGTTCTGGGCCCCATGCTCCTCAGAGTGGACTGCACAGACGAGGAGCTGCTGGCAGTAGGGGTCCTGCTGCTGCTGCTGCTGCTGCTGCTGCTTCTGCTACCCCTAGGGCTGGAGGCAGGGATAGACCCAGATGGCTGGAAGGGGTTGCTGCTCCCACTCCCACCATCCCCAGGTGCATTATGCTGCATGGCCCACTCTGCCTGCCTGACCTTCTGCACCAGCATAAACTTCGGGAGGCCATAGACTGCAGTCTCACGTGCCATGCTGCCCTTGATCCTGGGGTCCAGCATGGTTGCCAGGACATATTCATCCCAGCGCAGGAGCTCATTGAAGCGCGCACTCAGCCCCGCCTTCAGCTTCCGCGCAAGGTCAATCGCCTCATCGGACATTCTCCTGCCCTGAGGGCCATGATTCCCCCTACCCCCCGAATCTCATCCAGGCTGCTGCAGAGACTATGGACCAGCAGGGTCACTTGGCTGAGGGTGGCGGTGGAGCTGCTCAATGTGTCCATGATGGCCAGGAATGGTCTCAGGACAAAGACAGTTTGGGATATAATCTCTCGTTCCTCCCTGTTGTACCCTGGAGGTGCCTCCAGTTCCACCTGATGCAGGGCGGCTTTCTGTTCAAGAAGTCCCTTGAGTATCAGGGAAGTGGAATTCCACCTGGTGGAGACATCCTGGATAAGGGTGTGCACCGGGGACCCTTGTTCGGCCTGCTTCTCCCTGAGGAACTGGCTTCCTTTCACGCTTCTGTTGAAGAAACCCACCAGCTTCCTCCCCCGCTCGACCAGGGAGCTAAGGGTGCCTGACCCAATCCCCTTGCCTCCAAGCCCAGAGCATCCTTCACCATGAGATGGAAGGTGTTTGCGGTGCAAGGGATGCTTGTGAAGCCCCCATCATGGACTGCCTTTAGTATATTGGCTGCGTTGTCCGTGACCACATGGTCAATGGTGAACCTGGTGAACCACACTCCCATTCCTCCCTGTTGTACCTTGGAGGTGCCTCAATGTCTGTCTCCAGTTCCACCAGATGTAGGGCGGCTTTCTGTTCAAGAAGCCGCTCGAGTATCAGGGAGGTGGAATTCCACCTGGCGGAGACATCCTGGATAAGGGTGTGCACTGGGGACCCTTGCTCGGCCTTCTTCTCCCGGAGGAGCTCGCTGCGCTTCACGCTGTGGTTGAAGAAGCCCACCAGCTTCCTCCCCCGCTTGACCAGGGAGCTAAGGGTACCTGGCCCAATCACCTTCTCCTCCAAGCCCAGAGCATCCTTCACCACGAGATGAAGGGTATGTGCGGCGCAAGGGATGTTCTTGAAGCCCCCGTCATGGACTGCCTTTAGGATATTGACCGCATTGTCGGTGACCACACACCCCTTGGTGAAGGCTTCACCTGGTGTGACCCACTCCCACCCTTACCATGGTGGCCAGGGCTGCCTCGAGGTTCCTCATGGTGTGGGAGCTTTCTATGACTTGGGCCTGAAGCAGGGCTCACCTATATCCTGCTTCAGGTCCCCTCCTGCCACTGCCAAGCGCTGCCTCTGGGTCCTGCCACTAGTGTGCCGTCACCGCCAGGTAGGCATGCTGGGCGTTTCTGGTGGACCACAGGTCCATGATGAAGTGGACCGTTGCCCCCCCAGGCCCTGCCAGATGCTCCCTCACCCGCTCCTTTAAAGCCCTGTAAAGGTGTGGCACCACAGTCCAACTCAGAGTGGAGCGGGAAGGCAGTTTAAAGTTGGGGGCCAGAAACCCAATCAGCTGCTCGAAGCCGTTGTCCTCAACAATTGACAAGGGCTGGCCATCCAGGGCAATCATCTCTGCCAGCAGGTGCTTGGCTTTCTCCTGGAAGCCTGTGCCACGGCGCCCTGACAATGGCCTTGAAACATCCCCCCACCCCATCTTCTCCATGGTGGACTGAGAGCACTGCTGGCGAGGCTCCTGCTGCTCTTCTGTCCCCGTACTGCTCCTGCTGCTAGAGGCAGCAGCAGTTGGTGCAGGACGCTGGCCCGCTGAAGGAGCCGGGCGACTGGCCGCTGCAGTCGGGAACCCGCTGGCATCCACTTCCGCTACCTTCCCACTGAGCAAGAGAGCACTGTGGCATGCCTTGAGGTGCCTCGCCATTGCAGTTGTGGCAAGGTTGGCGAGCACCTGCCCACACTTCACCACCTTTTTGCACAGCGTGCACTGCACCTCTCTGGGATCATCTGCCCGAACCAGCTTAAAATGATCCCAGATGGATGGATGGATGGATGGATGGACGGACGGACGGACGGATGACAACACAAGGAGGGGTACAAAACTTAAATGAAACCTTAATCAATCTAATAATCCTACTCTAAATGAAATAACAGGGGAAGGGAACCAGGGATGGAATATAATATGTGGGAGGAGGAAAGGATTCAATGGAGGGGGAACGGAGGAACGAAGATTGAACACAGGGGGGTAAAAACAAAAAACCCCTAAATCTATCTGAGCTAAATAAATGAATAAGAATATGGGGGTAGATGGGTTGGATGGGTGAAATGGGAGGAGGATGACTGGACTGGGGAGCTGGGAAATGCTGGGAGAGTGGGAGCCTTCTGAAACGCCTGCTGCTCAGGAATGGTGACTAGCTCAGAAGGTATTAGGAAGGGGGGAGGGAGACAGTTTTGTTTCTTGCTGCGCCCGCCTCACTGCAAGTCCCATTGGCTCCATGCAGCCTAGTCTGTGGCCAATCGCAGACTGCCAAGCCAGTGGTCTGTGGCGAAAAGGGATGGTGATTCAGTAAGCTGACCGCTACTTCAAGCCAGTCTCCAACCTCCACCCCTGGTGCCTGGAAGACTGCTCCTCAGATGAGTCAGATGACTCCCCCTCCTTGCTACGTTTTGCCTTCCAGCGACCTGACAGTAGACCACATTTTAGCCACCCGAACTCAACCAAACACGATCCGAACTGAACGAAGTGTTCAGCCATTTCGACGTTCGGAATTGAGTTCAGTTCGGTAGGTTCGTGTTCATGTTCATGTTCAGGTTTGGTTGTCCGAACAGGCCGAGTTTGGGCCGAACTCCGAACTTCTGAACCATGTTCGCCCATCCCTAGCTGACATCAAAGGAGGGGAGTGCCACAGAGTGGAAGAGCTAATTAGTCTTTACTCCTTGCAGATCTTGGAGGTAAGAGAAGTGGAGGGGAGCAGTTGCTCTGTGTAATAGGGACATTCTCCTGGGGTTAATTCCCCTCTGGATAAGACCCACATATCAAAGGTCTACACTTTGGGAATTAGCTTCTCAAGTGTTCTGTTATTTACAGTGTCCTTCAATCATCCTTCACCCTCACCAACCATTTACAATAGTACCGTTCTGGTCTCTCACCATATTAGTATTGAGCTCCTGCTCAGCTCAGCCCTTCTAGGCTCTCAAGCCTCCTGTTTCCAGTCTCTCAAGCCACTTTCAGACATCCCCCACGCATATTCGGACTGGGGGGGGAGGGATGCACAACTCGAATGTGCATGGGGATCGGCCGATCTGAAAGCCACCACCACGCGGCTTTGCCCGCAGACATACACATTGGGTGATTTCAGATGTTACGGGGCCCTTTGGCCCCGTACCGAAATCACTGAAATCATTCCCCCCCCGGGATCACCCCGTAACGCCATAGCAGACGTGCCGGGGAGATCCCGGCGGGGAAAGTGGGAGGGGGCGGGGCCGCATGGCGCAACGTGCAGCCGCACGGCCCCGCCCCCTCCACACACCCTGCCGCCCGCCCTCCAGGGAGAGGGGCGGGCGGCGGGGCCACTGCGGCCGCCGCTTCGGGCCGGAAGCGCCATGGCCCGGGATCCCTCTGGGGATCCCGGGCCGTGGCAACCGGCCAAATGTTACTTTTTGTTGGTCCCCGCTGGGGATCTTTTTGACCACGCTTCCCGGGACATTCCCCCGGCTAGCCCGGGAAGCATGGTTCAAATTGACCCCATGTGGGTATTGACCGTGGCGAACATCTGGCGGCCGCCAAACAGACGTTCGAGACACGATGACCACAGGTGGGTATTCACCGTGGTTCACCGTGATCTCGTAACGTCTGAAAATACCCATTGATGCAGAGCAGGAAATCAAGTTCAGTATCCATGCATATGTCTGTTGGCAAAGCCGCACCGGAGGGGGGGCGGGCTTTCAGACCGGCCAATTCTCACGCATATTCTGGTTGTGCATTCTCCCCCACAGTCAGAATATGTGCGGGGGTGGGGTGGGGTGGGTGTCTGAAAGTGGCCTTAGACAGGCCCAGACTATCTCCCAGACAAACGCCACTCTCTGGTCTATACCCTCAGTTCTGCAGCAGTCTCCTGATCCACAGCAGCATACTGAGCTAGACAGAGGCTTTTTATATCCCTGGGCTGGCTTGGCCACACCCACTGGGTGTGCCTCTGAGGCCCATTGCTTGGCTCCTTAAAGGGCCAGTGCCCAGTTTAGCCTCTGCTCTGTCACAGTCTACTACAGCAATTCTTTCAGAACAGGAAACCAGGTCAGAGTGTCTCCTGAGAACACACTTTTAAATGGGCCAGACACACACTGGTTCATATCCCAGCTTGCTGTTGGGAATGCCTTTACATTTCCCCCTTGACAATAAATGCAAAACACAGCTGCTTATAGCTACCAGGCCCAGTACACTGTTTGTTTGTGAAATCCATCTTCATAGCCATTCAGTTCCAGGCAATAGTTAAAAGTATGTTTGCTTGTATGTTGATAATATCCTTTTCTCAACAGGAACTTCTAATTCAGCTTTAAAAACGTGTTTTGTAACCACTTTCGACAGCTGTCTGCAAAGCTCTATCTTCTCAGTCTCTTTTCTCTCCATCATGGCTCCCAGGACACCTGTCTCGAGCATTACCCACCCCCGATGTAACTAATGAGGTTACAGGAAGCATTAGAGAATCATAGGTCACCCACTACCAACATTATGACAAGTATTGGTTCTGTATAAATTATGTTGTAGGCGCATTTTGTAAAATATTTCATTATTTTCCCTGGCAGCTCAGTGAGCAATGGTATGGGACACATCTCCCATTAGTAGCGCACAATATATTTTCTTGTCAGTTAATCTTGAAAGCTGGCTAGAGTTTCTCAAAAGGCTGAAACTTTCATTTCCTTCTAATAAATTCTTCCCACTAACTACATTATTGCAGGAGATGTGTCAGTAATTGAACGCTTACTCTGTTTTCTAACCACTGGACTGTGAGATGATGTTTTCCATTTGTGCTACAAAGGAGAAATACCTGGAGATAGGGAGTGAATTAAGAAAAGAGGGTTGGTAACTTGCAATGGACAAGAAAAATTCCCAGACATTTTGATTGTCTATGAAAAACGTGGAGTTTCCCATTGTGGCAAGTAAAACAAGACTAACAAAAAAAGTAGAAAGCCTTCTCCAGGACTGGATAGAATTATCGGTTACCGAATCAATAGTTATTCTTGTCATTTGGGCAACCTTGTTGAATTTTCACAAGACTTTTTGCAGTTGGGACATCTTTCACACATTTGCCAGATTGGGGGGTTTCTCCAAGTGCATTTCTGCCATTTTCATCACTGTTGTGGTCTAAAGATTACCATATATAACGATTTAAAAAAAAAAAAAATCTCCAAAAGTTAGTAAAGAAAAAGGGCAAAAATAAAAAATATGTAATGCAGTCAACAACAATCATAATAACAATAACTAAGGCCATTCCCAAACGGAAACTGAACAAACCGTTGTGAAAACCAGCTGTTTCCACCTTGCTGGTGAACTGGCAAATTGCCCATTTTCATGATAAATAGCATTTGCCGTAATGGCTTGTTCAGCTCTAGTGTTCTCTAGAGAAAAGTGTAGAAAGGAATGATAGTCCAGTGATCAGCACGTAGAGCTTTGGATAGACCTATCTCACATGTCACACCCATCTCATATTTTACACACAGATCTATAGGGCTGGAAAAGACCTCAAGAATAGCGCTGAAAAGAGTAACTGGAAAAACAGGAATACGCAAAAGATTTCTGGTACCTGAATCAACCTGACGACATCAGAACTTCAAAAAACATTTGGTACCGATTTTTAGACTTCCATCCCAATTTTTGAACTTCTGACCCTTATTATTATTTATTTATTTTTAATTTTCTGTCCTGGAATGTCGACTTATGGCCCCAATTTTTTGGTTTTCTGTACTAATTTTTTTGTTAGTACTAAAAAATTTTAATTTTTTTTTCTCCCTCACAATATACTGATCGGTAACAGGAAAATTAGAAACTCAGTATTAGAAATTACTAAAGATAAGTAAGCTGTTTCCACTTTCCACTTAAGTAATTACTAAATATAAGTAAGATCCCAATAGCCAATGTCTTACAATTCTGCGTCTCAAAACATCTGCGCTCATCGCTGCAGTTTCCAATGGCACCCAGGTGACTTCCAGTCCGGGGAGTAGCATCTAACACCACCTTTCCTCCATTCCCTGCCATATCTCCCTAATCCCATCCCAACTCCCACAGGCACAGGCTGCCCGCAGTCTCCCTCCCCTTGGGCATCTCCATACCCCAGCCACAAGAAATTATAATCTCACCCTCAGGGCTCACAGTCCCTCAAAAGATTGGAATCTCTAGGGAACATTGGCAGCTGGGTGGCAATTTTGAATCCTGGTGTTTCCAAAGGCCAAATTATCAGGCAGAGAGGCAGGGAAACCGCCACCACCACCCACGCCTGCTCCTGCATCTTTCACACATGAGAGCTTCTGCCTCCACTCAACCAACTTGTCTATCACCTGGGGGAGTCCTAAACCTGTACTTCATTTCTCCTCTCCTATCCCATACCCCCACCTCTCACCAGAGTGTTGTGGCAGTATCCCAAACCCTTCCATCGTCCAAATTTCCCCCAAATAAACCCCATTAAAATAACCCCCAGAGACCTCACCCATGATGCCTTGGCCCTTGCCGAAGGACAACAGCAAAGGTTGACTTTGAATGCCACCCTTTGGCAGCAACCCACTATGGCCACCCAGACCTGAGCTGACCAACCTTTATAGGCAGCAACTTGGTTGGGCCCTCCTAGGCTGTTGGGTCAGCCAATCCAATACCTGAGCTGGGATCTCTTCTCTGCCTGCCCTCAGTCTGGAGACAAGTACCGGGGAGGGTCTGATGGTAAGCAAAGTCCTTGGGGGAGGAGGAGTAGGGTTTGATGTGTCCCTTCTCTGCACTACCCCCCACCCCCAATTTCTATTATGTTCTTTTTTCAGATGAGAAGTCTGGCACTGCAGAAACCATTCCAGGTACCACCACACCATGGATTTATACAGCAGCATTATGGCATTCTCCATTTTATTTTATATCCCTTTCCTAATAATTACCAATGTTCATGTACCTTGTTGACCACTGCCGCACATGGAGCCAATGTTATCAATGATTTATCCACCATTTAGCTCAACTCAAAAGTTCCCTTCACACTTCTGGTTCCCGGCAGGAACCAGGTTCCACTCTCCTGTCCTCCCCTTCTTCAGAACAAAGAAAATCACCAGTGTTTACAATCATCGCTTTGCACCCCATGAGTGAGAGAGAGAGAGAGAGATAGATAGATAGATAACTCAGGGCAGGACAGAGGGAGGGGAGAAGAGGTCTTTCCGGTACTTTCACTGAGTTAACAGATGCAAGCTCTTTGCTATCTTCCCTTCTGCCTAGAAAGCAGAGAATTTACGGCCATTCCAGCCAGCTTGCAAAGCAATGGCATGAATAATGCGGAAGGGTCTCTTCACTAACGTCTGCTTGCCTAGGGGGTATGTGTAATTATCTCCTTTGATGTACTGCATATTGAATTGTATTTAGTTTTATTGTAATGGAGGTATGGTGCCTTCCTGGTTTATTTATCGGCATCTTGTTGATGGATGGGGGTTCTGTATAAATGTGTTATTTATTGCGGCGACAGACCCATAAGAGCCCCCGGGAGTGCAAATCTGCACATCAAATCTCATTTACATGGCAACAACCAGCTTGTTTCAATTCTCAGGGAATTTTAGAGACATTTTACCCCCCTATGGAAACCTGGCTCTATAAGGAGCTGCCTAACTGAGTCAGACAATGGTCCAACTTAGCCCAGTATTGTCTCAACCTGACACAGCAATGGAGTTTCAAAACCAGCTCTACAGGGCCTCTGGCAGAGGCTACCCAAGTCCCTCCAATATCCCTGGCAGAGGCATCACCCAATCATGCTACCAGAGATCCTGAATTGGAGATGCCAGGGACTGATGAACTTGGGACATTATTATTATTATTATTATTATTATTATTATTAATTATTTATTTATTTATTTATTTATTTATATATATAGCACAAGCAGTGTACCTGGCACTTTACAAAGAATGAGATAGACACGGGGGCTTACAATCTAAAGACAGGGGGAGGGGAGACAGGGAAGGGGGAACAGAGTGAGAAACAAGGGATGTGATGTTCATGAGGATGCGAGAACTCAGGTACACATTCTTGGCTTGGTTGCAGGAAGTTGGCAGTTTACAGATAGCAGGTGGGGGATAATCCTGGGTGGGAATGATTAGCAGGAGTTCGGAAGAGCAGAGCGGAGGTGGGTTTTGAGGAGGGACTTGAAGGTGTGGAGGGTGGGAGCCAGGCGGACGAGGGCAGGGAGGGAGTTCCAGGCATGCGGGGCAGTGAGGACGAAGGGACGAAGGCAGTTGTGGAAGCAGGGGAGGTGTGGGAGGGTGAGGGAGGGGATGGAGGAGGAGTGGAGTGCTCGAGCAGGGGTTTGGAGGGAGATCAAGGCAGAGAGGTGGGGGGAGCAAGGTTGTGAAGGGCTTTGTAGGTGAATACAAGGAGCTTGTGCAGAATGCGCTGAGGAAGAGGGAGCCAGTGAAGGGAGGAGAGGAGAGGCTGCACATGGTCAGAGCGATGGGCTAGGTGGATGATCCTGGAAGCAGAGTTTTGAACAGAGATAAGGGAAGAAAGGTGAGAGCAGGGAGCGAGTAGGAGGTTACAATAGTTGAGGTGTGAGATGACTAGGGCATGGATGAGAGTTTTGGCAGACGAGACAGACAGAAAAGGGTGGATCTTGGCAATGTTGTGGAGGGAGAAGTGGCAGGATTTGGCCACGGAGTCAATATAGGGTTTGAAGGTGAGGTGCGAGTCGAACCTCACCTTCAAACTATGTGCAAAGTATGCACTGTTCCACCTGAGCTACGACCCACCCCCAATGGTCTGTGAGGTTTACAAAGTCATGAGTGGCATGGAGCAAGTTAATTGGTAAAATGGGAAATAGGTTATTCAGTAATAGTAATAAACAGTATTTGGGGTGTTCAGGTTCTCGACTCGTTAAATGGGTACCAATTGGAAACCCAACAGACTACTCAAAATTGTGGATATTACCAACTGGTAGCAAATGTGCTTCATGTTTCAGTGCTTTTCTGGAAGCAGGTTCCAGGCTGTTTATTGGTTGTCTTCCTCCTGAACCTTAGGTGCTCATATTTATTACTGTCACTGTGTTCTCACACATGCGTGCACAGACACATAGGCACCATATTGTAGCCACCATGGTTCGAGGACATTCAGTTGAGTCTGTGTGCCCCTAAGGAATTTTCAGAGAGGGCAAGGGAGAGAGAGAGGAAGGGAGGGAGAGTGGACCGGTTCAAGGAGACACCTACACCACATAGGGCAGAAAAATACCTAAGGCCAGTCCTGCTCAGTGGGCTCACGTTCACTCCTCACCCATGTCTCAAAACCTTGTAGTGATGCTCTCAGATAGGGACATGAAACAGCAGCTCTTGATCCTCTGAGATAAGCTCCACCCCCAACCTGGAGACCACACCAACTTGCTGTTAGGGGCCCATAATTGGGATCTGAGTTCAGGTCTCTTGCAGCCCTGCTACACCCCTTCCCCATACACAGGCACACATCACACCTGTCTGGTCTTAAACTCTGAAGAAAGACACTCTGAAGCAACATTCTGGTCACCCATGGCATTCTGCAAATTGATAAACCCTGTTGCGTCTGAGCTGCTGCCAAATATCCAGAGCTCTCCTGCCATTATTTCCACCTCATATGGTGACTTGCTGCAAGTTGAAACCCTTTGGGTGCCAATGCCAGTGACTGCTTCTCCTCTAAGCACCTGTTGCCATACTCCCTCTTTTTTTCTGACACCCTGGGTCCCTCACTAAGGTTGAACACTGTCATCCTTGGGGTTCCAATGTCAGTGTCTGCTGCTCTTCTGCCCTCCTGCCACCTGCTACTGTGCGCTGCTTTTTCTGCCTGCTGCCAGTCTTTGCATCTCAAATCCTGTCACCCTGTTGCGCTCTCTTCAAGTTGATATCCTGTCACATTTGGGGTGCTACCCAACTGTCCAGTGTCTGTCTGCCATTATCTTTTTACCTCAGATGGTACTCGGCCACTCTGGGGCACACATTGCAAATTGAAGTCCTGTCATACTTGGGGTGCCAAATAGAGTCTCTCTCTCTCTCTCTCTCTCTCTCTCTCTCTCTCTCTCATATATATATTCTGCCACTATGGGGCACTCTCTGCAAGTTTGGAGGTGGGAAAGTGTCAGAGAGATAAAGTAAAACCACTATTTAAACCAATGCAAGAACTGTAAATTGATGTCCTTTGAAAATAATGGGAAACTAATTTAATTACTAAAACTAAGTTAAAGTACAAACAAAAACAAGTACATATCAGGTTTCCATTACTGTTATTCCATGTTGCACCATTTTACCAATTGCCAATTTACTGTTTTCTGAACATTTCCATTCATCTACTGATTGTTCCGTGCTGGTAAATTAGAATGGTTCAGTTAAAAACAAAGTTGGTAACTGTAATATCTGGTTGAGTACCCAGTATTCAAGAATTTGGATACCAATTGGCTACCCAAAATGTTGAGTACAAAATATGTTCCCTATTTCAGTTCAACATATATACCAATTTCCACGTAGGGCCCTCTTGTCATGGGAAACATGCCCCATTTCCCCCTTTGCTCTGCCTGGAGGGACCTACGGTGAATCTGCAGTGAAATTAAGTGAATTGTCTAAGGTCATACCTAGCGATGCCTGTGGGTGAAAACAGACATGACGCTAACCACCCTTTAACCACCCTTGGTGGTTTTTTATGCATGTTGCAGAGCTGTATTGTTGCCCTATGCAGCCCTGAAACATGCATAAAGGACCACCAAGGGTGGTTAAAGGGTGGTTAGTATCATGTCTGTTTTCATCCTGTGTCAACCTCCTAGGTTGGACAGTAGGACAGAGCTGAAAACGTTGCTGAACCAAGTCTTTTAACTATGTAATTCTTAACCAGGGCTGGACGCTAAGCTGTATTTGTGTTAAATTTCATGCTACTTGGCAACCTCAATTAAAAACTTACAGGGGAAATCAGAAGTGTCAGTGAGGTGCCAGAAGATGAATGTCTATGGTTTTCTCCTGATAACTGCTGAAATAAACTTGGTGTTTCCTTTTTCTTTTTTTTTTGGTACGTGTGAAGATTTTATAGTGATGCAGCTGCAGCTTTTATCGCAGGTGTCAAAATGTGGCCAGAGATAACGTCTCACTGAACGAGCAGTCGTCTCTCCCTGCCCCCATTTCTGAAGCCCATAATAGATATGGTTAGCACATAGATAAATCTCTCTTTATGTGAGACTTGGTCACAAAGAAGAATTAGGTGGTGTTTTTCTAAAGTGTGGCGGGCTACATCTGTTACAATCATCAACACAGATTGCTGTAAGTTCGATAGCTTCTCTACTCAGCCATGCATTAACTGCATAAGGGAATACTGAAACAAGAGAAGAACATCTCAGTTTTCAGGCTGGTTTTGAAGATGCTCATTTTGTATTATTATGGCTGAAATGAGCAGCTAAATTGCTGCTTGTGAGAAATTTTGCCATATCAGGAACCGGGATCGATTTCCTGACCGTTTCCCAATATCAATGCAATTTCTTGATTCTTGCAATATTTATTATTTTATTAATTTATTAAAAACATTTAGCATCCCGCCTCTCCTGCCACAGGCAGCTCGGGGCAGCTCAGAACAATATATCTCAACAATTAAAATCATACAACTATCAAACATACTACTACCCCTTCATCCCTCTCCTCCCCCCACCCCCTACCCATCTCCCCCGCCAAACGCCTGGTGGAACAGCCAGGTCTTGAAGCTTTTACAAAATGAGGGGAGGTCCGAGGCCAGACTCACGCCCACCAGAAGTGAGTTCCACAGCCTCAGTGTGGCCTCCGAGAACGCCCTCCCCTGCATGGCCCCCCGGAAGACTCAGGGGACCACAAGGAGGGCATCCCCCAATGACCACAGGGGTCGGTCCAGTACCCAGGGGATGAGGTGGTCTCACAGATAGGCAGGGACCAGACCATTTAGGTCTTTATAGGTTAAAACCAACACCTTGAATTGGGCTTGGAAGACTATAGGCAGCCAGTGCAGAGAACGAAGCACTGGCATAATGTGCTCCTGGTGGCCCAGTCCCACCATGAGATGGGCCACCATATTCTGCACCAGCTGCAGTCTCTGGACCATCACCATGGGTAGCCCCACATAGAGTGCGTTTCCATAGTCTAGTCTATAGGTGATGAAAGCATGAATGATGGTGGCCAGGTCAGAGTCTGATACGTACGGCCTAAGTCGACATACCAGATGTAATTGACGAAAGGCACCCCTCGCCACAACATCCACCTGGACATCCAGCGGAGATGCATCACCTCCGTCTTGTCGGAATTCAGCTTCAGTTGATTAGTCCTTATCCAATCCCCCACAGCTGTCAGACATCGAGTAATCACAGAGACTGTGGGGTCTGGGTCAGTTGAAAAAGAGAGGTATAGCTGAGGGTCATCAGCATATTGGTGACACTGTACACCAAACCTCCTGATCACCTCACCAAGAGACTGCATGTATACGTTGAACAAGAGGGGGGACAACACCAAACCCTGCGGGACACCACACATGAGGTCTCGGTATGATGAAAAACACTCCCCAAGTACCACTTGTTGGGTTCTCCCGGTCAGAAATGAGCAGAACCATTCGAGAAAAGTCTTTCCCACCCCTGAACATTCCCGCAGGCGCACCACCAACGTCTTGTCATCCACCATATCAAAAGCAGCTGACAGATCTAATAGGACCAACAAGGTCGAGCGGCCACAGTCCATCTCTCGGCACAGATCATCCACCAAGGCCACAAGCACAGTCTCTGTGCCATGACCCAGATGAAAACCTGACTTCGAGGAATCAAGAAAACCGACGCAGTTGAGATGTCCCTGCAACTGCTGAGCCACCACCTGCTCAATAACCTTCCCTAAAAAGGGAAGGTTAGAGACAGGTCGATAGCTGGCAAGGGAGTCAACATCAAGTGATTAGGGATGGGCGAAGGCAGTTCGGAGTTCGGACTGAACTTGACCAGTTCGGTCAACCGAACCGAAGTTCCGAACCGAACTTCATTTTCAAACCGAACTGAACCGAACCGAATTTCTGAACTCAGCTCTGTTCGCCCATCCCTATAAGATAATATTCCATTTAGTTCAATGTGGTTAGAATTTCTGAACTTTGTTCAGAAGTTCAGAGTTCGGACCAAACCGAATTGAACTTCTGAACCAAACTGAATTTTCGAACTGAACCAAACTGAATTTCTGAATTCAGTTCTGTTTGCCAATACCTACAAGCAATGGTTTCTTGAGCAGAGGCCACACCACTGCCTCTTTGAGACAGCCCGGCACTCTGCCCTGCCAAAGGGAGGCATTGACCATCCCCGACAGCAATGGCCCCATTATCTCCAGGCAAGATTTAATTAGCCAAGACAGGCACGGATCTAATTCACAATAGATTTGTGAATCTAACAGTCCGAGGGGTCTCGACCGCATCAGAGGATGTCACCAGCTGAAATTGATCCCATAAAATTGGACAAGGCGTGACTTCCATAATCTCTGGTTCTCCTAGTGTAATAAGTGTAGCATCGAAATCCACAAGATACTGTCCTGATTTACCTATTTACCTTTGACTGTGTACCATATACCATACATTTACTGCTTACGGCATTTCTGAGGGTACCATTTTAGTTTTGGGTTTGTTGTTTCCACATTTGTGAGACACTGGGTGTCTTTAGAAATAATGTCAACTGGTGTCTGAATGTGTCTTTTGACCTTGATATGAACACTGGATTGGCCCTGTGTTCACCATGTGGCACAGTCCATCTTGGGGCAAATCGGTGTTTTGTTCACCACCCAATCTCAGCACACAAGTGCTGCCACCTTGTTCACCGTGCTGTACTGCTAACATGCCATGCGATATCATTAGACACGTGTTGGCCACATGTTCAGTCGGAACACACAAATTGTTCTTGTAATGCAATGGTATTCACATCACATGTTCAACGGGTGGCCAAATTGGTGTTGGGATTGTTATGGTGCTTACACACAATGGCCAAACATGTGCTTAGGGGGTTTGACACTGGATGTTTGTTATGTCTAAAGACTCCCAATGTGTGGAAAGTCCACCCCTTAACCTTCCCTTAGTGCCTCTTAACCTCCACTCCAGTGTCCCCAATCAGAATTGTTCTTCTGTTTTATTCCCTTTACTTTGTCCAATTTGCAACTGGATTTCAGATTAGTGAACGAATCTTCATACCAGCCAATGAATGACAAGGATGAACAAGGGAAAATAGATTGCACAAAATGCATTTTTGTGTCAGCATTACTTCTCAGGGTTTAAAACTGATGGCAAAGTGGTAAATGGGATCCAGGTATGCGTAAAATCAGTAAATTTCTGTAAATTGATAAATGAAATGTCAATAGAGACATTACTGAGTACTGGGTTCTCAATTTGACCAAGACAGCATCAGAAACCGGGATTTCAACTAGATTTTCCATTTTGGTGAAATGTTGTTTCAGCCCTAATTTTGATCACTCTGTCAGTAGACATTGCAATCACGTAAACCCTGGGAGAACTTGCAAAGGGCCAGATCTAGAATATTGCAGGCCCTGTGACTGCAAGTCCCCTTTGAGTTTGAGAGCGAGGGGCCAAAGAGGTGCCAATACATTGGGTCCATAAATAAACTTGAAATGGAAATGTGAATGTGACCGATGCTGTGGATGAGGTTTTCTACTTGGACAGATCTGGGTTTGAATCCTGTGCTAGCCATGGACATGATTGATCTCCACAGCTAAAACAGTTATTCACTTTTCTGTTTATTTGGTTTTTTTCCATATAAAGTTTTGTTGACTTTGTTTTTTCAGTTTTTGATTATTTCGGCTACATTGTTTTGAGGAATTGTCTCCTGCATACCTGAGTAATATCTGCAACCAAAAATGGGAACTTGCACACTGTCTTGTTCTTTCAGGCATTCCGTTTGGGGGGTTTGGGGCAGGGATGGGTCCTGCCCACCCATCCCCCAGTCTGATTATTTTGCTTTTTCATTCATTTTGGTATTTTGGTTACATAATTTTCAGCAATTTTCAGGACATGAGGGTGTGTGCAGGACCCCTGCACACCCTTGATATGGATTCTCTGCGGTCTATTTGGTGGGTGCACGCAGGTGGGACAAGGCCTCCTTGCTCCCCCCCACTCATAAAAAGCCACGTGGGGAAGTCCTCTGCTCAGATGAGCAGTGTGCAGTCCTGCCTGGGAGGAGCAGGGTGGAGCAACCAGGACCAGAGTAGCATCTCAGTGGTGAGGCCATGTAGCCCATCGGACATCAGGGGTGCCCCAAGCTACGTGTATTACCAGCAGGTAACAAATGTGCTGCCTGCTGCAGCTCTAATCTGCATATATGTATAGTCAGACTGCATGCTGGGTAGAGCCGTTTTCTCCCCCGGAAAGGTGACTTCCATTCCCAGAAATCCAACTCCTGGTTGTGATTTTTCGACTTCAGGTCCTGATGTGTTTGTTTTCCATCCCGACATACTGATCAGCAATCAGATCAACAACAACAAGAAAATCAGTACCAGAAGTTACCAATTTGGGGGTTATGCAAGTATCTGATTGCTACCTTGGTGGCCTGTCAAGGGTTCGAAAATGCAGATATTACCCACAGAAGCACCCATTTCAGCTGTTGGCTTGTTTTTCAAATGTAAAAAATTTTTCAGTCTTTAAAATGAACCCATCACTGTTTTCTTTTCTACAGTACCAGATAGGAACAGGTGAGGACAAGTCATAATGACCATATCTTTCAGCCATTTATTTCAATTTGGCAGGGAGTGTGTGTGTGACGGGGGGTGGGGGGGATATCTGAATCACTAAGAGTTCTTCCACTAGAATCCAGTGGAGCCAGTAACATTTGATTGGTCATTGGTTATAGAGGTGTTAAGCTAGATTGAGTTTTTGAGGGTAGGCAGTACTTGGAACTGGGTAAACTGGGAACTGCAAGCAGCTATATAGTCCTTGCTCTAAGATGCCATTTCCTTTGATTTTATGGGCTCTGATTATTCATAAGCCAGGAGGTTGCCCTACATAAGCAACCAAATCGGTGACCCTCTTGTGACCTTCTTTGTCTTGATTTGTACACTTGATACTTGTCACTTTGATGGTACAGCCAACCAACGCTCATTTTTACCAGGGGCACGACCTTATCACAACAGACAGATGGTGCAAACACTTTCAAGCCCTGTTAAACCCTTTTCCTTGACAGTTTTTTGTCCCTAACATAGTTAACATTGACACCATATTTCAACACTCTAAATCCTTTACCTCTTAAGAGAATCAGTTGTCAACAGCAGGCTGAAATCCTGGATGTCTTCTCTGCATCATCTTCAAAGATGGTGTTGTTTTTTTTTAAATGCACAGTTTAGAAAGAACCAAATACAATGTTCTAAAAATACAGAAAATACTGCCAATAACTTTCCGGGCATGATTCAAGCTGCTAGTTTTGACCTTAAAAGCCATCTCTTTTTGGTAAGCCACCTTTAGCCTTCGGGGAAGTGTGAGGTAAAATGTTAATGAATTGATTAAATAAATGACCTTTAAAGCCCTAAATGGTCTGGGTCACATATATATGAAAGACCGTCTATCCTAACACGTCTCTCTGTGGCGCCTACCATTGGCCAGGGGCACCCTCCTGCATGTTCCACTTTTTACCCTTGTCCATGGGGCAGGGGTGCACAGAAAAGTGTTCTCAGCTGCTGCCCCCATGCTGTCGAACTCCCTCCCACCGGAGGCTCACTTGAGTCAGAGAATGACTATTTTTCAGAGGTGCTGCAAAACTTTTTTATTTGGAAAGGCATTTCTCAGGCAGAGATAGGTGGGGTTTGCTTGGGTTTTTGTGTGGGGTTAAATGAGAGTGGTTGGAGAGGGTTGAAGGGTTGGAGTGTTTCGGGGTTTTTAACCACTTTAATGTTTATTTATATGTGTTTGTATATGTTTTATATTTGTTATATTTTTTTAAGCCACCCTGAGCCCTTGTGGGAAGGGCAGGGTAAAAATTAAATTAAATTAAATTAAATTTAAAATTAAATTAAAATGGCTTGGGCCCAAGGTAGCGGAAAGACCACCTCTTCCCTTATATTCTGTTGCTGCCTCTGAGGCCAGCTGGGAGTGCCCTCTTACAGGTACCATCTGTCAGAAGTAGCCTGGCTTGTAGTCTGGTTGAGTGGCTGGAGATGAGAAGGTTGGACCACCTCTAGGAATAGGCACGTGCCAGGGAGGAAGCCCCAGGAAGACTGGAATTCTGGCATTCCAATGGTGGGCAGGCTGGTTGGATAGGCAAGAGGGCTGACTGGTGAGGAGGGTAGCTGGATAGCTAGTCGGGACAAGTGCCCAAGGAAGCGGGTTTTGTGCAGCGCTCTTGAAAGATTGCTCAGACAGGGACATGTGGCAGAAAGAGTAAACACCTAAAAGTGTAAGAGTGACATTTTCCCCACTTGTTTACATTTCCTTGGGATGAAAAATCAAAGTATTGGAAAAATTTTCAGAACCAAGAATTGTAGTGTTTATTGATTCAGAAATGTCAGAATAAAAAAGTGGCAATTTACAACAAATTGGAATATGCTGATATTTTTTCTGAAATGAACAGCTGTTTTTGAATTTGTGGATCCATTTAATTTTTTTAAAAAAATAAATTAAATTTGGGAAGTAAGAAACTTCCATCCTCATTGAATTGCTGAAGGGAGGCAGGTGGGTAGGGGGAGATAGCCTGGCAGCTTGCTTTTAGAAGGGAACAGATCAGTTAATCCTTTTCACATCCATTGCTGGGATTTCACACAGAAGATCAACTATGTGGGATCCCAAATCCAGCTGTGGCCCTTCCTTTTCCAGAAACTGTCAATCCGAGTTTACTGGGTAGCGGCTCCTGTGTTTGTGTGTACAGATGTTCACAGAAAAACAGTGGTTATTATAATATTGAGAAGTACCCCAAATTAGGGATGGGCGAACGCGGTTCAGAAGTTCGGAGTTTGGACCAAACGTGAATATTTCTGTTTACCTAACCAAACGTGTGAACTGAAATCGGATTTGAACATTTGTTTCGGATGCATTTGGCGAGTTCGGAATTGAATTTCCATTGGTTTCAATGGAAAACACATTATTGGCTGTAACTTTTTTATTTTATATGCTATGTGACTTAGACTTAGAATGCCTATACCTCCACTAGAAAGCATTATGTGTACCAAATTTCAAAATGATTGGATAAAGGAATCCGATTTTAGAAGCAGTTGAAGTTTTGTATTTTGCAATATTCTACATATACATTCTTAGCTGTACCTTTTTTGCCTCAAATATAATCTAGGTTAAACTTGTCTAGTTTATACCCCTTCCCATATTTACTATCTTTGCCAAATCTCATAACGATTGGAAAAAGGGTCTTGGTGGTATAAGCAATTAACATATAAATGTATGTCTGACTATAACATCTTTTTAGTCCAACCAGTGTACATGAAATTTGGCAGGGCTATATATTACACTTTTATGATCATCTCTGCCAAATATCAGAAAGATTTTATAAAGGGTCCCAATTTTATATGCCTGTACAACATATGTAGAGAAGGGGCCTATGCCTGGGATTCTCTGATGTTACTCTTGTATACGATCGGTTTGTGATGCGAATTGGCCAACAGAAATGTCAATCAAATATCCTAATTCTGTTCTGGGACCATCCCAACATATCTCCACCACTTGTTTCTGGGAAGTCAGAAACATCTGATTAGGAAAGAGTCAATAGAGATTTTCTTTTGTCCTCTGTCTCAGTGCTGCAGGATGTGATTGTGATGATAATTGGCCAGCCTGGATGTGTTTAAACTATGTCTTCTGACTGCTGGGATGCTATCTCAGAAGTCCCAGTTATGTTGCTTATGCCCGCCTCAGGGCCGCCCCCTATGCCCACCTCGAAGCCACAACCAATTGGTCCTGTAAAGCTAGAAGCTTGCAGTAATGTGTTTGGCCACTGAACATGTCTGTCAATTGCTTATATAATTGGGTCCCTTTATCAAAATCTCCTGTACATTTGCTGAAATGGCAGGAAAGGTATTTTATACATTCTTGCCAATTATCCTGTAAACAGAATGGAATATTAAAATGTTACATCTGGAAATGTATTTTCAGGTTAATGTCTTATACCCTTGGTACCCTTTATCCACTCTTTCTGAAAATTGGCAGAAGTATTAAGCATATGGAGGGACTTTATATGCATGAGTTTCATGAACATTGGATGCAAGATAAAGAAGTTGTAGCCATGAATGTGTATGAAGCTTTTCTTAAAATCACAACATTCAATTGCTTCTGAAATCGGTTCTCTTTTTATAATCATTCCGAGTTTTGGTCCACATAGTGCCCTCCATTGGGGGTACAATCTTCCCAAATTTCATCAACATTTAATAAGAAACATAAATGTTATATCTGGAAATATGTTTTTCAGTTTTTCCCCTTTATTTCAAAAACCAAGTGTCATTTTCAGTTCCTATTTGCACCAAACTAAAGATAAAATCGAGCCCGACTGAAGTGAATACAGAATACAAACTCAACATTCGATCTGAACCACCAAACGGCCAAACATCTGAACCTGGTTCTGTTCACACATCCCTACCCCAAATAGCATCTTCTTTGTGGATGGCACTATTTGATTGTGTTTTCTTTTGTAAATAAATATGCAGCATCAAATCTTGAGCCCCTGCCTGTATGACAATACAGGTCTGCCACTCATGGGCACTGTGGGGTTGGCAGTGGAAGTAGGGCTGAAATGGGGAGCCGCTGAAGTAACTTTTTCCAATGGAAAAATCTCTTCCGCAAAGAGCGGCATGGTGCAATAGAGACATTTATTCCGTTACTTTCATTCCACTACTTCCGCTGTTACGCTACTTTCATTCTGCTATTTCCAGCAGCTGCAAAAATAGTGGAACAATGTTTGTTCCAACAGTTTCTATCTTCCACAATTTCCACTTGGACTGCGAAGTAGCAGAACAATGCTTGTTTTGACAGTTTCTAAGATTGTTCAAACAGTTTCCGAGATTGTTCCGGCAGTTTCTGAATTAGTAGAATGCCGGCAGAATTACCAGAATGCCAGTGGAAAAGCTGCGGAAAGTCATGGGCAATTTCAAAATGGCAGAATGAAATAGCAGAACGGAAAAAGGAGTTGCCACTTCAACCCTAGGTGGAAGTGGCAGTTGCAAGTCACAACAACTGGCCAGAAGCTCCGGGTAGCCTGAGTTCTCTAGCGCTCACTCCGGGGACATGTCACTTGCAAAGATCATCCTGGCATGTTCCCTCCTCTCCTATATTCTTTGGCAGGGGGACTGTGTGTGTGCTACTCATGTGACTGCAGTAGCCATGCTGGGAGGCACCCATCTGAATTCCTTCCCATGCACTCCATCTGTGTGAGTGCTCTGCAGGAGAGCCACAGAGTAGTAATGAACCTGCCCCTATCCCTTTCTTTTTTAAGAACACCCATCATTTCAGCACTAGTAGCACTGTTGCGCATGCACAATGACTGAAATGAAATAACAGAAATACCCAAAAGGAATAAAGAAAAAAACCAAAATGGATATTCAATCAAGCAGGAGCAAAGAATTTCCATTCTCCATTTCACTGGAACTAGAGCAAATGGGGGAAATTCATCAAAAATATTTATTTATTTATTTATTTATTTAATAGATTTATATCCCGCCCCTCCTGCCATGCAGCCCGGGGCAGCTTACAACAATAAAATACAATAAAAACAATTTAAAGCACTCAGTACAAAAAAAATATTTAAATTTTTTAAAACAGGGCTAGCAATATATAAATAAAAGTTATAAGCTAGGTGGGGGAGATAAAACCCCTCACCACACCCTCCCACAAGGCCTGGGCAAACAGCCAGGTTTTACAACATCACCAGAATATCAACAGGCTTGGGGCCAGGCGAGCTTCCTCCGGAAGGGAGTTCCAAAGGCGTGGCCTGGCCACCGAGAATGCCCTCTCCATTGTGGCCCCCCGCTTTATGCGGGGGACCTCCAGGAAGGCACGCCCAACAGACCGAAGGAGCCACTCTGGGACGTGGAGGGAGAAGCGGTCCTTGAGGTACGAGGGGCCCAGACCATATAGGGCTTTATAGATCAACACCAACACCTTGAACCTGGCTTGGAACGCTATTGGCAGCCAGTGCAGAGCTCGGAGCACAGGTGTAATATGCTCCCGATCATCCACCCCCGTAAGGAGGTGAGCCGCCACATTCTGCACCAGCTTCAGCCTCCAGACCAGGAACAAGGGAAGCCCCACATAGAGCGCGTTACAATAGTCCAGCCTCGAGGTGACGAAGGCATGGATGAGGGAGGCCAGGTCCGGGCCAGAGACGAACGGACGCAGCCTACAAACCAGATATAGCTGGTGAAAGGCAGCCTTAGCGACTGCCTCCACCTGCTGCTCCAGACAAAGGTCTGCATCCAGTATCACCCCCAGACTCCGAACCTGCTGAGCTATAGGAGGGCGAATCCCCCCAACCAGAGGGCCACTACCTCCCTCACTCTCCCCACCAACGTCACCTCCGTCTTATCGGGGTTGAGCTTCAGTCTGCTCAGCTGCATCCATTCCGCCACAGCCTCCAAACATTGGGATAGCAATGAGACAGCAGGGTCTGGGTCAGTTGAAAAGGAGAGGTACAGCTGAGTATCATCAGCATACTGGTGACACCGCACCCCGAACCCTCTCACGACCTCCCCCAAGGGCTGCATATATACGTTAAATAATAACGGAGACAGAATAGAACCCTGTGGAACGCCACATGACAAGCCGCGGGGGCACGATGTCTCCTCCCCCAACACCACCCGCTGGCTTCTCCCTGAGAGGAATGAACAGAACCATTCAAGAACGGTCCCGTCCAGACCCCCCAGGTCACGCAGCTGCCTCAATAGCAGCCCATGGTTCACGGTATCAAAAGCGGCCAAGAGATCTAGCAGGATAAGAAATGTTGAACATCCTGCATCCATCTCCCGGCGGAGGTCGTCTACCAAGGCCACCAAGGCCGTCTCAGTGCCATAGCTGGGGCGAAACCCAGATTGAAAAGGGTCTAGAAAACCGATGCTATCCAGATGCACCTGGAGCTGGAGTGCCACCGCCTGCTCAATAACCTTCCCTAAAAAGGGAAGGCTAGAGACAGGTCGGTAACTGGCGAGTGCATCTACATCCAAAGATGGTTTTGTTACAATGATTTTTTGTTTCAAGTCTGAGAGGCCAGATGGGACCCCTCACTGCAGTACTCTGCTGCCTAGCACCTGTTGCCTAAGCCAAGAGCTGACAGACTCACTGAGTGAGTGAGTGAGTGAGTCGGACCCTGCACCGCTCTGCCTGACGCTGACCCACTGCCTCCTCCTGCCAGGCTGAAGGTAACCTCTTCAGTGGCCTGGGGACATGATGGGGGTGGGGAGCAGGTTTGAGTTTGCTGTGAGCCATGGGTTTGGGAGTGGGCTGGGACCCTGGGGCGTTGGGAATGGGCTGGGAGTTGCTGTTGGGCCATGGGTATGAGAGTGGGCTGGGGCCATGGGGGGGTTGGGGAGCAGGCTGGGAGATGCTGCCTGGACCATGGTTATGGGAGGGCTGGACACACATGGGGTGGGGTGGGAAACTGGCTGGGAGTTGATGCTCAGGTCATGAAGGCAGCAAACTAGGGAAATAGCAGCCTTGTGTCCCAGCGACATGGTGAACATCACAGAAACTGCGACAACTTTGCGATCCTGCAGAAGGTCGCATATACTGCAGGGAAATAGCAACAAATCATGCAACAAAAATTGGATCACAAAAAATGACAAGAAGTGATCATGAAATCACAATTGTGATCACTATCGTGATATCACTTGCTGTTGCTTCAGGCCTAGTGGTCCATAATACGTACTTAAAAAGAAACCCAGTCCTTTCTCCAAATAACTTCCACTTAGAACTGAAGTGGGTAGCATCTTTGCTACACACAGGTTGATACCTTAATTTTCAAGTGGTCTCTCAGGTGCTCGGTTGGTGCCCATATACCGAGTCAGGTAACCAATTGCCTTAAAATTGTCACTAATTTACAAAAATCAGACCAGAAATGAAAAATCTGTACCAGATGTGAGAAAATCAGGACAAAACATGATAAGGATGGTGATGATTGATTATTTATATAGCAGTGTATCTGACACTGTACAATCGAATAGTTATAGACAGGTTCCTTCCCCCAAAGGGGCTTACAATCTAGGGGACAAGGGAGTGGTGAATATCAGGAGGGACAAGAGTGTATTCATGAGGTTGAGAAGTTGCAGGTACTTCACTTACTTCACTTGGTTACAGGGAACTAGATTATGAGTGAGGGGGAAGAGGACGCAATTTCACTCATGACAAGCTTAGGGAAAGCCTGACGGAAGAGGTAGGTTTTCAGGAGGATTTGAAAGTTGGGAGGGAGGGAGCAAAGTGAATGTATCCAGGGAGGGAGTTCCAGGCATGAGGGGGAGCACGAGAGAAGGGGCAAATATATTTAGAGGAACAAGGGAGTCACGAAGCTCCCAGGCAGGAGCGTGGTGGGATACAAGAGCAGAGAGATATAGGGGAGCAAGACCATGAGGAGCATTGAAGGTGAAGCTCAGGAGCTTGTGCAGAATGTGTTAATGTAAAGGGAGCCACTGTAGGTTGGAGAGGAGGGGATGAATGTGCTCAAAGTGTTGGACAAGATGGATGACTTTGGCAGTGGAGTGTTGTACTGAAATGAGGGGGCGAGATGAGAACAGGGATGGCCAGTAAGGAGGAAGTGACAGTCGTCAAGGTGAAAGATGATTTGAATAGAGCATAGACTAGGGTTTTTGTGGTGGAACAGTAAGGCAGGGCCAGATTTTAGCAATATTATACAGAGCAAAGTGACAGGATTTAGCAACAGCCTGGATCTGAGGCATAATAGGTACATTGGGAAGCCCGTCAGGCACTTATTAGGTACCAGTTAGTACCCGATGATACTGGTTCGAGCTGAGTACTGCTATTTTGATGGGTCTATGTGTTTTTGCAAATACTTGTTTCAGCTCTGCTTACAGTCCAAACATCTGAGAAACGAAAGTTTGGGGGAAATGTGAGAAAGGCCTAGATGATAGTGAAATTAGTAAGGCACCGTACATAGCAGTCACACCGGCCTGCTAACCCAAGACATCAATCTTATGCATTTTTCTTTTCTAGCACACCACTTTCTTTTTGTGCGAGTCTGGGATTTGCAATGGCAGTTATTAGCCTGGAGTTTTAACCAATACAAGCACAGCTGAATGCAAAGTAGCAAGCCAGATCAAGGAACTGCAATGCTACTGAACCAAAACCAAAAAAGAAAAGGTACCAGTGAGTGAACTAGAAAGATATAAAATGTGTACTTGGCTGGAATCTGTAATAAAGTCTGCCGTATTCAGCTTGGCGACAGCGGGCAAGAACTTATCAAAGGCAATATATTCTGGAGCAGCAAGACGTGCTATGGAAACCTTTCTGAGATTGCAGGCAAAGACATGTAAAATTATATCCAAACTTCCTTCTAAAGGAAGGTGGAAAGACATACTCATGCAAAGCTCAGTGTTAGGTGGGGTAGGGACAGAAAGGAAGGGGCAGGGCATAATGGACGGGGCACTGCTGGGGTCCCCTCTCCCCTCTCTCCAGGAAGTGAACCGCGGGGTCGGTAATGCCCTCAGGGTCGTAGGTGGGCTTTCTCTTAGCTATTGAAAGCAATCCAGATCATCACAGGGCCAGTGAGAGAGGGTTGAGGCCCCAAACAGGGGAGGAGACAAGGGGGGGCGAGAGGAAAGGCGGGGGGAGGAACCCTTTTGGCAGGTACAGTAACTTTTACACATTCCATGGAACAATGAGGGGAAAAGGGGGGTGTCAAGGTGGCAGGAAAACCAGGTCCAGGGTACCAGGGGGTGAGAGTTTCAGGGAAGGATCACGGGAACTTAGGGCTCCGGTCAAGGGAGGGGAAGGGAGCCTTTGCTCAGGAACATGGGGAGGGGACCCAAGAAAAAGGGAAGCTCTCACACAAAGGGGGGTTGTGGTTAGGAATGGGCGAACAGAATGGAGTTCGGAAATTCGGTTCGGTTCGGTTTGGTTTGGAATTCGAGTTCGGAAATTTGGTTCGGTTCGGTTTGAAATTCGAGTTCGGTTCAGAAGTTCAGTTCAGTTGAATGAACAGACCAAGTTCGGTCGAATTCCAAACTTCCAAACCAAGTTCAGCCCTTCAAAACCAGGTTTTTTGGTGTGTGTTGCCACTAGGGAAGGACTAACAGAACAGAGTTCAGAAATTCGGTTCGGTTCAGTTTGAAATTTGAGTTTGGTTCAGAATTTCAGTTCGGTCAACCGAACAGACTGAGTTCGGTCTGAACTCCGAACTTCCAAACTGCATTCACCCATCCCTAGTTGCAGTGACAGGGCGGCAAGAGGGGCAACGCTTACTCACATTTTCACTCGAGGGACAAGAGACGGCAAGAACAACACGCAAAGCAATGGCAGTCATCCAACAGCAACGAAACCCACACAATCCAAGAACACAGGAGGGGCCAGTCTCTCTTTCCATTACCGGCAGGGAAGTTGCAGCCGCGCCGGTCTCTTATACTTCCTGGTTATTTATTTATTCATTTATTTATATTTATTGGCCACCCCCTCATGCTTATGGCATCCCGGGGTGACTCACAACAAAGTAAAACAACAATAAAAACATATAAAAACATCATCACAATGAATAATTAAAAACCCACCCCCACCCCATGCCAAATTTCCCCATTGCTCCAAAATTCCCCATTGTGATGTCGCACAACGTTCCGTTAGGCGAACACTGAGTCTGGGTGGGGCCACAGTCTGGGTTTCAGCCGGGGGAGGTGCCGTCCAAGATGCCGGCTGCTGCTGCTGACCCCCACTGGGGCCTGGGCCTGGCAATGTGGGAGGAACCGGGGTCTCTGATGCGGGCCTCTGTTGCTGCCACCCCTGCCCCCCCCCCTCCGCGCCATGCACCAGCCCGGGGCGTGACACTCAGAGGGTTGGAAAGTAAGAGTCCGACAGATTCATCCAGGCTTACTCAGGGAGGAAGAAACTGCAAATGGGGATTTCATAGCAAGCAGTTCAGAGCTTTTCCTTGAGTTGATTATGGACATTTAGAACACTATTTTGGAGGGCATTTCAACTGTGGTGCTGGTACCCTGGGGTAGGCTTTTACAGCTGAAAAGGGATTTACCAGTTGGACTGTCTGAACTTGTTTTGAGGACAAGCGAGGCTAGTGAACTCTTTTTGTGGTTCTAGCCCAGGATTTAGGAGATGTGGGTTTAATTCCCTTCTCCACCAATTCCTTCTGAATTTCCATTTCTGTGTGGTTTGGGTCACTTGTGTCAGTTGTCCAACTATGAATGTTTCCCAGGGATATTGTGAGGGTCCTAAAATCATAGGGCTAGGTAGGAAACCCTCAAAGATTCTCTATTATAATTGTTTCTATAATTCCAGAAATGTGTTTGTTTGTTTTGTATGTTTACTTCTTTTCAATCTCGCCCATTCCATTGGGACTCAGGGCAGGTTACAATGCACAAAAACAAAACAAACCTAAATATTATAATACCTCCCCCCCTTAAAAAAAAACCCTAATACAAACAGATACAATTCCCTAACCCACAATACCCTACCTCTATCCTAACCTGTCCAATGCCTGGTCAAACAAAAAAGGTCTTGCATTGTCTCCAGAAGATGTTCAGGCTTTGGATTAGATGAACTTTCAAAAGGAGGGAGTTCCATAATTTGGGGGGGGGGGGTAGCCCCCAAGATCAGCTCCCTGCATCTCTTCATTTTACAGACTTGGCGGGCAAATGGTACCTGCAAGAGGCTGCTTACATCTGCCCTCAGAGGCCGCAATGGAACATGAGGAAGAAGGTGGTCTTTCAGATACTTGGGGCCCAAGCCACCTTGAATCGTGCCTGGAGAGCTATTGGCTAGTGCAGACTCTGGATCACTGGTGTAATGTGCTGCTGGTGACCGACCTGTAACAGTAGGCAGGCCGCTACATTCTGCACTAACTGCAGTTTTCAAACAGTTACCAAGGACATCCCCACAAAGAGCACATTGCAGTAGTCTAACCTTGTGGTAATGAAGGCGTGGATGATGGTGGCCAGTTCTGAATCTGATAAAAAAAAAAAGATTTCAGTCTTCTCATCAGATGGAATTGGTGAAAGGCTCTCCTGAACATCTCTGCAGTCTGACAGTCCAGATGCAGCAATAGATCTAAGAGCACCAGCTGTGAACCAAGGCTGCACCCCATCAATCCAAGTGGCAGTGCATGCCGCCTACTAGCACAATGTCCGGCCAGGCAGTGGGTGCACAGGTTCGCATGCATCCTGTGTGCTCAGAAAGTCTTTCGGCATAACGGCACATCCCTGATGATACGACCCACACATCCTGCAGCCCAGGGTATGGAGCAGACACAGCTCCTCCTCCATTCCCCAGGCTGCGGGGTGTGTGGGCTTGGGAGGGTCATATTGGCAGGGTTGCGCCATTGTACTGAGAGACTTGCTGCATGCAGATCGCACATGTGCACCGGGGTAAATAAACTGTGCCTGGCATAGGCGCACATTGCCCGGGGGTGTTGGATTACACGCAAAGTTGGGTGTCATCAGCATACTGATGGCACTTCATTCCAAATGTCCATACAATTCTGATCAGTGACTGGAGATATACATTGAAAACCAGAGGAGACTATAGAACCCTGCCAAATGCCACAGGGGAGGTCTTGAGGAGACGAAACACCACGACCCATAATCATCCTCTGGGACCTCCCCATGGGAATTAACAGAACCACACAAGAGCAGTTCTGTGAATGCCTGCCAGATCATGCAGTGGTGTCAGCAACACCCCATGATCAACTGTATCAAAAGTCACTGAAAGATATAACAAAATTCACAGGGTACAATTGCCCTTGTCGATTACCAAGCAAAGATTGTCAGCCAAGGTTACAAGTGCAGTCTCTCAATGCCATGCCCAGGACAAAACCCTGGCTGACATGGCTTCAGGAACCAGTTAGCATCCAGATGTGCCTGAAGCTGTGAGGTGAACATCTGTTCAGTAACTTTTCCTAAAAAGGGAAAATTAGATACAGGGTGATAAGTGAGAGGGGATTTTACATCAAGAGATGGTTTCTTGAGCAGTTGTCGGACTATTGCAGTTTTGAGGACATTCAGTACCAAGCCCTCATAAAGGGGCATTGACCACCCCGGTTAGCAACAGCAATGACTGCAATATCTCCTGGTTAGCTTTCACTAGCCAGGAAAAGTAAGGATCTAATTCACCACTAGTCACCCACATTGCTCAAAGCACACCCTCTGCATCAGTGGACCACACCAATTGAAATGGATCCAAAGAAATCAGACAAGACTGAATCTCCCCAACCTTAAACTCTGACTTTGCATGCAAGCTAGCAGTTCTCAAGTCAAGTCAAATACAAGCAACTTTGTCTGCAAAGTAGGTGATAAACTTGTACAGTGGACACCTAATTATTCTAACTCCAGCTGTGGAGAGAGCCAAGTTCAGTAGGGCTTTCACCACCTGAAAGAGCTCATCTGGATGGTGCTTTGCAGATCCTGTGGTGGAAGAGAAGAAAGGTTTTCTTCACTGCTGCCACAGCGATTGCATAGGATATTTTCAGATGTTCGGCTCGCCACACTGAATCCTGGACCGGGATCTTTCTCCGATCCCAGTCTGTGATGAATCCAGCCATCGTTTAGACATGTTGGCTCCATCACGCTGGAGAATCTCGGCAGGGGTAGGGGCTGCGTGGTGTGCAGCCACACAGCCCCGCCCCCCCATGCTCCCACAGCCACCCACCCTCGGGGAGACGGGCGGGTGCAGAGGCCAATGTGGCCGCTGTGCCCGATCCCGTACTGTGTTCGGGGACATGGCCCATGATGAGCCAAGGTAACAGATGTTACTTTTGGTCCATCATGGATCGTGGCCAAACTAACTACGGTTCTGGACCTCCGGCCGGCCGGAGATCCAAAACCGTGGTTAGCTTGGATCCCCACCAGAGATTCACCATCGTGATCATCTGACAAGGATCAAACAGACGTTACCACGGTCACTGCCACCACATGGAATCCACTGGGATTCACTGTGGTGAGCAGAGATTTCGTAATGTCCGAAAATACCCATAGTCTTTCAAAAACAGTCTATGCCACAGTTGGTCAGTTTTAGCCTGCGTTGAACATCACTTGAGCTCTAACTGCCTGCCTTCTCACTTCAGTAACCTTAGGTCCTCCATACACCAGGGAGACCTGCACTGTCAAAGTGGAGGGTGCCATTGTGCCAATGACTATATTGTACCACAAATCGACTACGTCATTGACAGCGAGACAATCATTGCCAGTGGGTAAAGGCCCCAAAGACTTCTGGAATGCTATTGAATTCATTAGCCTATGTGAACAGACCAACCTAACTGGTCCACCACATCCACAGGGGTAAAGAAGGGTAGGGGTGTGCAATTCATTTTTGTTATGATGATAACAAAAACAAATATTTTAATTTTCTTTTTCATTATTATAAGAACGAAAATGATAAATAATAACAAATAAAAAACAAAACAAATTTTTTGGTTTTCAAAATAATGGGGAAAAAATGAAAGAAGAATTTCCCGCTGTACTCCTTTTTTGTTTCTTATTCAATTCTAATGAAACATGGACAGGTTGTACCCCCAATGGATGGCACAATGGGTGATTTCAGATGTTACAGGCGGGCGGTTCACCACAGTGAATCCCCAGTGGGGGCGACCAAAACAACCACGCCCCGGGGTGAAAAAAAGCCCCAAACAGACGTGACGGGACCGGGACCACGGCCGGGAAACGGGCCAACTCATCACGGACCGCGGCAGCACAACAGACGTGATGCCGATCCCCAGCCAAGGTCAAAACTCCCAGAAGACACCGGGCAGGGGTGGGACACGGACATGGCCGCCTGAGGGCAAACAAAGCCAAAAGGCACACAAGGGAATGCCCACACAAGGGAAACGGGAAGTGGGGGCAGGGACGAGGGGGGGCACTGCAAAGGGGCAGAGCAGGGCACAGGAAGCAGCAACCCCCACCCCCACAGCACCGAAGCCCACATAGGCGCCCCTACAGCAACATAGGCAGTCTCAAAAAGGGGGGGGCGGGGCCCCAGGACCAAGGCACGATGGGGGCCCGCAATGCACAGCGAGCCCATCGGAGAGGGTCCTGGAGGAGAAAGGTGGCCCCACAGTCACCGAGGGGCAGATCGAGGCCAGCCAGGTCGTGCGGAGCCGTGTTGCAGGTCCAGCGATGACGCCCCCTCCCGGGGAAGGAACACGGTCCAGTCCGGGGGCACCCCAACCCCCAGGTCACACAAGCACCCATGAGGGGGGGTGCAGCAGGAGCCAGGGCAGGTGGAAGCGGACCGGTAGCTGCACACGGGCGGGTCGAGAGGCCACACAGAGTGCCGCACCCAGGCACCGGGACAGGAAACTGGGGTGGGGGGGTCCGGAGGGGTCCCAGGGCCACAGGCAGGGGCAGCAGCACCCCACGAGGCAGCCAGGATCACACCACGGTGGAGACATCAGGGCGGGAGCAGGCAGCAGGGACCGGGGCCCCCCCCGGACCGGGGCGGGAGCCCACATGGGGGCATGACACTGGGGGGGCTGGGAGGAGCAGTAGGAGTCACAGGCTGCCTCTGGGAGCCACAGCGGGCCATGGGCCTGGGTGCCCCACCCGGTGAACCAGGTGGGGCCAATGCAGCAAGCCCCGGCGGTACCCCTGCACTGACATGTGGTGAGCGATCAGGTAGTACGCCTCGAAGGGATCATGCATGGTGAGAGCCAGATGGACGTCCACACGGGACCACACCCCCAACAGGGCCGACATCTCCACCGCGGAAGGCTCCGGCACACAGCAGGCAGCAGAAGGGGGCCCAAGGAAGATGTCCCAGCTCCAGTAGCTGGTGGTACACCGCCCCACGGGTGCGCTGGTACCCACGTGCCCTGTGAACACAGGAAAAGTAGGACACGGCCAAGGCAGG
>QEPC01006543.1:74739-110683 GCA_003113815.1 Sphenodon punctatus | reverse complement strand
GGACCAGCTCATCCACAGAGTGACCGTCCACATCCAGGGTAAGCTCCCTCAGGACCTCCTGGAACCGCTGGGGCTCCATCAGCCTCCGAGGGCGGACCATCCTAACTGGTCCCTTCCCCTTCTGGAGGGGGCGCGCTAAAAGGCCGGCCTGAAGGAGGTAATGGTCCGTCCACGACAAGCTACACCCCATGTGGTTATTGAGCATGATGAACATCTGGCACACCCCGAACAGACGTTCAGGGCACTTTGGCCCCGCTGCGGGATTGAGCGTGGTTCACTGTGGTTGAGCGTGATCTCGTAACGTCTGAAAACACCCAATGTGTACCACATTTTGAATTGATTGGATAAAGGGAACTGATTTCATTAGCAATTGAATGCAGTGAGTTTAAGAAAAGCTGCATAGACATTCCTGGCTTCAACTTCTTTATCTTCTGTTCAATTTGCATGAAATGTGTAGCTCCCCAAGATTACCGATCCTGCCAAATTTAAGAAAGATTGGATAAAGGGTCCTGATGTTATAAGTTGTTCACTTGACTGAACAATCATGAGTTGAAGAGAGGTCACTGCTAGATCTGAAATGAGTACCTGCCAAAATGGGTAGACCCGTTTATTTTTCAGTACTCAAATTGACTCAAAAAATTCAGGTACGAATTGGGAAAATGATTAAAGTCTCAGAATTTTGGTTTTCCCTCCCGCTTTACTGATCAGTGACTGGAAAATCAAAAATTGGTGCCAGATATTAATTATTTTTTTATATCCAGGTACCCAATAGATAATTGTTATCTAGGTACCTAATTGGGTAGCCAGTTGAATACTCAACACAGCACTCCAAAATGTGGGTTTTACCGATGTTCCTAAATTAGGTACCGATGTAAACTCTAGTTACTGTCTCAATAGGTTTGCATTAGGGCTGAATTTGGATTCACAAGTTTCAAGTTTCTTGAAGACAATCACAATTCTCAGCTTGTTCTGGAAAATAAGAATGAGCCACGAATCAGCAGCATTCTCGACTGCTTCCTCATTGAAAATCACGTGGGGGAAAAAAGGACGGTGCATACACAAAATAGCCACCAGGGCTGTTCTGCACATGCACCGCCCTTTTCCAGAATGACAGTCACCACCGTTCTGGAAAAGGGAAGACATTTTGTACATGCGTGGTGGCCATTTTTTTCATTCATAATCCGGCTTCCCTTGTCCAAAATGACAATGATGTTGTGGGAACCATTTTGGAAAAGGACCACACATGCACAGATTGACCCTGATGATCATTTGTGCACGTGCAGTTCTTTTCTTTAAAAAACCACAAGATTCTTGTCAAGAAATTGTGCCATTAGTGAGATCTTCCAGAAATTTTCATTACCTTTGTCATTTGTTGTCATATTTTAATTACTAAAAGAAATGGGTCTGCGTTCATTTTAATAATTAAAACAATGAAAATGAATTGCACACCCCTAGTGAGCAGGGTTTAGGATCAGCCCCAATAAATTTCAGATGATATCTTTTTTTATTTTTGGGGGGACCAACTTCTGTTGGTGAGAATATGCAAGCTTTAAGGCCACACAGAAAGGGTTCTGTAGTCATCTCTTACATTTGGAACTAATACAGGAACCACTCCCTCTCTCCATATTTACATACAAGCAACCATCTGCTCAAGAAACCATCGCTTGATGTTGACGTCCTTGTCAGCTATCAGCCTGTCTCCAACCTTCCCTTTTTAGGGAAGGTTATTGAATGGGTGGTGGCTCAGCAGCTTCAGGGGAATTTGGATTACATCAGTTGTCTTCATCCCTCCAGGTTATGGCACTGAGCCTGCGCTTGTGGCCTTGGTTGATGACCTTCGCCGTGAGATGGATTGAGGTTGGTCGATCTTGTTGATCTTGTTAGATCTGTTGGCTGCTTTTGACACGGTTGATCATGGGATGCTAGTGGCATGCTTGAGAGACTGGGAAGAGATGGGAAGAATTGTTCTCAAATGGTTCCGGTCTTTCCTGTCTGGGAGGACTCAGCGAGTGGTGCTGGGGGACTATTCTTCATCTCCCTGGGACCTCACGTGTAGAGTGCTGCAAGGTTTGATTCTGGCCCCTCTCTTGTTCAACGTGTATATCCAGCCCTTAGGTGAGGTCTTGAGAAGGTCTGATGTTCGGTGTCATCAATATGCTGATATCATCAATATGTTGGGTGTCATCATCAATATGCTGATGACACCCAACTTTACCTCTCATTTGGTGTGAGAGACGAGTAGTGGGTGGGAGGCTGGGTTAGAGGAGAGGGTATTTCTTTAGCTCCACTGTTTGTATTTATGATGATTTTATGTTTTTATTTGTTTTATATCTCTGTTTCAAATTATTTCTTAGCCACTCCGAACTCCCTGAGGCAGAATGGCTGTGGGTTAACAATTTCAGAAATAAAATGAATAAATTAAATAAAATTGACACCTGTGTGTGAATAATTTACCTATTAGACACACGTTTGCAAGAACAATTACATATATTGAAGTTACACATGCAGCAACGACCTTTTATGTCACTGCATAATTAAAGAACATTGACAGAAGATTTGTTCATCTTTTCATCTGTTTTCCAAGCGCTATTTTGCGGAAAGAATGAAGTTGATGGTCCGATTCAGCATCTTCTGGCAGTGATGCATGGTGAATTTGAAAAAAGAGAGAAATGAGGATTATATGGGTAACTGTGAAGAAAGCCAGATGGTCGGCCATCCATGCTCATGTCAGAGTGGGAATATATGGGTGATATGCCCTGTGTATTTCTGATTTATTAACTAAAACTGAGGTAGGAAGACGGTGGGAGAAAGACAAATGAGAAATTAAGAAATCAAGAAAGTTAAAGATATATCATCTTGGAATACATAGGGTTGAAACAAATATTTATATTGCTTTATATTTATACCAGTTTTTTTTATATGTACTCAGATTTGAAGTTTGTGTGTCCCACTTGGCATCCTGTTATTAATAATAATTGATAATCATAGTTAATATATCAAATAGATTTTGAAAAGTGTTGCAAAAATCTTATGCATCATTTTAAACATTTTCAAAACTTATACAAAATTCTGCACATTAGCAGAATTTTGGCAAACATTTTGGTGCTTTCAAAAAATATTAAATAGTAATTCTTTTTTCAATTTTTCAAACAACACTATCATTTAAAGACATGAAATAATGGTAATTCATATAATTTCAAAGACCAACCAGTATCTGGGATCTCAGGACAGGAACCTTAATCCTACAGCCATCTTGGTTACCGAAAGCATAGCCGTGATGGCATTTCACCTTTCCCTCTGACTACCACCATGTCCACCTGCCTCTGATTAGTTAAGGCTTACAGCTTCCTCACAGAACACTCGGGGCTCAAGAGGAAGAAGAGATGAAAAGATCAAGAGGAAGAAGTTGTCCGATCAACACAGAAACTACCTCGTCCATGATGTGTGCTTCATAGCAAGACCAAGGTCTCTCTGTGGTTTATCATCCCACAGGAGAACTTTTTCCCATTTGGCCAACCTGACTCCAGATTCCTGGTTTCTGCCTTGGTTCTTTGCAGGGCTGAAATAAGATTTCACCAAAATGAAAATCTCATCGAAATCCAAGTTTCCAATACTGTTTCGGTCAAATGGATAATCTCTTGGTATTTGGTAATGTTTTGACCAACATTTTATTTGATTTACCAACCATCTGCTTACCAGGATCCTGTTTACCACTGTCATTTACCGCTTTGCCATCGATTTCAAATCCCGAGAGGTAATACCAATGTAATATATTTCTTGCACTTCCTTTTCTTTTGTAATTCCTTGTAACTCATTGGCTGGTATACAGATTCCTTTACTAATCTGAAGTCCAGTTGCAGTTTGGTCAAAATAAAGGAAACAATATAGAACAAGAATTCAGATTGGTTGCATGGGAGTGGAGATTAAAGGTCGCTGATGGGGAGCTTAAGTAGTGGGCTATTTGCACAGTGATTGGCTTAGAAATGCTGAAACAACAAGCCCAGATGCAAAATGGTTGTATATTAGGGATGGGCGAACAGATCATGGTTCGAGTTCGGCCATTCGGTTCGGCTGCGTTCGTTTCGTCCGTTCGGTTCGCCCGTTCGGTTTGGTTCGTCGGTTTGAATGTTCGGCCGTTCGGTGGTTCGGATTGAATGTTGAGTTCAGATTCGGGATTCAGTTCGGTCGGGATAGGTTCGGTCTTTAGTTCGGTGCAATCGGGAACTGAAAATGACATTTAGTTTTTGAAATAAAAGGAAAAAACTAAAAAACATATTTCTGGCCATAACATTTTTGTTTCTTATTACTTTTTGATGATATTTAGGGAGATTGTACCCCCCAATGGAGCGCACCAAGTAGACCAACATTCGGAACGATTAGATAAAGGAAACTGATTTCAGAAGCAATTGAATATTGTGATTTTAAGAAAAGCTCCATACACATTCATGACTACAACTTCTTTATCTTGCATCCAATGTTCATGAAACTTGTGCATATTACATCCCTCTATATGCTTAATATTTCTGCCAATTTTAGGAAAGAGTGGATAAAGGGTCCCAAGGGTATAAGACATTAACCTGAAAATACATTTCCAGCTGTTACATTTTGATATTCCATTCTGTTTACAGGATATTTGACAGGAATGTATCAAATACCGTTCCTGCTATTTCAGCAAATGTACAGGAGATTTTGATAAAGGGAACCACTTCTGTTGGCCAATTTGCATCACAAACCGATCTTATACCACAGTGACATAAGAGAATCCCAGGCATAGGCCCCTTCTCTACATTTGTTGTACAGGCATATAAAATTGAGACCCTTTATAATATCTCTCTGATATTTGGCAGAGATGATCATGAAAGTGAAATATATAGTCCTGCCAAATTTCATGTACACTGGTTGGACTACAAAGATGTTATAATCAGACATACATTTATTTGTTAATTGCTTATACCACCAAGACCTTTTGTCCAATCCTTCTGAAATTTGGCAAAGATAGTTACTATGGGAAGGGGTATAAACTTAACATGTTTCACCTACATTAGATGTGAGGCAAAGAAGTTACAGCTAAGAATGTATATGTAGAATATTGCAAAATACAATAATGCAACTGCTTCTAAAATCGGATTCCTTTATCCAATTGTTTTGATATTTGGTGCACATAATGAGTTCTATTGAAGGTAGAGGCACCCCAAATTTCAGCCACATAGCTTAAAAAACAAAAAAGTTACAGCCGATAATGTGTTTTCCATTGAAACCAATGGAAATTCAATTCCGAACTCACCGAACGCATCCGAACCGAACGTTCGAATTCGAGTTCGGTTCGACCATTCGGTTCGGTTGACTGAACTGTTCGAGTTTGGTTCGAACTCCGAACGTTCGAATTCGAGTTTGGTTCGACCGTTCGGTTCGGTTGACCGAACTATTCGAGTTCGGTCCGAACTCCGAACTTCCGAACCGCGTTCGCCCATCCCTATTGTATATGAACAGTACACAGTCTGCGGTAAACGGTAAGCAGGAAGTTGGTAAATCAGGATGGTATCTTGCGGTATTTGAGAATTGAGAAATTGCATCGGTATCAGGAAACGGCCTGGAAATTGATTCTGGTTCCCGATATGGAGAAATTTCTCACAGGCAGCAATTTAGCTGCTTGTTTCACCCATAGTCCTTGGTTTCAATCTCTGATTGTGACTAAAATAGATCTGAAATGAGTAACTGCTACTATCTGGTAACTGGAAGGATATTGCATTATCCAGATTATCCAACTGGATACTGATAGTATCCGGTTTATCATACAGCGGTTTTCTGGTTAACTCTATTACCGTTTACTGAAATATTTACCAAAATATCATTTATGGCATTATTGTTTAATTACTGTTTGACTTTTATTTACTTTTTATTCCTCCCTCTGTCTGGACTGTTCTGTTATGTGGATATTAACTGTGAATAATTTTTGATCAATCAATTCAGCTCTAAGTGAGGTGCAGACATGAAACAAGTACCTGTCAAAGGGTATACCTGTCAAATTTCTGCTACCCGAATCTACTTGAAAATATTGGGTAATGATTAGTACCTGATTTTCATTTCATTTAATTTCATTTCACCTTTTATTTGTATCCCGCTCTCACTCACCTACGGTGATTCGAGGCGGCTAACAACAAAGGTAGAAACCTACAAAAAACATACAATTATAATGCAGTTCAAAATAACATAACCTCAATAACCCATCAGTTATTGCAGTATAACATATACCATAATCTCTCATCATTAACCATACCCTCTCCTTCCCTCACATAGTTCAATATAACACAATACATTTTATTTATTTATTTATTTATTTAATATATTTATACCCTGCCCCTCCTGCAAACAGCTCGGGGTGGCGAACAAATCTCATTAAAACAATATTTAAAATATTTAAAACATCATAAAAATCTCAACAATTAAAACAGGGAAAGACAAGATTATAACAAAAAATAAGGAAGAGTAGGGGGATAAAAACCCACTAACCCACCCTCCCCAAAGTCCTGGGTGAACAGCGAGGTTTTAC
Source organism: Sphenodon punctatus (assembly GCA_003113815.1). Classification (NCBI taxonomy): domain Eukaryota; kingdom Metazoa; phylum Chordata; class Lepidosauria; order Sphenodontia; family Sphenodontidae; genus Sphenodon; species Sphenodon punctatus. The sequence continues at coordinate 104,133 of QEPC01006543.1, read as the reverse complement.
AAGCTTTCTGGAATGTTAAGAGGCTTGGGACCAGACGAGCTTCCTCCGAGAGGGAATTCCATAGATGCAGCCCAGCCACCGAGAATGCTCTCTCCATTATGGCCCCCCGCTTAACTTGGGGGACCTCCAAGAAGGCACCCCCGGCAGACTGAAGGAGCCACTCTGGGGCACGGAGGGTGAGGCGACCCCTGAGGTAAGAGGGGCCGAGACCGTGAAGGACCTTATAGATTAATACTAATACCTTGAACCTGACTCGGCACGCTATTGGCAACCAGTGCAGAGCCCGGAGCACAGGTGTTATGTGGTCCCGGTGACCTGTCCCGGAAAGAAGGCAGGCCACCGCATTCTGCACTAGCTGCAATCTCCAAACCAGGAACAAGGGCAGTCCCACGTAGAGCGCGTTGCAGTAGTCTAGCCTTGAGGTGACGAAGGCATGGATGAGGGAGGCCAGGTCCAGGCCAGAGACATACGGACGCAATCTCTGCACGAGATACAACTAGCAGAAGGCAGCCTTCACCACCCCCTCTATGTGCTGCTCCAGGCAGAGATCCGCATCCAGCACCACCCCCGGACTCCTGTTGACCTACAGGAGGGCGAACCCCTCAATCAGGGGGGCCGACACCTCCCTCGCTCTCCCCGTCACCATCACCTCTGTCTTATCAGAGTTGAACTTCAGTCTGCTCTGCCACATCCATTCCGCCACGGCCTCCAAACATTGGGATAGCAACGAGACAGCAGGGTCTGGGTCAGCTGAAAAAGAGAGGTACAGCTGAGTATTGTCAGCATATTGGTGACAACACACCCCAAACCCTCTCATGATCTCCCCCAAGGACTGCATATAGACATTAAATAATAACGGAGACAGAATAGAACCCTGAGGAACACAGCAGGACAAAGCATGGGAGCAAGATGTTTCAGCTCCCAGCACTACTCGCTGGCTTCTCCCTGAGAGGAATGAGCAGAACCATTCAAGAACGGTCCCATCCAGCCCCCCGGTCATGCAGCCATCTCAACAATAGCCCGTGGTCCATGGTGTCAAAAGTGACCAAGAGATCTAGCAGGACAAGAAATGTCGAACGTCCTGCNCAAAGAAGTTACAGCTAAGAATGTATATGTAGAATATTGCAAAATACAATAATGCAACTGCTTCTAAAATCGGATTCCTTTATCCAATTGTTTTGATATTTGGTGCACATAATGAGTTCTATTGAAGGTAGAGGCACCCCAAATTCCAGACACATAGCTTAAAAAAAAAAAAAGGTTACAGCCGATAATGTGTTTTCCATTGAAACCAATGGAAATTCAATTCCGAACTCACCGAACGCATCCGAACCGAACGTTCGAATTCGAGTTCGGTTCGACCATTCGGTTCGGTTGACCAAACTGTTCGAGTTTGGTTCGAACTCCGAACGTTCGAATTCGAGTTTGGTTCGACCGTTCGGTTCGGTTGACCGAACTATTCGAGTTCGGTCCGAACTCCGAACTTCCGAACCGCGTTCGCCCATCCCTATTGTATATGAACAGTACACAGTCTGCGGTAAACGGTAAGCAGGAAGTTGGTAAATCAGGATGGTATCTTGCGGTATTTGAGAATTGAGAAATTGCATCGGTATCAGGAAACGGCCTGGAAATTGATTCTGGTTCCCGATATGGAGAAATTTCTCACAGGCAGCAATTTAGCTGCTTGTTTCACCCATAGTCCTTGGTTTCAATCTCTGATTGTGACTAAAATAGATCTGAAATGAGTAACTGCTACTATCTGGTAACTGGAAGGATATTGCATTATCCAGATTATCCAACTGGATACTGATAGTATCCGGTTTATCATACAGCGGTTTTCTGGTTAACTCTATTACCGTTTACTGAAATATTTACCAAAATATCATTTATGGCATTATTGTTTAATTACTGTTTGACTTTTATTTACTTTTTATTCCTCCCTCTGTCTGGACTGTTCTGTTATGTGGATATTAACTGTGAATAATTTTTGATCAATCAATTCAGCTCTAAGTGAGGTGCAGACATGAAACAAGTACCTGTCAAAGGGTATACCTGTCAAATTTCTGCTACCCGAATCTACTTGAAAATATTGGGTAATGATTAGTACCTGATTTTCATTTCATTTAATTTCATTTCACCTTTTATTTGTATCCCGCTCTCACTCACCTACGGTGATTCGAGGCGGCTAACAACAAAGGTAGAAACCTACAAAAAACATACAATTATAATGCAGTTCAAAATAACATAACCTCAATAACCCATCAGTTATTGCAGTATAACATATACCATAATCTCTCATCATTAACCATACCCTCTCCTTCCCTCACATAGTTCAATATAACACAATACATTTTATTTATTTATTTATTTATTTATTTAATATATTTATACCCTGCCCCTCCTGCAAACAGCTCGGGGTGGCGAACAAATCTCATTAAAACAATATTTAAAATATTTAAAACATCATAAAAATCTCAACAATTAAAACAGGGAAAGACAAGATTATAACAAAAAATAAGGAAGAGTAGGGGGATAAAAACCCACTAACCCACCCTCCCCAAAGTCCTGGGTGAACAGCGAGGTTTTACAAGCTTTCTGGAATGTTAAGAGGCTTGGGACCAGACGAGCTTCCTCCGAGAGGGAATTCCATAGATGCAGCCCAGCCACCGAGAATGCTCTCTCCATTATGGCCCCCCGCTTAACTTGGGGGACCTCCAAGAAGGCACCCCCGGCAGACTGAAGGAGCCACTCTGGGGCACGGAGGGTGAGGCGACCCCTGAGGTAAGAGGGGCCGAGACCGTGAAGGACCTTATAGATTAATACTAATACCTTGAACCTGACTCGGCACGCTATTGGCAACCAGTGCAGAGCCCGGAGCACAGGTGTTATGTGGTCCCGGTGACCTGTCCCGGAAAGAAGGCAGGCCACCGCATTCTGCACTAGCTGCAATCTCCAAACCAGGAACAAGGGCAGTCCCACGTAGAGCGCGTTGCAGTAGTCTAGCCTTGAGGTGACGAAGGCATGGATGAGGGAGGCCAGGTCCAGGCCAGAGACATACGGACGCAATCTCTGCACGAGATACAACTAGCAGAAGGCAGCCTTCACCACCCCCTCTATGTGCTGCTCCAGGCAGAGATCCGCATCCAGCACCACCCCCGGACTCCTGTTGACCTACAGGAGGGCGAACCCCTCAATCAGGGGGGCCGACACCTCCCTCGCTCTCCCCGTCACCATCACCTCTGTCTTATCAGAGTTGAACTTCAGTCTGCTCTGCCACATCCATTCCGCCACGGCCTCCAAACATTGGGATAGCAACGAGACAGCAGGGTCTGGGTCAGCTGAAAAAGAGAGGTACAGCTGAGTATTGTCAGCATATTGGTGACAACACACCCCAAACCCTCTCATGATCTCCCCCAAGGACTGCATATAGACATTAAATAATAACGGAGACAGAATAGAACCCTGAGGAACACAGCAGGACAAAGCATGGGAGCAAGATGTTTCAGCTCCCAGCACTACTCGCTGGCTTCTCCCTGAGAGGAATGAGCAGAACCATTCAAGAACGGTCCCATCCAGCCCCCCGGTCATGCAGCCATCTCAACAATAGCCCGTGGTCCATGGTGTCAAAAGTGACCAAGAGATCTAGCAGGACAAGAAATGTCGAACGTCCTGCATCCATCTCTCGGCGGAGATTGTCGACCAAGGCCACCAACGCCGTCTTGGTGCCATAGCTGGGGCAGAACCCAGATTGAAAAGGGTCCAGGAAACCAATGCTGTCTAGATGCACATCAAGCTGGATCACTACCGCCCGTTCAATAACCTTCCACCAAATAAATCAGTATTATTACAATATATCATAGTTATCCATATCATCCCATTCATTTGCTCCATCCCTGCTACCACCAGGGAAGGGGCCCATCAACTCCCCCTATCCTCTTGCTCTCATCAGGAGGGGGAAACCTATTGTCCACAAGCTTTACAATAATACAGCAGCAATCTAAATATCAAATACACGTTACTTCTACAAAATCAACAAAACACAACCCTTCCATCTCTAACCTAATTCCAAAATTACCCTCCCCCCTATCCTGACCCCACCTCCCCCAGCACCTTCCCATGCTGCCACCAGGGGTTGGTGCTGGGTCTCCCTCCCTCAACACAATCCACCACTCAGAATACCCTTTACCAAACACAGCCCCTCCACCCCGAAACCCAACACAAAAACAACTCACAATAATAACAGGCCCCTACAGTCCCCGAAGGGCCCCAAAGGACCCCAAAGGGCCACACCCTTTGGCTGAAGCCCTTTGGCTTGCAGCCTGTGGCTCATGACCTGTGGCAAAGCCACAGGCGGCTCCCTTTTATGCCCCCCCAGGCAGCTTCCGGGAGCAGGTCACGGGGTCAAGCCAGGGCACCCAGTCCAGGTGCACCCAGCCCTGGTGCACCGGCTTCCTTGGCCCTTTGTACTGACTGCATACTGTTCTTTTCTCCCCACAGGTGACTCAGCGGGGGATCGAGGCGGCAGGACAGAAGGAGCAGCGGCAGCGACAGCAACCCGACAGCGCATGGAATCCCAGATAGATGGATGCAGGTGAGTTTTGCTGCTCAACCCGAGGCGGCTCCCTTTTATGCCCACCCGTCAGCTTCTGGGAGCAGTTCGCGGCATCAAGCCAGGGAAATCGAGTAATCCACTCGAAAACGTGGGTATTATCCACTGGTAGCAAATCAGCTAACCATTTTGATCTATAATAAGGGGCAAGCATTTTTCAGCAGGAGCATTCTGTCATGTCATCCCCCTTTATCTTCCCATGCTAGGAATACAGACTTCCTTTTATTTTTGCCAGTCTATATTTGACACCGCTGTGCATTTTTGCAGAAGCAGTGCATCTTCCTAGCATAGCTTTCCACTTTGTTAGCTTTTGGAAGCCTTTAAGGCTGTCAGTGATGCAATTTATAATGTGCTTCTGATCTCAGGTTAAGTCCATGTTCTCAAGGTTAAAAGTGCTATCATATTGTGGAATCAGGCCTAAATATGCTAGTTTCATCTTGTCTGTTCTATTTAATCAGAGAGTCTAAGGAAGCACCTCCATGTGTCATTGGGCATTTAAGGCTAAGATAGCAAAATATGCCTTTGTCTTGCAAAACAAAAACCAGTAAACCACAAAAACAAAAACCCCAAAAACAAACAAACAAAAAAACCCACACATATTGAGTCCCTCTCACTTCCCCAATGGAAATAAAACATTCTGGCTAGGACAAAATTTGTGGATAGAGCTGAAAAGGAATAGTGAATTTTATGCCCACCAGTACTATCCACCTTTCAAATAGCACTGAAAGCTCTGAATCAGATTGCTGGATACTTCATATTACCGTGTTAGCAAATGTTACAATTACCAGTGTAAAATCAGTTCCGGGGGAAGAGGAGGAAATACGTAGCAAAGTAATTATGGGCAAATGTTAAACAGTAATACGGCAATAAGGGGTGTTTTCAGACATTACAGGGCCGCTTGGCCCCGTACCGAAAACAACCCATTCATTCCCTGCCGGGGTCACCCCGTCACGCCATATCAGACGTGCCGGGGGATCCCGGCGGGGAATCTGGGAGGGGGCGGGACCGCGCAACGTGCGGCCACACAGCCCTGCCCCCTCCACGCACCCCGCCGCCCGCCCTCCAGGGAGACTGGCGGGCGGTGGGGCCAATGCGGCTGCCGCGTCGGGCCGGAGTCACCACGGCCCGGGATCCCGCCGGTGATCCCGGGCCGTGGCGACCGGCCAGACGTTACTTTTTTTTGGTCCCCGCTGGGGATCTTTTTGACCACGCTTCCCGGGACATTCCCCCAGCTAGCCCGGGAAGCGTGGTTCAAATTGACCCCATGTGCGGATTGACCGTGGCGAACATCTGGCGGCCGCCAAACAGACGTGCGAGACACATTGACCACAGGTGCGTATTCACCGTGGTTCACTGTGATCTCGTAACATCTGAAAATACCCATGATCATTGGTAATACCACAAATGGTTGCGGACTTATTCAGTTAATCTGCAATACACTTCAGAATTATGCAGTAAATCAGAAATCCAGTTAGCTGGATAATCTGGAAAAACACTAAAATTCCCCACCAATAATTTTAAAATTCCCCACTTAGTAATTGTACCTCCAGTCAAACTCAAACTGAATAAAACAGGGATATCAATAATGTGTTTCACTCAGGGGATCGCAGTACCCTTTTGTTACATTATGGTCTTTCCCTTTCCTCTCCAGCACCAATACTGGGGAAAGAAAATCTTTGCATGAAGATATACTACAGAGACATTATATGGTTACAACACTAATTATTTGGTGGCTGATTTCACATTTTTTTAACCTTTCTATTGTTTGAAATAAGTATATTAAGCATTGATTCATCTATATAAATCTGGTTTAAATAGTTCTGGAGGTGGGAAGAGCTGAAAAAGGGTATTCACATCGATATCAGTAACTGTCAGATTCGCAGTAATCAAACTGAGTCGATAATGATCAGTTACCGAGTGTTTACTCACCAGCAGCTTACAACATTACTATATTACCCCTTTGCACTCTCTACCCTTTTGTCACATTCTGTTTTCCTGTCGATTCCATGGTTAGCATCTACTTCTGTTTGCCTGTAATTTCTTTCTTAGTTGTACATGGAACAGTGGTTTCAAGCTTAACTTGGTTTGCCATTGGATAACTGATTCAAATCTGCTGGATGCAGTTTTGGCATTGGTCTGGAAGTAAACCACAAAAGATAGAATACAAACAATAATACAAACAGTCAGTTGTTTGGGTGTTAACTCAGTAGTATGGTAACTTGGTTATGCGTTATGGTCAAATGATGTTACTTGGTATTTTGGTTAATTGGTTAACCACATTTATGGAATTAGATAATCCGTTAGATAAAAGTTCCCTTAATTCCATACCTGCCATGAAAGACCCTTAAAAAATGCACTAGTAGAGGAAAATGTAGGAGTCTCTAGTCTCAGGCAGGACAATCCGCCACCACAAAAGTCAATGAGAGTTTTCCCATTGACTTTAATGGCAGAAGATTGTGCTCATGGTGAATTCCTCACTTAGATGACTAAGCATCTCTTTAGACATAACACGGTTCAATGTTCTGTAACACAGTGTCCTACCATTGTAGTATTTAGACATACCGTCAACACAGTGTTCACCCCAAAAACTGATTAAACTGTCACCTGGTGGGTGGTCACTTCCAGTGTTTGGGATGAACACTCTGTTGACAATATGTCTAAACACTGTAACGGTAGGACACTGGGTATTTTCAGACGTTACGAGATCACAGTCAACCACAGTGAACCACGATCAATTCTGCGGCGGGGCCAAAGCACCCTGAACATCTGTTTCATGGGCGCCAGATGTTCACCACAGTCAATCCCCAGCGGGGGTCAAAATTAAACACCCTTCCGGAGCTCCAGCCCAGACCATGAGTGATTTCAGATGTTACGGGTGCCCGAATCACCACAGTGGTTTCCTAGTGGTGGCGACCCATCTAACCACCCCCTGTGGTCAAGAAAGGCCCCAAACAGCCATGACAGGAGAGAGACCATGGCAGGGAATCAGACCGGCAGACCATGACCCGGGGCAGTGCAACAGACATTACGCCGATCCTGGGCCATGGTCAAAACACCCTGAAGGCACCGGGGAGGGGCGGGAGGCAGACATGGCTGGCTGAGGGCAAAGGAAGTCAAAGGCGCCTACAGGGAATGCCCACACAAGGGAAATGGGAAGGTAGGGGGAAGAGGGAGAAGAGCTGCTGAGGCAGCACACACAACAGGCACAGAGAAAATAAGGGCACAGTGGCACACACAGCACAAACACACGCCCGGGCACACCCACACCCACACAGGAAAGGAAGGGAAGGGGGGACACCTGTCTCTTATACACATCTAGATGTGTATAAGAGACAGGTCCGGGTAGTGGCCCGGGAATGGTCCAGGTGGCTGGCAAGGAGCCCATGTGCCAGCTAGGGTGTTATGAATGGGATGGAGGCAAGCCGGGGCCAAAGAGCGGAGCAGCCATTCCACAAGTCATCTCCCCCCCTGGGAGGACACCGGGAGGTGCAGTCTGGGGGCCCCATCACCCCACAGTTACAAAGGCACCCAAGGGGAGCGGGGGGGAACAGGGACAGGAGGGAGCGAGGTTGGACCAGGAAGGACAGAAGCACCCGGGGCACTGGGAGCCACCGTAGCATTCAGGAAACAGCCACGGGAGATGGTAGCCACGGAGGGGAACACCAGTCGCGGGGGGGCTGCAGAGGGGGCCCAGAGGCACAGGCAGGGGCAGCGGTACCCCAGGTACCTGGGCTACCTCAGTCAGCACTGAGCCAGGGACATCATGGAGGGAACGGGCAGTGACCCGCATCAGCGGGGCAGAGGCAGGAGTTCATAGCTGGGCCAGCATTCAGGGCCTGGAAGGCACAGGGGACCTCACAGCCAGCTTCAGGGGGCCACGGAGGGGCCCGGGGCTGGGTGGCTCACCAGGTGTATGAAGTATGGCCACTGAAACATGCCCTGATGGTACCCCAGCGCAGACATGTGGTGGGCACATCGGACCAGGGACACACACTGGCCAGCGCCGACACCTCCACCTGAGAGCGCTCCAACAAGCCATAGTCAGCAGGTTAGGGCCACGGAAGGTGCTCGAGCTCCAACATGTGGTGATAGACCGCTGGTAACCTCGGGCCCCGTGAACACAGCCAAAGAAGGACACAGCCAAGGCAGGGCCCTCCTCCACCAAGCAGGCCGAGTAGGCAGCCAGGCTGCACATAGAAAGGGCAGACACAGTCTCTGCCACTGACCACCCCACATGCGAGCACCTGATCTCCAGAATGCGCCCATTGGGAAAGGGACACAGGCCTAGCGTCTCCGCATGCAGCCAGCAATCTCGGGTGCTCACCACATAGCTATAGTACTGCAGCCCAGAGCTCATAATCTCGTAGGCACCTGTGAGGCTGTCCGGGCAGCTCGAAGGCAATTGCATGACCGGGGAACGCCACAGGTCACACAGGGCCATGGTCTAATGACAGGTTCAGCTATGGGGGGCCCCGGGGGCACTGCGGCCCAGAAGCCCTGGAGAAGAGTGGCCAGACATGGTCCAGCTAGCAGTGGATACTACATGCAAGGAAAGGAGGGCCCCTCAATCCCTGGAGGGGTGGGAGGGGAAGCAGGGGAGCTCCAAGTCCAAGCGATAAGGGCACAGGCCACAACATTGTATGGCTTCAGAGCGAGGCATGGGGTGCGGACCCAGCCCAGCTGCTGGAACAGAGCACACAGACAGACTAGCCTAAACACTAAATGGGGCCCGACAACAGCCGACACCGACACTGAGAGATGGGAAGTGATGACAGCAGGAATGCAGCTGCTGCCCGCATGCCCAGACGAAGGCAGGACCATGCGCCATGCCCCCTGCAGGGAAGGCATGTGCGCGCATTGGGCCAGCCACAGCCTCCCCACCCTGCTCGCCCTGCAGGAGCCGGGCCTGCTGGCCTCAGGGCTGGCCAGAGCAACCCGGGGCCCCGAGCCTGGTTGTCAGGGTGCGACCAGGGGGAGGGGCAACACAGGTCCCAACCTACGCCAGGTGCGGCCCCAACCCACCCGGGGCACTGGTCACCATGGAGCTGGGCTGGTTGAGCACCTTCGGGATGCACCTAGCCATGTGCGTGGAGTGGTAGTGCTTGCACACAGACCTCCTGCACATCCAGGCTGCAGACGTGCACCTGACTGCCTGACTGTGGGTGTGCATGGCCAGGAGCACTTCCAGAGCCCGTAGAGTCCACCACTGGTGCAGGCACTCCCTGGCATGCTTCAGGGCCCAGCAGGTATCCGGGGCAGCCCGACAGGCCCTCCTCCATGCCCGGGGGCAGGCTGCATTGCTCCACAAGGCAGCCGGGTGGCTCCAGTGGCAGAGGAAGACCATGAGGCGCGCTGCCCTGCTCACAATGCCTATTGCCCAGTGGGTATGGGTCACAGAGCAGGCAAAGGTGGGCCAGGGTAGGTGGCTCAGTGGGATGAGGCCGCCTGGAGAGCACACTTTCAGATGGACATACGTGCCCTCCTGTGACTCGCGGAGCTGTTAATGCATTGGCTCAAGTGGCAGGCCACCCCCAGGCAGGCCCCCATATCCATGGTCCAGCGGGTGGCCATCGGGGTCTGGGCCCTTGCAACACTCGACTCCTGTCGCTCTGTCTCGCAGCACTTCAGTGTTGAAGTGAGCACCGTCCCTGGGATCCTGCGGGACATCTGCGAAGTGGTGGAGGGCGTGCTCCTGGACCGAGTGATCCAGCTGGTGGATCAGGGGGCTGTGCTGGCCGGCTTCATGGCTGGGGGATTCCCCAACTGCATGGGCACCGTGGACATCACCCACATAGAGATCCTCCATCCATCCACTTGGGAGGCCTCGGAATATGTCACTTGACATGTGTACCACTCCCTGCAGCTGCAGGCGGTCGTAGACCACCAGGGTCAGTTCATAGACATTTACACGGGCCACTGTGGTTGCAGCCACGATGCCCAGATCATGACCATCTCACCCTTTTATGTCTGGATGTACCGTGGAGACTTCGCGGACATGGGGATGACCCGGATTGAGGGGGTGATGATGCCCCCCTGCATCCTGGGGGACCAGCCTACCCACTTACCTGCTGGCTGATGAAGGTGTACCCGGTTGCCCGGAACCCTGTCGAGGCGCTCTTCAATTATCGCCTGTGTGCAAGCTGGACCGTGGTCGAGAGGGCCTTTGGGGACCTCAAGCAGCGCTGGAGGAGCCTCACGGGCCGACTGGCCTACACAGTGGACAACTCTTCCCTCGTGATTGGAGCCTGCTGTGTGCTGCACAACATGTGCAAGATCGAGGGGGCCGCCCTCAACTACCCTGTGCCCTGGCGGCCTCCCAGCCCCATGCCTCTCTAAGTGAACGCAGAGAACCCGCGGGAGTACCGATACACAAAGCGCATCTGGACCGCCCTGGACCTCCCAGCAGATCAGCTGGGAGGCCGAGGGCTGAGGCCATGTCCTCCCCACCACCACTCTGGGGCCCCCAGCAGCACCCTGCCTGTGCCCCTACACACCTATGTGCCTCCGGCCCTGGCCACGGGCCTGCAAACAGACACATGGAGGTGACTTTGGTGCCCATGCATTTATTGTTTCACCCTTCTACAAGTGCTCCCGCCACCTCGCCCATGCCTCACCTCCAAGTGGTTCCCCCCCTCGGGCCACCCTCCCCCTTCCCCCATCCCCCCCTTTCCCCCCATCTCTGGGAACTCCCTCGCGGTCACCCAATGGGCACCGTGGAGCTCTGGGGGCTCCCCTCCCCCCCGCTGTCTGTGTCCCCAACAGTGTCCTGGGAGGTCTCAGTGTCCTGAGGGTCAGTCAGTGGTGGGAGGGCAGCTGAGCCCAGGGCCAGAGGGGCCCCCCTGGCCAGCACCTCCCTCTGGAGGCCTACAGGGACCGTTAGGCAGTCACGTGGCCCCAGCGAGCATGCAGGCGGCTGGGGCAGTGGCGGAGGCAGTGGTGGTGCCATGGGGCCCAGTATCAGGGCTGGGGAAGGCAGGTTGCCCAGCGGGGCCATCATCAAAAGTGTGGTCAAAGCGATTCCCAACGGGGGGAAAAGAGTAATGTCTGAAGGGCAACCACCGGCCGGAATCAAGCGAAACAATTCCCAGTCGGGGACAAAGCATGCAGCGTCACTGCCAAGCAATGAGCAACAACACGGGCCGGGGAGGGAGATTTAAAGGGCACCCAGCAACAGGGGGATGTGGCAGGATGGAGTGAGGCAGAAGGGAGAGGAGTGTGGAGGGCGAGCGAGCAAGGGAAGAGGAGGAGGAGGTGGTGGAGGCACAGGCAGAGGAGGCAGTGGTCGTGCTGAACATGGAGGTGGTGGGGGGACAGCAGCAGCAGCAGCCGGTATTGGCCGCCCCAGTGCCTTCTGGGTGCTTTGACCATGCCCCGGGATCAGCGTAATGTCTGTTACACTGCCCTGGGCCGTAGTCTGCTGGTCCAATTCTCTGCCGTGGTTCCGCTCCCGTCACATCTGTTTGGGGCCTTTCTTGTCCACGGGGGGTGGTTAGCCGGCTCGCCACTGCTGGGAATCCACTGTGGTGAATCGGGTGCCCGTAACATCTGAAATCACCCTGTGTTACAGAAAACAAAACAGTGTTGTCTAAAGACACCCTAAGCTGTTTGGCAAGTTCACTGTGTCCCAGTGGTTCTGCTTTGGGGATGCTCTGTCAAGTGTCTTCTTAGGTTCTACTCCTTGCTGAGTGCCAATATCACCTTTCTGTCAGCATATGTAAATGATGTGGGGTATTTTACACACAGATACACACAGACACATGCAGACACACACCCTCTCTCACATAAGTTGAAATCTGAAATTTATACTCATTTGGGCATCCATTTTGGAATGAACAGTGATGCCTATTTTCAGAGAAGAGCTGAAATTAGGGATGGGCGAACAGAACTGAGTTCAGAAATTCGGTTTGGTTCGGTTCAGTTTGAAATTCGAGTTCGGTAATTCGGTTCAGTTCAGTTCGGTTTGAAATTCGAGTTCAGTTCAGAAGTTCAGTTCAGTCGACCAAACAGACCGAGTTCGGTCGAAATCTGAACTAAGTTCAGCCATTCAAAACAAGGTTTTTTGGTGTGTGTTGCCACTAGGGATGGGCGAACAGAATGGAGTTCGGAAATTCGGTTTGGTTCGGTTTGAAATTCAAGTTCAGTTCAGAAGTTCAGTTCGGTCAACCGAACAGACCGAGTTCGGTCCGAACTCTGAACTTCTGAACCACGTTCGCCCATCCCTAGCTGAAATACCACCTTTATTCAGTATCAACTGTGATCTAGAAGGGTGGAGATTTTCTCCACTCCTTTGCACATTAGAAAAATGCCCTGTTCTAACACTAGCCAATTTGACCCATAGTGTTGACCAATGCAGTATATGTCCAATATGGTGTGACTCCCCTGTAGCATTGAAATGAAATTCTGGCTTGGATTCCAGATCCAGATATTCTGACTGATTTTTTAAAATGCAGACCAGAGTACAATCTAATCCATGTTGTGCTGGTGTAATTGGATTGATTTAACCTCCTACTGCACATATGCAACATGGTGGCAACGTACACTGCACTGCCATTTTGCTCATGCACAGTGTGGTCACCAGAATTTTTCACAGGCACGGCTGGAGGGAAAATCGTTACATCTGAACTTTGACTGGAATTCCGCCACTGCTTAAACCCACAGTGGAATTCTTTCTGACTGACGTTCAGAAAATGCAGAAACATTCTGCTGTTTCAGTTCAGCCTTACTTCCTTGTCCAGCCTAGATTGCAATTCCCTCCAAGTAGAGACCTGTTTCTAATGATTGTTCAGTGCTAGGCACAGTACTGGAGTTATAAGTACTCAGTTATAATAATATTAATAAAAAGACAGGCTGGCCATCTTCTGCTTGTTTAGTTGTAAACAGTAGATGTAGACTGGAGAAAGAAACAGTTTGTAAGTCCCACAATTCATAGTCAAGAAATGCCCATTATGCAGAAATGTATTCCAGGCACTAAATAAAACACTGAGTCCTTCATTGTTCAGATGGACCTGCTAAAATGGTTACTGTCAATCAGACTCCATGAAATTTTCCCTTGGGTGCTGACATCCCTGCATGTTGTTCAGCCCTGGGTAAGCCATCCGTAACAGGCCCACTTTCTAAGACAGAGGAAGACAGAAGCATGTTTTCATCTTGCCTCCAGCAAGCACAGAGGAGTCAGTTTAGTGAATCCTGATATCTCTGCAATCTCTAAGCTATGGCATCATAATGGTACTGTTTTCCTACAAATGGTACCCAAAGCTAGACGTGGCATGGAGTTATTTATCAACTGAAATTATTGCCTGCATTTTCCTCATTGCATGAACACTGGTGGTAATTCAAAGTTCTGTGATCAAAATTATCACAATAAATATAACAAAATATGGATACAATTATTAGAGCGTTTATTACAAAATTACGGCTTTATTTACCAAGGACGCGGCATTGATTATAACAGCTTGAATTATGCTCGCTACAGCACAGAACTCTTTATTAAAAAAAAAAAAAAACCCATCTGAGAAGCACAGTAATTTGAGTTCAAGGGAGAGACAATATTACAAGAAGGCTAATGATAATCGGGTTTTAAGGTCGCCGAGAACAAAAGTACTTACTGTACAGGAACCTTCTGTCACAGTCGATTAGAGTGGAGGGCCTTTGATTGGGAGGTGAAACCCTCGCAGTGCGTTTCAGTGACTGATTTGTTCTCACAATAAAGATTCTGTTTCCAGTTTGTTATCCACAGCACCCGGGCCTCAATTTACAGCAGCGTGAGACAAGTGGCTTCTTTAGTTCCATACTGCCAGACTGCAGCACAGATGGAGTTAAGAGTCCAGGCTTTATATTAGCAGCTGTGACTTTTTGGTTCTACAAAAGCTGTGGTCAGTCTGGACTCATCTCCTGATTATGGGCTTCCATAAGGGATCTCTGTAAGCGGTGTCCCTCTTAACAGGGCTTGTGGCAATCTGATACCCACAAAGGTAAGGGGTGCCAACCTGTCTCCTACAAAATTCCTGCCCTCTGAGGTATTAGTAACCCCCACCTTTAAGTGAGTTATAAACGTAACAGGGACAGAACCCCACCTCATCAACTCTGAAAAAACCTTCTTCTTGGCAAGGTTCTTTCCAAGTGACCTGACTTCTGCTAGAAAATGTTCAGAGTGGGAGGAGGAGAGAGAAGGACCTACACTCTGCTGTGCCCACTCTGAAAATGTTCTAGCACTGCTCAAGCCACTTAACAAAGGCCCTTCAAGTTGTCCAGGGCCCATGCTCCACGGAGCCATCTCTCTCCATGATAGCTGAAATGAGCGCACAGAAAAAATGGTTAATCTTTCTATCGAAATTAGGATAGTCAACTCAATCTGGCAACACTGGATACGAATTGGAACCCAATTAGTGCTCGATAGGCTACCCGATGTACCAAATGACCATTGTTAACACCAATTTCCAGACTTCAGAATTATTACTGACTTCTGGTACTGATTTTTTTGACTTTCCATCCTGATTCCTGTACCAATTTACCATTTTACCAGTCAGTGCCTATTGGCAAAACAGTAAATCAATAACTCAGTAATGGCAATAGCAATACCCATTATTATTATTATTATTATTATTATTATTATTATTATTATATTTATTATTAATTTTATAGATTTAGTCCCTTTTTACACAGACACTCTAACACTGATAAAATGGGTGTTACATTTTATTATTCATGGTACAGGGTAACACTGCAGCCCTTCAACATCGGCCCTTTTCACATGAGATGCCTCCACCCAGTTTCGCTGGGTGGAGATGGGTGGAGACGTCTGTGTAAACACCACGGGCGGTTGGTGTAGGTGCGTGGATGCTCCCACGCAACACCCATCTCCAACCACCCCCTACCCATGGAGCAATCGACATTGGAGTTCCTTGCTCCATGGGTGGGTGGTGGCATCTTGTGCGAAAGGAGCCCATGTTGACATCCCAGGTTAGGAGACATCCTAGATTCACAGCTGTATCTAGATCTTCAGCCATCTGCTGTGGCCAGGAGTGTGTTCTGCCAGTTATATCTGGTGAGGCAGCTCCACCCCTACATCTCGGAGTCATCATTATTATTAATAATCATTATTATCATTATAATAATAATAAAATTATATATATATATATATATATAAATTATTTTATTATTTTATTATTTTATTATAATTATAATTATAATTATCATTATTTTTTATTTATACCCCGCTCATTCCATCGCTCTGTTCCCCAATTTATTCCATCCCTCCCATTCTATAAACCTGTCAGGGTATAAATCATCATAATAATAATGATAATTAATTATAAAATGATGCAATAAAATACAGAAATGAGTAAAGTAACTAAACTAAAAAAATAATAATGAAAAGTTGAAAACCCCTGAAACGGAATAGGTGAATTGAACATATGACAGAGGGCAAATGGAAATCAATTACTTTCAGGAAGTGTATATATATGGAAGGTTTACCCATTTCACCTCTGTTTTTCATCCATGAAGTAAGCATCTCCCAAGTTCTCCCTCTTGCTAGCAATTTTCTTCCGGTGCTCTTAGTTTGGGCAATTTGGATAATAATTAGTCAATTAGCCCATATGGGTAGAGCAAATCCAAGGTTTCAGTCTCGTTTAGTTGCCCTGGGGCAATTAGGCTATTAATTAGCTAATTAGGCACTAGTGGGTGGAGGAATTCCAAATGTAGGCTACTTTTAGGATAAAGTGCTAAGTTTGTTATCATAATGCTTTTGGGCCTGGGGAAAATTAATCAAATGACTAGGCTTGGGTCTGTGTGTTTGGCTTGGGTCTCTGTGGTATGATTTTGATTGTTGCTTGACAGTACTTAGAGATGAAATGGTTAGTAGCATAACTGCTCATGGATTGGTTCTTTTTATTTATTAATTTTTTTTAAAAAATCGAGCAGGTTGCAGTCAATCTGAATGTCATTCATCAACACGTTTGAACAACCGATTTTTCACAGTTTCTTTTAGTTTTAGTTTTGTTTGGTTTGTTCAGTTCATTTATTTTGGCTGTTGCCAGTTTTCCATTCATTTTTGCCAGGAACAATGAAAAAGAGCAGTAGAAAATGAATGGTAAAAACTGGAAAAGGTCAGAACAAATGAACCAAACAAACTGACCAAAACAGACAAACCGAAATAGTAAAAAAGGGGTAATTGATCAGCAATCAGATGGGTAACATTTAATACGTGGATCATCCATTTCAGGTTGGATCCCTTGAATTCAACACGTTTGCTCATTTCGGCAGGTACTCATTTCAACACTAGCTGTCCCTCAGACTCGCTTTCAGCCTCTTACCTGTCTGCACTCCAAACTTTGCTTCTAGCCTTTGGGTGTTTTCAAATGTGATGATAACTCTAAGTTCAGTCCATGCAGCCCCCACTCACACATTTAGTGTGACAGGCCTAATAAATAGGCAGCCCCTGTAGTTACTTCATGCACTTGCGGGAAGCCCCTACAGGCAGCGCCAGTGAGATCGAGAGTGGAGAGAAGGGCATGAAGAAGTCGCTCCTTGAATGTTCATTTTTGCCCATGACACTATGGTACTGGTGAACGTGTATGCATGGAGGTGCTGCTCACAATGAAATTGACTGCAGGTGGACACATGGGCACACATTGTGAGTGCAGACTGGGTGTCCAGTTGGTGGAGGCCATGTGGCCGGTTGGAGGCAAACACCTAAAAACCAAGCAGGTGGACACCCACCTGGTGTGGGCTATTGTGGCCCAACATCTCGTTTGTTAACGCCATTTCTTCCCAATTCCATTCCTTGATCTCTGTCTTCCTCCAGTTTGCACTCCCACCTTTGTCATGGTTTTCTTCAGACTGCCATTGTAGCTACTGGCTTGTCTCTCAAAGTTGTTTCTGGATTTTCCTTATGGACTATCTGTCTCATCTCTTGGCATTGATCTCCTGCCTTTGCTTCATTGTCCTTGTAACTTTGAGTAAAAAAGAAAAATGTGACAATGATCCACTCTGGCCAGCTTTGTCATGCTGTGGCCCATGAGCCACTGTCACATTTGTGCTCCGGACTCCAGATGTTTGCCCCAGTCTGACCCTGGGCATGTTAGCGGCTTACCTGGGCTGTGATTGGGCAAAGTGACAAAGTCACAGGTCAGTCCGGGGTGAAGTGAGCCAAAGCAGGTTAGAACGTATGTTATGACCTGCCGTGGCCAGTCCTGGATGAGGGCTGCCATGTTTTTACCCTCAGTTTCTTGGTACTCTGCTATCGTCCTGATTAGAGTGGAAACAAAGAGCTAGTTTTTTTATTGTCAAATATTATTCACTTTTTTGGGTAGTTTGCCAGATTTCCAAATAATGTTTCATTCCCAAAATGACATCTGTTTAGTTTATCCACCATTCTGGATGTTCCATCTATCCATTCACTGAATTTTTGGTATTTGTTCATTAGTTACGTTGCTATTTTGCTTCATGACCTTTCAGGTATCCAATAGAGTCCATGCAGAATGGCAACAGGACTGGAACCAGGGATGAGTCACTTAAAGCCCGGCACATCAAGTCTGAGCTGGGTTACGGCATTCCTGTCCAAATACGGAGGCAAGCCAAACCAGATATCAAGTAAAATCAGGTAACAAGCCCAAGGGCAATCCAGATTGCAAGACTCAAGAACGAGCAAGGAGTCTGAACCAAGGAATTTGTCCAATACAGACAAGAAGGGCTGATGAGGGAAACCGAGGTGAGGCAGATGGAACTCAGCAGTCCAAGGCCTAGGCTGAGAAGAGACCTAGCCACAATATAAGAGCCAAGAGGCGGCAGCAAGGCTGAAGCACCAACAAGACCCACGTCTAAGTCTCGTCCTGCCTCCTTTAATTTTCCTGTCAGATAACTTTTATCCAGCCAAGAACCAATCAGGACCTAGTGGGCGTGGAATCTTATTTGACGACATGTCATAATGAGCTGGAGCAAGGGCCCAATCCAGAGCACGATGGAGGTGCTGTGGAGCCATCCAAAAACAAACGGAATGCCCATTTTAATTTGAGATCTCAAGCTGATAGGCCAAGGGGCTATCACTCTCCTCTCTCAAGCAATATCACAATAGACTGATCAGCTCTATGCCCCATTTATAATTATTAAATTGAGGTGGAGGGATGGTGACTGTCTCAGGGCCTCCTTATGAGACTGGAATTTGAGTTCAAGACTCTCCCAAATTCAACATGCTGTACTGGGTCACACTGGCTCCCCTAAAGAAGTGGTTACAGATACACAAAATTTATTTATTTATTTATTTATTTATTTATTTATTTATTCGAATTTGTATCTCACTTTTCCCTAAAAGGCTCAGGGCAGCTAATACATATAAAAATATAAAAATCCATAAAAACAATCAAATACAAACCCTCCCAAACAACCCCCAACCCCCACAAGGCCACCCAATGCCACCTCCCCCTATCCCACCACGACCCCCCTCACAACTCTACCCCTACCCACCAAACCCCCGTCCCCTATCCCTGCCAACCAAATGCCTTTACAAAGAGAAAGGTCATATGCCACCTCTGGGAGATGCTCAGGCTCAAAGAAACCTCTGGGGTTTAAGACAGACAAAGAAATCTTTCAACTGTAACCACCATATCCAGAATTAATGGCTCAAGTCAACTTTGTCTTTAAAATGGGGTTTCTGAGCACAAAGCTTATAGAGACATATTCTTTGACCATTTTTTTTCTTCCCTATAATTTTGCTCTGATGAGAAATTAGAAGACCTTTATATCCCTCCTATGTTTTGAGCTGGGGCTCTGCTACCCAACTCTGAACAGATGTTAGCCTTTTAAAAAAGAAAATGCAGAGAGATGACATTGCCCATTCTCTTATAGCTTGATCCATTCCATTCTCCAATGAGCGGGAAAAAGAAGAAATCTAATCCTATGGTGCGTTGTCATAAAAGCTGACCCGCCATGAAACGACCATTCGGGGATCCAGCAGTGTTTGCTCTGGGATACAAACACAGCACATGGCATTTGGTTTCACTTTTAATGGTGCCATCTTCTTAGCACCGACTGAGGTGCATTAAATATTCATGAGTTCCTTAAAGGCTTTTTGAAAGAAAGTGCCGGAACGGAACATTAATGCTCCGATCCTTTTGCTAGCTTGTGTCAGCAAAGGGACGCTAAATAATTCAGCTGTTACAAGCCTAGATTTGCACAAGAAAGAGGTTAACAGTTAGAGAACCACAGAACCAGGGAGTGTGACATTGTCCTGTCCTAGGTTCTGACCACTGAAGTGTTGATTGTTCAATGCCAGGAATGAGGTTTTATGGGAAGTGGGGTCAAGGCTTGTTTGCCACAGGCATCTCCTATCTCACCACATGGATCTCCTATTCACCTGCTTCTGGGAGAAAAAAAGCTGAGTACCGTCTCCTAGAGTATTTTCAGACGTTACGAGATCACGCTCAACCACAGTCAATACCCTGTGGTGGGGAATGGTCCCGTAACATCTATTGGGGAACCAGAAGTTCCCCCCCAGATGTTGACCATGGTCAATCACAACGGGGAATCACATTCACCACGCGATCGGCTGAACCAGAGGGGCTGGCGCAGATCGCATGGTGAATGCAATTCCCCGCTGTGATGAAGGGGCCTGTCTCGTCTGGACGACAGCCACGGCCCGGAATCCCCGGAGGGATTCCGGGCTGTGGTCAATTCGGGTAGGCGCTGCGGCCCAGATGGTGGGCGGCGGGCCTGCCCCCTCCCCGATTCTCCACTGGGATCAGCCGGCACGTCTGTTGGACGTGATGGGCTGATTCCGGTGGGGAATCAGAAGGGAGATTCCAGGACGGTGCGAATGCCACCCCATCTCATCTGAAATCACCCCTAGTCATCCTCTGCTAATAGCTCCATTAGGTCCCATAAAGAACCCAAAGGTGACTGGAGGACTTGACTCCTCTTACCAACCATGAAGGAAGTAGCTAAAGGTTTCATCACCTCACTCAACTCAGCTGTTTCCCTCTGGTGGAGCAAGCCACTGGAGCAGAGAGCAGCTGCCTGATACTAGAAAGAGCTGAAATGAGTACTCGCAAAAATGGTTATACCTGTCAAATTTCTGGTGCTCAAATCAAACAGAGAATTTCAGGTGCCTAAACTGGTTTTCAGTTGGGTACCCAAAATACCAAAGTTCCAAAGTATCGACAAACTGGTATATCAAAATAACAGTTTCATACCAATTTTTTACCCTTTCGTCCCAGATGTTGGAAAAATATTAAGATTTTTTGGGGAGGGTTAATTTGGGGTACTTGAAAACCAATAACCAAAATTTTGGCTTTCCAAGTAGCTGACTAATGATTGCAAACACTGGTACATTTTCCCCTTTTTTTTTACAGTTTCATTTAAAATGGTAATGGTTGCAGTAAACCGTTTCAGCTCTACTCGTGTTTCTGGATTCTGATGCTTTTGTTTCATTCTCCAGTTTTAATGCATTTTTTGGGCCCCAGGACAGTTTGGACTCTGGATCAACTTCCACTTTACTAGGGGACACCTCCAGAGCTAGAATTGGCTGTACCTAGGCATCATAGGGGGTGGATTTAAGTTCCACCCTCTCAAATTCAATGGGGTTGATTCCAAGCCCCAGGAGCCCGTGCACAGCTGCATGCGTGCGCGTGGAAGCCACACACACCACCATTGCTGGCACATTAGGGATGGGCAAACCCGGTTCGGAAGTTCGGAGTTCAGGCCGAACTCAACCAGTTCAGTCGACCGAACCGAACGTCTGAACCAAATTTCCAAACTCGGTTCTGTTCGCCCATCCCTATGGCACATACTGCCTCATGGATCTGCAGAGCTTGGGACTGGCCCCAATATCTTGGGGGCTGAACTTCAGGAGCACAACAGCATTCTCTGTCCTCTTGATCAGTTGTTAGGTGATGGAGCAGGGTCCCCAGCCTCCATTGAATTGCTTGCACAGTTGAAAGGAGAGTAGGTTGAAGGTTAATAAGAGCTGCTCGGGCCACCAGTGCGAATCACATAGTGGGCATTTTTACACACACCTTGAAAGTTCCGGATTTTTCAGTCTTCTGGGTTTACAAGTCCACTAGTAAGTTCCGGATGCATTTTTCACACACACACTGCCCTGAGGCAGTTCCTGGATGCATTCTTCACACAAACACTGTCCTGAGGCAGCCTAAAGTAGCTGTAGATGTGAGGGGCTGGTATGGAAATCAAGTGATCACAGCTGCCTGGAGGAAATCAGTTTACCAGGAGAACATTTTACATACAAAAGCTCTGGGAGAAGTTCTATGCAGAAGTTCAAAGAGCTGGGTGTTTAAGTTCTGGGTGAGTGATTTAGACACACAGAAAGTTCAACATGTAACAGCAAACATCCAGGAGAAATCTGTGTGTAAAAACACCCAGTGTTATCAGTGATCCCAGGACAAGTATGAACAAAGACCAGAAGGGTGGAAGGAGGCGGGCACACCCCAGATCCTGGGGGGGAGGAGGGATTGGGGGTTGGGAGAGTCTGTGGAAGTATAAGTTGAAGACATCTGAGAAGGGAGAACCACTGATGATGAGTGAGGCGACCAGCTAGAGAGAGAGAACGAGGACACCTGGGGTGTAGAGTAGGGAGCATCTCAGTGAGAGAGGACTGTCCAGCCTAAGAAAGAACTGAAGACACAGGGGCTGAAGTGAGAGGTGGGGTTGAAGACACAGCCACAGTCCGGAGAAGGGCTTTAGAGAAGAGAAGCAGAGCAGACCATAGCAGCCACTTGAAATGGAGAACAGCAGCGGAGAGCTACTTTGAAATCAGCAAGGAGCACGGGAGCCAGGGAGTGGTCAGATAGAAAGTAACCACAGACACACAACAGCTCGAAGCTGGGAGCGAGTGTGTGAGGCAGCTGTGGGGAGCACTGAAAGAGGCAACTTAAGCTGTAGTGCCACAAGCTGCTGGGAAAACTTGTTTAACTCTCCAAACTGGGGAATTGGAACAGCGAGGAGGGGCAAGCAGGACATCAGCAAAAAAAGAAAAAGATTAGGGATGGTCGAACGAACCGAGTTCGGAAATTTGGCTCGGTTCGGTTCGAAAATTGAATTTGGTTTGGAAGTTTGGCTCGGTCGACTAAACTATTCAAGTTCGGTCTGAACTCCGATCATCCGAACAGAGTTCGGAAATTCAAACCCCATTGAACTAAGTGGAATATTATCTTATAGGGATGGGCGAACAGAACCAAGTTTGGAAATTTGGTTCGGTTCGGTTCAGTTTGAAAATCGAGTTCGGTTCAGAAGTTCAGTTTGGTTGACTGAACTGGTCGAGTTCAGTCCGAACTCCGAACTTCTGAACCACCGTTCGCCCATCCCTAAAAAAGATGAAACCAGTGAAGTTTCAACCAAACCGGGACCCTTGAGAGGTATGTGTGCTACCCCCTTCAGTTCCACTCCAGACATTTTCCCAAGGGCAATAAAATCCATAAATCTGCCCCCACGTAGCAGATTCAAATAGGTCTGTTTTTACATGGAATCCCCCCCCACACACACACGCTTAGTGTTCAGGCGGGTGTGTGGGGGATACCATCACTGTAAATGGCTGGTGGGGGTGGGGGGATGGGTGTCCGCTCAGTGTTCACCTGTGTGAACACTGAGCAGGATAGGTGGGGGTGCGTTCTCCCATGTAACACCCACCTACATCCATCACCCACCCACCTCCACCCACGGAACCCTCTGGAAAACCAGAGGAGGTGGGTGTGTGTCTGTGTAAAGCAGGGGTGGGGCACCTCGGGCCCAGGGGCCAAATGTGGCCCTCGGCAAGTTTTTATGTGGCCTCTTTCCAGTGCCTGGATCGGGCCCCTGGATCCAGTCTCTAAACACTGAAAAACTGAGCTCAGGATAAGGGAGCAGAGAAGAGAGCATGCACACAAGGGTAGGGAACAGATCCATGACATAGTTCCATGATCTGGGCCCTCCTTTTCTTGAATACACCTGTTAAGCACCCCCAACCTCTATGTGGCCCTTAGATCTTGTTCTAATTTTCAGTGTGGCCCCTGGGTCAGAAAAGGTTCCCCACCTCTGGTGTAAAGGGACACCCCCCACCTCCACCCACCGCGCCAGAACACCAATCCCCACCCACCCCCGTCTGTGTGAAAAGGGCCATCTTCTTTGGTAGTTGAGCACAGAGGAGGATATGTAGCACCCACTGACCAATGGGGCTCCATGAGTACTACTTGCTTGCAAGTAGGGGAACCCCATTCATTCTCAGTTCAATTTTCATTTACAAAAACCTCTTTGCTGTCCGCCGTTTTCATAAATGACCCATTTATTTCAGTGTTTTGTTTTTTAACTATTTTTTTAAAATTAAAATATTTAAATAATAATAATCACTGTGGATGTGCAAACTGGCCTGCAGAGAGCGTTCTGTGCGAGCGCACCCTTTGCCAAAATGCCGCCAGCAGCATCGACACCATTTTGAAAAGGGAGCAGATTTGCAGAATGGCCCAATGGCTATTTTGTGCATACGCACAGTTTTTCTTTATTATTATTATTATTATTATTATTATTATTATTATTATTATTATTTTAAAATAAAAACAGATGAAAGTAAACAACAATCATTTGCCGATTCACCTGTTTTTGTAACATTAGTTACAAACACAAATGGGGCTCCGTTCATTTTCATAACGAATAGAAAATGGCACGGATGCATGCTCATACTTGCAGCAACAAATCATCTGAACTAGCTGTGGGTGATTTGTGTGTAAATATAAAACATATCTTAATCAGGCCAGATGAAAGAATCAAACCACTAGAAAAGTGGGCTGCTTCCGACAAAGGCTTTTTCCTCCCAAGTGATGGGTTGCCATTAACACAATGAGGGACCATTTTCATTTTACTGTGTCTAAGTACTATATTAAGGGCTTGGGTTAATGAAAAGAGTCATCGCTGATTGATGGTTTATGTTTCTTTCCCTCTCTCCCCAACCCTGTTCCATGTTTTTCTTCCCTTTTTTCATAAATATTTCAGAGAAATTCACTTCAGTGCAGTATTCATATTTCCATGAGATTGTTCCTAAAATATTTACAGTGCATAACGCAACCTCCCAAAATGGGCAGTGAAATGGAACAGCAGATCACCTGACCCCCTTTTTGCTTCCATATGGGGAAATATGTACTGGAGCCAGTTGGCTGGTCAAGCTCAAACTCACTAAGCATTGCAGGGAGGAGATGCTCAGAAGGAAAAGAAACGCCTGAAAATGCGCTGAGGTTTTCAAGTAGCCTTTCCGTACATGATTAAAGGGACCGCTTCTATGACTATTTTTTTCCATGTTCCTTATACATAATGGTTCCTATACAATATGATTTACTTATATGCTGATTGGTAGACCTCTCAACCTTGTCTTCGGTAAGGTGGATAAACTGAACACTTGAAGTTTCACATCTGAAGCTTGTTTTCCAGTCTCTAGGTTATTTTATTTTACTTTTTGTTGGGGAAGGGAGGGAATTAAACAAGACACTAGCCAACATTAGCCTTCACCAGGGATGTTCCCACATGCCCATCTATTAGGCTTCCGCTATGTGGCATCCATGTGCTTAGCATAGCGTCACCACTTGCGGTGTAGTCCAGGGACACAGGAGGACCACTGTGTGGACCAGTCAGGGCAAATGGGTGCCCATGGTGCCATTTCATCAATTAGGTTTACCCAGCGCCTTGGCACCATTCAGGTCCACTAGCTCATAGATTCCTACTTAGCACACCCAGCCAAATGGAGAGTAGCAAATTCCTTCCCCTGTGGCAGCCACCTCTCATTTGAGAGGCACGCTAGAGATCTCTTTCCCCTCTTGCAGTATCTGTCCATGCATCCCAGCTGAGAGACATGCTAGAGACTGCAGGGGTAAGGAGATCTCTAGCACACCTGTCAGCTGAGAGGTAGGCACAGGAAAGGAGGTTGCTAGCACTAGTGGTGGAAGCTGATGATAGCTCATAAAACATAGGCCAGGGGATGCCCTTTTATTAAACTGGACACGGTAAACATGTGATTGAGGTCTGCATGGGGGCTGCACAGACCAAACATGGACGCCAGTGGACTATCGTCTTATTTGATTCCATCCTGGCTGTTCATCAAACTCTCTTTAAGAGTTCCTCGCTCTTCTTGAGGTATGGCAACCAAAGCAGAACAAAATTTCCCAGGAATCGTCTCACCAATTCTCAGCAAAATCATTCTGCTTGATATCTCCATGTTAGAAACGACTACCCACAAAGAAGAGTAAACCCATCCAAAATTGCGGTAATCAACCAACATGGTAGCATTAGGTACTGTTCCTTAACGATTTACCTATACGCTGACTGGTACCAATCAGTACTAATTGGTAAATCAGTAACTCGGGGGCTTTCTCACATTACATGGGGTGGAAAACGTGCACGATTGCAATCGTGGCTCAGTTATCATGGGAATTAGCGTACGGGAGAATGCACTCAACCACGTTTATGCCGCGAGAACACCCATCCTTATAAGAGCTACATTTGAGGACCCCATCATGTGTGAATGTTCTCGCAGCATAAAAGTGGAATAGTGCATTCTCACGTGTGCTAATTCCCGAGATAACAACCGCAATTGCAACCATGTAAGTTCCCCCTTCCTCCCATGTAATCAGGGATCCGAGTTGACTGCACCAAAAAATCTTAAATTCTGCAACCAGTGAAGTAAAATTCTGAAAATCACTGCAAGCATTAATATTTGCATAATTAACTTGATTTGCATAACTATGCATGCTGGGAAGCAAATTTGCAATAGGTTTGACATAGAATCACAACTTTGCTAATCAAACACAACTCAAATCCTCTGGAATTTCAGCACCTCCCTCATGCAAACATAGGGCCTTCAGACCCCACCCATCCACAATTCATCTCCCAGGGGCCTATTTACCCTCCAGTCATGGTCAGGACTGGCTGATTCTGCGAGGATTCTGCGAGGATTGGCTGATTCTGCGAAAATGACTGCAAATTGCAGCAACGTAGTCAACTCGGGTCACTGCATGTAATGTGAGAAAGCTGCCTCGGTAATGGTATTTTCGGGTAATTGGGTGCCCAATGGGTATTCGAGTAGTCTGTTCGGCTCCTGATACTCAGGGCTTAATTTGGAGGGAGACTTGCTAGGGATCAACCTGGGCAATTAAATTCAAGGCAAGGGGGGCTGACCCCAAAGAAATATTCTTACCAGGAGTGTGCACCTCAAAATGTGAAAGACCAGGGAAAGGCCAATATTGGTCATTTCAGGGCTGGAAAGAAAAACCAGAAAAACCTTGAATTTGGCTTTCATTAATGACTTTCCTGCCCCATTCCCTGTGCTGGATTAAATCACAAGAATTCCTGTTTTTATATTCAGTTGTACAGTGGCAGGGTGATCAAGTGATTGGAGTGCTAGCCAGAGGTTAGGGTTCAGTTCCCTGATCAAACAGGTTTCAGAGTATGGGGTGTGGCTTCTGAGGTTGGGGGTGTGGCTTCTGGGGCAGGCTTGAGCCCTAACAATTAATAGTTTGTAAATAATAAGCTGCTGAGAGGGTACCCCAAATTACTGGTTTTACCCCTGAGTAGCAAATGAGCTTCCAGTTTCAGCTTTGTAAGAAACTCTGGAACATGCCTGTGTCATCATACAGCTCTTCTGTAGCCCCTTCTGAAAGATCAGGGGCCTCAAACTGCTTTCCTTAAGTGACTGTGGAGTACATCTCCCAGAATTCCAATATTGGAGCCAAAACTCAATCCTTGCCCCTACAGGAGGGAGGGGGGACCTGGGACAGCAGATTTCTTGGTTGGGAGATGCTAAGGGGATTGAGTGAGGTTCCAAACTGAAGGGAGAGAGAAGATCTTGCTCAGTAACTCTGGAGTTTGCAGAGTAACTGAGCAAGAGGATTCCAAGAGGATTCTTCACAGCGGGTGTTTTTACGCACACATTTCTCTTGCATGTTTGCTGTTACATCCTGAACTTTCTGTGTGTCTAAATCACTCACCAAGATCTTAAACATCTGGCTCTTTGAGCTTCTACATAGAACTTCTCCCAGAATTTTTTGTGTGTAAAAGGTTCTCCTGGTAAACTGATTTGCTCCAGGCAGCTGTGGTCACTTGGTTTCCATGGCAGCCCCTCACGTCTAAAGCTGCAGCTACTTTAGGCTGCCTCAGGGCAGTGTTCGTGTGAAAAATGCATCCAGGAACTTACTTGTGGACTTGTAAACCCAGAAGATTGAAAGACCAGCACATCAAGGTGTGTGTAAAAACGTTGCTTTCGCTGCCTGTGGAGGTGGGGGTCTGAGTCGGACTGTCTGCCAGTTGGAAGCTCGTAAGGTCTGCCTTTCCTGTTTCCCAATTGCCTGCTTCAAAGTCTAGGACATGGAAAGAAGATCTGACCCAACTGTGGTTCTGTGAGCAGCTTTTAGAGGTTTATTTTAGCTGCATGTAGTTTTAGACACTGTGGGATTGCAAGGGTCCTTAAAATGAGGACACATCCCTCAGGTGGAGGCACTGCTGTAGAACATCTGCTAGAGAAGAAGCAAGAGGCTACCTGTGTTAACTACATCACCCTGTGTCCGGCTGAACCCAGGACACCCCATAACATTATTTATTTATTTATTATTTTTATATATATTTCTTAGCCGTCCCCTCATGCCCGGCATCTTGGGTTGGCGTACAACATAAAAACAGTGAACAATAAAATACAGCAAGTAAATACATTTAAAAATCCATCTAACAAACAACAACTACCCCCTCACACACATTTTATTTCCCCACCCCATCCTCCCCTCCTCCGAAGGCCAAGTCTTGCAGGCCCGGCGGAAGGCCTACAAACTTGGAGCCAGACAGGCTTCCTCCAGGAGAGAGTTTCACAATCGCGGCACAGCCACCGAGAATGCCCTTTCCATTGTGGCCTCCCGCTTTACATGGGGGACCTCTAAGAAGGCACCCCCGGCAGACCGAAGGGGTCCTTCTGAGGTGCAGAAGGTGAGGCGGTCCCTGAGGAATGAAGGACCAAGACCGTATAGGTGTCAGTGGGGCAGGGGAAGGGGGCGTTGACCTGGGTGACCCAGCAGGGGCCTGGCCCCCGACCCTCCCACTTGTCGAGTATCCCCACGCACACGCCCAGGCTCCTACTAGCAAACGGATCTATCTGGGAAATAAAGCCCGTCAGGATAGTGTGTGGGCCGTTCCCTGGGCTTGCGCACCTGGAACTTAGGCCCCTATCATCATAGGGCGCCCGGTGACAAGTAGGAGCCTGTGCCACAGGAACCCAGTCGGTCTCCAACACACGGCTCCCACACTCCAGGAGGGACAGGGAGGGGGGAAGTGAGGGAGGCGTGCCCGGGAAGGAGGGAACAGGGCCCGGGGAGACGGGGAAGGCAGACGGGACTCAGGCAACGACAGCAGGGGAAACTTCAAGGTAGCCTTAGGAAGGAGAAGGTTCAGGGATCGAACGCCACACTCAAGACAATCACTCGCTCACTTGCTCCAAGGGAAAGGGTAGGAAGGGTACACAACACACACGCTATTACAATGCTCTAAGTTTCGAGGTCTAGGCACTCGCTCAATACTTAGCTTTGGTTAGGCCGGTTTCCTCTCAATCACCAGCGCCGAGTATCTCTCGGCGCTGGTTTTTATACACCTAGCCCCGCCCCTCTGCGTGCCCCCGCAGGCGTGCGGAGCGCCGCAAGGGGGGCGTGGCTTCTTTCCGATTTTGGTCTCTGTCTCCTTTTGCTGACTCCGTGCCTCGCGGCCCTATCGGAGCACGCTGCACGGGAGGGGGCGCCCTACCCTCTTGCTGGGGGAACATCGGAGGCGGCGCCTCCAGCTCC
>QEPC01006543.1:39544-71035 GCA_003113815.1 Sphenodon punctatus | reverse complement strand
CTGGAGCGCTTCAGGCCTCTACTAGGCCTTCCAGGTCATGTGACCTGGAAGGCCTAGTAGAGGCCTGAAGCGCTCCAGAGTGCCACTGGACCCACTGCTGCCGCCACTGTTGCCACCACTGCTGCTGCCGCTACCACCACACCAGGTAGGGTGATCCCTGGGGTGAATTTTTTTGTAAAAAATGCTACGAGGCTGGGCGGGGGAGAGGTGAGCCCCAGCACCCCTTCCACCTGCACAGGGGGGAGGGGGAGGGGGAGGGAAAACCAGGTTTCGCCCTATCCCGTGCCCAAATGGGTTCAGCCCCCCTGAAAAGGTTTGGGGTGAACAGACAGAACCTGAATGGTTTCTGGGGGGCTGAACCCTGAATGGGCTGAACACTGCCCCCCCCCCGGTGTTCACACATCCCTAATGAAGGCATGGGCAATGGTGGCCTGGTCAGGTCTGGAGACATATGTACGCAGCCTCCGCACCAGATACAGCTGGTGGAAGGCAGCTTTAGTCACTGTCTCCACCTGCCAGTCCAGGCGGAGGTCTGAGTCCACCAATACCCCAAGACTCTGAACCTGCTGGGCTATGGGAGAGTGGACCCCTTCTATGAGGGAATCTGACACATCCCTCACCCTACCCACCACCATCACCTCCGTCTTATCAGGATTGAGCTTCCATCTGCTCTGCCGCAACCAATCTTCCACAGCCCCCAAACATTGGGACAGTACTGAGATGGCAGGACCTGGGTAAGTTGAAAAAGAGAGATAACTACCTTACCGCTCTAGCAGAGCTGGCCTCGGAGGTGGTGCTGGGCTCCTCTAGGACTTTGGTTCTGGGGGACTTCAACATTCACACCGATGCCAGCCTTGTTGTGGTGGAGCGAGTATTCATGGCCTCCATGGCAACCGTGGATTTGTCCCAGGAGGTTATCTTCCCGACCCACATGGGGGGACACACCCTCGACCTGATCTTTGGTTCTGGCCTTGAGGTGGGGGGGTCCGGTTGTGGGGAGGTTAGGGCAGTGGCCTTGTCATGGACGGACCATTATCTCCTTCAGGCCAGTCTCTCAGCACACTCGCTCCAGAAGGGGAAGGGACCAGTTAGGATGGTCCGCCCTCAGAGGCTGAAGGAACCCCAGTGGTTCCAAGAGGTCCTGAGGGAGTTAACCTTGGACCTGGATGGTCACTCTGTCGATGAGCTGGTCCAGCGTTGGAACAGCTTGCTGGAGGAGGCCATTGACAGGGTGGCTCCGAGATGTCCTCTGCCTCGGTCTCATCACCGCAGGGCCCCTTGGTTTACTGAGGGGTTGCAGTGTATGAAACAAGTAGGTGGGAGGCTGGAGCAATTCTGGTGTCGGACTCGATCTGACTCCGACCGACTTCTCCATAGGACCCATTTGCGGTCCTATGTTGAGGTTGTGAGGACAGCAAGGAAGGAGTTCCTGGCTGTCCTCATAGTGTCTGCGAAGTCACGTCAGGCAAAGCTGTTTTGAGTGGTGTGGGGGCTGGTCAGTCCAGCCTCCCTCCGCCTGGACAGGGACTTGTCCCAGGTCCGCTGTGAGGAGATTGTCAACTACATCGTAGACAAGATTGCTCGGATTGAGAGCGACTTTGACGCTGGATTATGGGCAGTAGGGGGAGAGCGCGAGGTGATGGAGGCCCCGTTAAGTTCAGCTTTGTGGCGGGAGTTTCAGGAAGTGACACTGGCAGATGTGGTGGATGTTTTGGGGTCTGTGAGGGCCACCTGCTGCGAACTCGATCCATGCCAGTCCTGGTTGGTGAAAGCCTCCAGGGAGACGTTGGGGACGGTGCTGGCGAGGGTAGTGAATGTGTCCTTGCAGTAGGGGAGGTTGTTGCTCAGCCTCAAGGAGGCTGTGGTGCACCTCCTGCTGAAAAAACCATCTTTGGATGTGGACGCGCTTGCCAGTTACCGACCTGTCTCTAACCTCCCCTTTTTAGGGAAGGTTATTGAGAGGGCGGTGGCACTCCAGTTCCAGATGCATCTGGATAGCATCAGTTTCATAGACCAGTTTCAATCTGGGTTCCGCCCCGGTTATGGCACTGAGACGGCATTGGTGGCTTTGGTCGACAACCTCCGCCGTAAGATGGATGCAGGATGTTCAACATTTCTCATCCTGCTAGATCTCTTGGCCGCTTTTGATACCGTGGACCACTGGCTGCTGTTGAGACGGCTGCATGACCTGGGGGGTCTGGACGGGACTGTCCTTGGGTGGTTCCGTTCATTCCTCTCGTGGAGAAGCCAGCGGGTTCGGGGTGTGGTGTCACCAATATGCTGATGATACTCAGCTGTACCTCTCTTTTTCAACTGACCCAGACCCTGCTGTCTCATTGCTGTTCCAGTGTTTGGAGGCCATGGTGGAACGGATGTGG
This sequence comes from Sphenodon punctatus, assembly GCA_003113815.1. NCBI lineage: Eukaryota > Metazoa > Chordata > Lepidosauria > Sphenodontia > Sphenodontidae > Sphenodon > Sphenodon punctatus. The sequence continues at coordinate 68,657 of QEPC01006543.1, read as the reverse complement.
CATATCAAACTGAAGCTCAACCCCAATAAGACAGAGGTGATGTTGGTGGGGAGAGCGAGGGAGGTAGTGGACCCGCTGATTAGGGGGGGTTCGCCCTCCTATAGCTCAGCAGGTCCGGAGTCTGGGGGTGATATTGGATGCGGATCTCCGCTTGGAGCGGCAGGTAGAGGCAATCACACAGGTTTCTTTCTGCCAGTTGCATCTTGTACGGAGGCTGCGTCTGTTCGTCTCTGATCCCAACCTGGCCTCCCTCATCCATGCCTTCATCACCTCGAGGCTGGACTACTGCAATGCGCTCTATGTGGGGCTTCCCTTGTTCCTGGTCCGGAGGCTGCAGCTAGTGCAGAATGCGGCAGCCCGCCTCCTTTCGGGGACGGGTCATCGGGAACACATTACACCTGTGCTCCGGACTCTGCACTGGTTGCCAATAGCGTGCCGAGCTAGGTTCAAGGTTTTGGTGTTGATCTACAAGGCCCTTCACGGTCTGGGCCCCTCATACCTCAGGGACCGCCTTGCCCTCTGCATCCCAGAGCGACTCCTTCGGTCTTCCGGGGGTGCCTTCCTGGAGGTCCTCTGCATTAAGCGGGGGGCCACAATGGAGAGGGCATTCTCGGTGGCCAGGCCACGCCTCTGGAACTCCCTTCCGGAGGAAGCTCGCCTGGCCCCCAGCCTGTTGACATTCCGGTGAAGCTGTAAAACCTGGTTGTTCACCCAGGCCTTTGTGGAGGGGTTGGTGGGTTAAAGGGTTTTTATCTCCCCTACCCTATTTATTGTTTTAATGTTTAATTGTTTCCAGGACCCTGTTTTAATATTTTAATATTTGAACTGTATTTTGAAGTATTTTAAATTGTTTTATATATTTTTATATGTATATTTTTTTATTGTTGGAAGATGCCCCAAGCTGTTCTCAGGAGGGGCAGGGTATAAATTTAGAAAATAAAATAAATAAGAAAATAAATAAAGCTGGGTGTCATCAGCATATTGATGGCAACGTACACCAAACCCTCTCACAATCTCCCCCAAGGGCTGCATATACACTTTAAACAATAGTGGAGACAGAATAGAACCTTGCGGAATGCCACATTCCAGGGCCCGAGGACTAGATGATTCAGCCCCCAGGAGAACCCGCTGACTTCTCCCTGAGAAGAATGAGCTGAACCATTCAAGGACAGTCCTGTCCAGGCCCCCCAGGGCTCTCAATTATCTCAACAGCAGCCTATGGTCTACTGTATCAAAAGTGGCAGAGAGATCTAGCAGGACCAGAAGTGTTGACCGTCCTACATCCATCTCCCGACGGAGCTCATCCACCAAGGCCACCAGCATTGTCTCTGTACCATAGCTGGGGCAGAACCCATATTGAAATGGGTCAAGGAAACCGATGCCATCAAGATGCACCTGGAGCTGCAGTTCTACCGCCCATTCAATAACCTTCCCTAAAAAGGGAAGATTAGAGACAGGTCAGTAGCTGGCAAGTGCATCCACATCCAAAGATAGCTTCTTCAACAGGGGGTGCACAACAGCCTCCTTGGGACCGGGGGGCAGTGTCCTCTGCCAAAGGGACGCTTTGGTTACCCTCGCCAGCACTGTCCCCAACGTCTCCCTGGAGACCTTCACCAATCAGGATGGGCATGGGTCTAATTCACAACTGGTGGCTCTAACAGACCTCAGAACACCCACAGCATCGGCTGGCGTCACTTCCTGAAACTCATCCCAAGAAGATGGACCAGACGGGACCTCCATAGCCTTGTACTCCACCTCTACTGCCCTTAATCCAGTGTTGAAGTTACTCTGGATCTGAGCAATCTTGTCTGCAAAGTAGATGGCAAACTCTGCACAGCGGGCCTGGGACAAGTCCCCATCCAGGCGGAGGGAGGCCGGACTGACCAGCCCCCACACCACCCAGAACAGCTCCACTGGACACAACTTTGCAGACACTATGAGTGCGGTAAAGAACTCTTTTTTTGCCATCCTCACAGACTCAACATTAGGCACCACACCCAGTGCTCCTGCAAGTGGACGCTGGGTAAGACACCCAGGTTAGCAATGTGGGGGTTACACTTGTATTTGGTTAGATGGGAAAGGCCCTTTGATGATTGTATCTGGGTTTTATACTTATATGTTTTATGTGTGTATATACATGTTGTTTTATTATTTATATTTGATATGGCCCATGGCTAAACTAATAAAAATGGATTGATTGATTGATTGATTGATTGAGTATTTGGTTTTTAGAACCATAAATAAGACATGACTCTGATGCTGCTTTGAGAGGGTGCCACCACTTAGCATCAGCACATGTCCAACTGAAGTGAATGGGGCTTGTTCTGTTGCTAGTACCAACACTTGTCAGCCAGAGGATCACATTGTAAGACGTAAGCTCAAAACAGTTGTGATAGCAGTCCATTTTGTCATGTTTTCGACCAGACCTAGAGGCCACCGGATGTTGGCCCGGGATTGCCACGGGTCATGTATGCAGCTAGCTGGGGCTCTGACCTTTGAAAATCTCGGAGATCACAGCTTGAGCTAAGGCCTGCCCATCTGAACCAAAGCTGGCCACAGCGGGCTATCATGTCTGTTCCTGCTGGGCCAGCATACCAGCCTGGGTTGGGTCCACCATGACTGGTCCACCATCGTTTGCCATCATATGTTACCAGTCATGGAGGGGGTGGGGCACTGGGAAGAGTACGGGGGTTGGGTTGGATGGCTGCACATTCAGCACAATGCCTTCGTCACCTCGAGGCTGGACTACTGCAATGCACTCTACGTGGGGCTGCCCTTTTTCCTGGTTCAGAGGCTGCAGCTAGTGCAGAATGCAGTGGCCTGGCTCCTTTCAGGGACGGGCCATCGGGAGTAGGGCTGATGCGGCAGCAGCTGTTACCGTGCCGCGATTCCATTCCGCCATTTCGGAATTGCCCGCACCACACTATGGCTTTTCTGTGGACATTCTGCTACTTCCGTCGGCATTCTGCAAATTGCGGAATTGTAGAAAAATTGCGGAAACTGTCAGAAAACCGCTGTTCCACTATTTTATGGCGCTGGCGGAATGGCAGAAGTAGCGAAAATGTCATGTTTCTGCTATTTTGTGAAGCCTGTGGAAGTAGCGGAATGAAATTAGCGGAACTGCGGAAGTAGCAGGATGAAACTAGCAGAATTAAAGCCTCTGCCACGCTGTACCACTAATTGCGGAAATGCTGTTTCCGGCGGAAATAGCTACCGCTGCGACATTCCGCTACAGCCCTAGTCACGAGCACATAACACCAGTGTTCTGGACTCTGCACTGGTTGCCAGTAGTGTGCCGAGCCCGGTTCAAAGTTTTAGTATTGATCTATAAGGCCCTTCACGGTCTGGGCCCCTCGTATCTCAGGGACCGCCTCGCCCTCCACGCCCCATAGCGACTCCTTCGGATTGCCGGAGGTACCTTCTTGGAGGTCCCCCGTGTTAAGCAGGGGGCCACAATGGAGAGGGCATTCTTGGTAGTCGGACTGCACCTTTGGAACTCCCTCCCGGAGGAAGCTTGCCTGGCCCCAAAGCCTTTTAACATTCCGGTGAAATTGTAAAACCTGGCTGTTCACCCAGGCCTTTGGGGAGGGGGTTAGGGGTTTTATTCCCCTTCATCCGTATTTATTGTTTTATTTTGTGTTGTTCCCTAGTCCTGTTTTAATAGTTGGTACTTTTAAAGTGTTTTAATGTATTTTATAGATTGGTTTTATATTTGAATTTTATTTTTATTGTAAGCCGCCCCGAGCTGTTTTAGGAGGGGCGGGGTAAAAATCCAATAAATAAATAAATATAAATAAATAAATAAATTCTCGCCCTCCCCAGCACCCCAACCATGGGCATGTCTGTTTCACCCCGACCTGGTGCGGATCATGTCAACCATGTTTTGCTGAGCTGGACTGCCACCGTGCGGCCATCGCTTCTATTTTTACCCAAAATTTTGCAAAGCAACATATAATATTGTGACTTTCAGTGTTTATAACTGAGATGCTCTTCTGGGTGGATGCCAAATCTTCCCTTTCGGGACTTGTGAAGGGAATATTGACTTCATTTCTTGTGCAACTTCAGAGGCAAAGCCCAGAAAGTTTGAAAGAATGAATTCACTTGGAGACAAACAATTACAGTTAACACACTCTCTTTCTCTCTCTCCTGTAATTAAATGGATCTTTCTTTTCCCTCATTTCCTCTCCCCAAAGTAATTTTGCAGGGAACATAATTAGAAAGTTATATTAATTTGAAATCACTAGGGCTGTCCCATGCAGACCCTGAGTGACTGACGCCAACACGCAATTGCATCCCATAATGCATTTGGACGGCCGGATTTATATTGCAACTCCAGGAATAAGTCCACTCATGCTGGTCCACTTAGCACCAATGAAAGCAAACAGCGAATCAGACCATGAATGTACGACTGCTTAAATCAGCAAATAAACCGCTAAATTGCAAAAATGCCTGAGAAGAAAAATCCTGTCTCCAGTGGAGCAGTAGCACCTTCCTATGCATTAATCAACACACAGCTGCAACCTTGTAAACTCCCAGTGTTTTCCTAATTACTTGGGGGAGCTGAGAAAGACAAAAGTGAGAGAAGTTCTTAAGTAGCACAAGTGTTTTTCTTTTTAATATACAAGGGGATGAATCATGTCCATGTGCATCAGTAAGAAGGGCCAAATTCCACACCAGGGTGTAAAGTGGGTGCAATTTCACTGAAGTACACCAGGACAAATTTATGATTCAGCAAAGTGGATTTATTCCAAATAATTACATTTTCTTTTTTTAGAAAAAGAAGGAAGGGTGGGGGGGAGAGAAAGACAATCATAGGATTCATATTACATGAGGGCTGAACGGAATATAACATTTTATATTTCCAAGGGTAATTTGCATATTTTTACCCATGAACAAATATCCAAATTCATCTTTATTACTACTGCAAAAAATTGGATTTTCATATTTTGGCTTCTTTTTTTGCTTCGATGTTTCAGTGAATTTGGTATTTCACGCCACAGTAATCTTATTAAAATGCTTTATTTGGGACCCGATTCTGTCAACAGAGAATCTTGAGGCAGAAATTAGAGTAAATGCAGTTGGACCCTAGGTTTCTCTATTTACTTAGGGCTATGCATGCTAACACAGCACTCTAGGTTAGAGTGGGCAAGCAAGGTTCTTTATCCCATTCTGTCTGGTGTATAAAGAAGTTAGGCAGGGTTGGCTGCTAGCCCCCTTCTTTTCAATCTCTCTATAAATAATATGGGTAACGAGCTAAAAGATCAGGCATTCCACGCGGTATCTCTAGAAAATATCTACCTATCTGTATTACTATATGTGGTTGATACAGTTCTAATTTCCTAGACACAGATTGGACTTTGATGGTTGATGACAGCCTTTTGTGATTTATGTAAAAGAGAGATGCTCTCATTTAACTACTCTAAGACCAAGGTATTTGTGGTGGAAAAGGCGCCTGTACAGCATCGTTGGCTTATGGATGCATATACCATATAGCAAGTAGGGCTGATGCGGCAGCAGCTGTTACTGCACCATGATTCCATTCCGCCATTTTGGAATTGCCCGTGCCACACCGTGGCTTTTCTGTGGACATTCCGCTAATTCTGCCAGCATTCTGCAAATTGCGGAATTGTGAAAAAATTGCGGAAACTGTCAGAAAACCGCTGTTCCGCTATTTTGTAGCACTGACTGAATGGTGGAAGTAGCGAAAATGTCATGTTTTCGCTATTTTGTGAAGCCTGTGGAAGTAGCGGAATGAAATTAGCGAAACTGCGGAAGTAGCACAATGAAACTAGCGGAATGAAAACCTCTGCCACGCCATACCACTAATTGCGGAAACGCTGTTTCCGGCAGAAATAGCTACCACTGTGACATTCCGCTACAGTCCTAATAGCAAGTAAGTTCATATAAATACTTAGGGATTATAGTCTCCTCTTTCCCTTTTTGGCATCTTCTACACTATAAAACAACTCAAAACAGCTGAAGCAGTGATGAACCCCAAATTGAAACGTCATAAAGGAATTGGGGAGGGACCGTAGCTCTGTATAATTTTAGGGTTGGATGAATCAACTTCCCACTCTTTAGACCAGTAGAAGCTGGCTATTCCTTTACAAACTACCCTGGGGGAGGGTAGCTTGTAAAGGAATATCCAGCTTCTACTGTTCTACAGGGTGGGCAGTTGATTCATCCAACCCTAAAATTATACAGAGCTACGGTCCCTCCCCAATTCCTTTATGACGTTTCAATTTGGGGTTCGTCACTGCTTGAGGAACCTGAAGTAGAACCAAATAGAATCTTACGTTCTAGTTTACATGCCCCCAAAGGCACACCAGTAGCATTGCTTAGAGCTGAGACGGGTATTGGATCAATGGCTTCGCTGACCATGCAGGCAATATTAAAATTTAGGCTTGGGCCGAAATTACTAGATATTGGATCCTTGTTCCAAGTAGGACTTGGCTCATTTAGGGGCCAGTGGGAGACCAGAGCAGAATTCTTTTGCACTCTCTGGGGTTTTCTAGGCACTTTATTCTTACTATGACTTACATCAAGGCCTGGCCTGAGGTGAAAACTAGGATTAGGGACCAGGAACTACATACTCTTAGAGAATCAATTGGCCAGCAGAAAGTGACTAGGTTTTATGGTGAATTCTCAACACCGCTGATCGGAGTTTCTTATTTACATAACCTTTCTCTATGGGGAGACAGGATTGCATTTTCTTTGGCCAGATTCAATTCATTCCCTTCAGCTGTTTTGTAGGGGAGGTATGTGGGAATCCCACTTAAAAAAAGGAATTGCCAGTATTGCTCCACATCAAAACTCTTGTTGTGGAGTCCTTGGTCCACATACCTTCAAATGCCCGCTGTACTCTATCATAAGATCCCAATTGATAGAGCTGCTCATTCCAATAGATCAGTCATGTAATTATTTGGATTTGCTACCAGCCTTATTGGAAGATTCCAACCCTGATACAAAGTGTAAAACACTTTTTGCAGGCTCTTAAATTAAAGAAATCTCAGCCAGCAGAAGGTTGAAGACTTGGTTGTTTCATGACCAGACTTTGTGTTTTGTTTCCTGTCAATATTTGTCTTGTAAGAGACATTGGAAGACGGAGGGTCCTTTACCTGTCCAAGAGTGGATCTCCCACGTATGGCACCTATTCACGATGGACAAGATGATGGTGAACCTGCAGGACAAAAAGCTGGAAAAGGAGGAGAAAAATGAAAAAGCGAGAAAGAAGAACAAAAATAACTATGAGGCAAAGTGGTTTAACATACTGGAAGCCACTGAAGGAAGATAACTACCGAAGAATGACATTTCGCTGTTGTTTGACTGATATATATAAGACAGAAGGGTTGGAGTACCGCCTAACTTGGGAAATTGGAAAATAATTGAAGTATAAGTTTGAAGACAGTAAGATGTACAATGCTGTGAAATGTTAATAAAAGAGTTATAATTAGAAAATAAATAAATAAATAAATAAATAAATAATTGTCTTGTAAGGTATCGAGTGGATGGTATGGTATTGTACGACTCATCTGAGACTAACTGGTCTTTATGAGTGGCTTGTGCTATCACAAATAGAATGTTATGACATTAATTTTACAGGGCTAGGTCTGGTCAAACCTATGCTCCGATTAGGAGCAAGACCTATGTTTCTGGGATTTTTTTCTGAATTCTGTTTCTGTATTAATTTCAGGGGCTAGGCTTGGTCATACTTATGCTCTGTTCAGGAGCCAGACCTATGTTATTGGGGATTTCTTGAAATTAAATCTTGGTTAAAGTATTAATTTCAGGGTTTCAGATGCGTTACTCTCCTTTTAGGATCAAGACGTATGTTACTGGGGTTTTTACATGATAGAATTTTAGTTATATATTAATTTCAGGGGTCAGGCCTATTCAAGCCATGCTCTGCTTAGGAGCTAGACACAGTCTATTGCTTTGTCTTTTTGTTCTGTACTAAACTTTTGCTTTCATGGTAATTTTATTTATTTGTATTTTGTATTTGTAATTTGTTATAACCTTTGGTTAAAACAATTAACTACTAGTAAGTAAGTATTTGGGACCCATGTGTTTTAGAAAGCACCCCCATCATATCATGGATTTTGGGCATTTTCACACAAGACACTCTCCACCCTCTGCTCACCCACCCCCCACCCGCTAAACATGTTACAGGGCACCCTTTGGGCAACACTGCAGCCCTGCAACATGTATAGTAGATGGAGAGTTTCTTGTGTGAATATGCGCTTAGTTATTAATTAAAATCTATGGCCGTTTTTAAAAGGATGCCCCTGCCGCTCGGTGTTCAGGCAAGTGTGCGGGGGGGGGGGCAGCCTGTGTAAATGACACTGGTAGGTGAGGGGATGGGTGTACGGCAGATGTGCACCCGTGTAAATGCTAGAGGCAGCGGGTGTGTGTGCATGTGCGCTACCTGCCGTGCACCAACCCACACCCATCTCCACCCATGGAGCCCTCCAACAGAATGGAGGATGCTCCGTGGGTGGTGATGGGTATTGGTAGGTGTAGGTGGGTGGGTGTCTGTGTAAGCGGGCACCCACCCACCTGCGTCCCCAAGTCAGTGTAAAAATGGCCTATCACAGCGTGTTTGGAGTAGAGCTGCAGCGAGAACCTGCAAAAACGGGTGGTATTGACTTGAAAATATTGGGTAGGAATCAATACCCATTTGCAACCCGATTCAGGTATCCAGTGTCCCTAAATGTCCTGAAACATCACAGAATATTGACTCCCAGTCCTGATTTTTTGGATTTTTGTCAGAATTTTTTGATCAGTAACTTGAAAATTAGTAAATCAATAATTTAAATTACTGATAATTCTGGTATCCGGGTACGTGAACGTTGATCGGGTAACCTGTCAAAAACCCAATGCAGTTCTCAAAAATGTATTACCCATAATTTCTTGAATGATTAGGTACCCATTTAGGCTCTCATTTGGAGTCACTTCTTATAACAGAATTTGTGTTATAATGCTGGATGTTATAACAAGATTATACTGATTTTGGTATTTTGATTACTTCAGCCGTGATATTTGGCATTTTTAATGCATCGTTAATGTGAATGTAATCAATTCATTCTGAGGTACCAACTATGTTTATATTCCAAAATGCATAGAAAATGCCAAGTTGTACTTCCAAGCTGAACAAAGTACCAAAATATCAATGTTACTGAAATACTGAATGATACTAAAATACTGAAATTGAAAATATCATGACAAGGATGGTAACCACAAACAAATGGGAAGTGAATATCATTCTGCAGCCATTCACTAAAACAATTCTGGTATACATAATTCCTTGAATACAGTATTTGTTTCAGATATTTGTTTCAGGCCTACATTACATTTCCAATCCAGGTCTACTTGCTGTGGAATGTGATTAATTATCCTTTATACAGCATGCTAAATTCCTTGGGGTATGGCTTATTGTGATGGAGCAATCAATGGCCCCTTTAAGAGGGTGTATTCATCACCTTGGCCATGTCCCCTTCTGGGGTTATATATGCACAATATTCTCTGATCTCAGATCAGTCTTGCAGGGAGCCATAAAAGAACTCTGTTCCATGAGTCTGGGAGCTGGCCAGGTTGCTGTTCCCTGGTTAAGAGTGAGCCTTGGAACTTGCCAATAAAGGACTGTTGACTGGGTGTGGTGAGTGATTGGGATGGAGGTTGTAAGGACTGATGTGGAATGGCTGTACACTGTTACACTTACATGTACATTAGTGTTGAAACTCGGTCGTTGGTTTTCCCCAGAACCCCCTGAGTTTCATGGTAGTCGATTCTATTTTCTGAGTTCCGAAGTTTCAAGGAATGGTCCCAAAAACTTGGGAACTCGGAAAATTGTCAGTCAAATACAGGGAAGGGGGCTGGAGGCCAATGCTGGGCCCCACTGGCCAGGGAGAGAATTGGCCAGCGGGGGCCAGGAAAGGGAGGATGGGGGTCTACTAGGGAGTAAGGGTTGGGATGTTAAGGTGGTGAGCATACCCAGCTGTTTTTTTAAAAACTTACCGAGTACGGAGAAGTCCCTCTGGACGGTGAGTACTCTACCCTGCTAGGCTCCCACCCCCTCTTCCCTGGTCCATTCCCTCAACCTCCCAAACCCCTGACTCCCTCTGACCCCGTCCTTGGCCCTCTCCCTTGGCCTCTGCCCTCAGAAACTACTTGAAAGCATTCACCAAAGGTCCTGGGACTGACCTGAGCACTCGGGGCTGGTCCTCGGAACTCAGACAAATACTTATGAGGGGTTTTTTCACTATTCGATTCAGCTCCAATGCACACACAAATCAATGTAATTGAGCAAAACAGCAATGAAGTGGATTACTGACTGATCTTGGCAAATTTCTGCAACTTTAAAGGCAAGATGAAATTCCAAATACACATCTGATGTTATTTTATTTTATTTTATTTTATTTTATTTTATTTTATTTTACGATATCATCAATATTAGCTTCATATCTGAGGAAAGCAGCCATAAATAAATGATTCCCAGCATCTGATATTGCAGGGTCTTCCCAGTGCTGACATGATCATGCTAAAGTCTGACAAACTGCTTGGAGAAACCTGTGTTAAACGTTAACAGCATGACAGCATAATGATGTGGTTTTGCCTGCTGCAGTATATTCCACCCCAATAAGCTTGATAATTGATGTTATTCTAGATCGGGAGTCAACAGATATTTGTGCGTTTGGGTTGTGGATCTCTACCAGGAAACGATGACAGCGTACATCATTTTTCGTGCTTTATTGTCATTTTGTTTAGTGCAGGGTAAAGAAGAGAGCTCATGTTTCATTGGCAACATGCTTTATTTCTGTACAATACTTCATGACATGCCAGATGCCAGCAACATTGGAGGAGAAGACGCTGACTGAGACACATAATAAACCACGGAAAGCAGAACTGTCATTGAGTGGATGGAGACCACATATATTTTTGAAAAACACAATTCAGCTTGCATCATCCTTTCTGAAAAGATTCAAAGATCAGATGTGGAGCGGTAAGTGAAGAGGAAGGAAGTGGGAGCCTGGAGATCATAACACAGCACTTCACTGCCTGTGCAATGAGCTTTGTGTGTGCTGGGCCAGAACCCCAACCAACCATTTGTAGTTCTTGCTCTGAGTACACATGGGACTCTGCCATGGAACACTGCCAGGCCAGGCCTTCATGTACCTCTGGAAAAAGAAGCATAGGATCATACAGTCCTGAGGTTGAAAGATACTTGTCAGGCCCTGGGGCCTGAGGAGATGGAGGGGCACGGGCACAAGGAGGAAACTAGCCCCGAGACTCCGGGCAGCGGCGGAGGGCGCGCCCCCAGGCCCAGCAACAATGCAATCCCCGTGGCCCCCACGATCCTCGGCAACGGCCGAACCCCGCGACCTCCGCCCTGCGGCAGCAAGCGGGCCTCCCCCTGCCTACCTGGAAGGAACAGCATCCCGACCTGGGGCCACGCCCCCGGCCTCGCCGCAATGCTTCGCCCCCGCCCAGACAGGGCCGGCCTCTCCCTGCACGACAGCACGTCCTACGGCCATGCCCCCACGGCCGCCGCCCCGACGCTCAGCACGCCTGCGTCAGAAGCACGCTGCAACTCTGCTGATAAGGGAGGGTGGGACAGAGCTCCCTTGCTGGTGATCAGAGCTTGCCCTGTGAGACCGGCCCCTGGAGTGTCTGCTAATTGAACGGTTGATTACCTGATCCTGAGAGTGCGACAGCGATAACGTAGAGAGTGGGAGAGTGTGCCAGGAGGAGCGAGTGGAGCCTGAGAGCGAGCGTGAGTCTTGTGTGTGTCTCCCTAAGCCTCATGGTGTCCAGGGGGGTTCGAGTGTGTGTGTCCTGTCCCGGCCTACCCCTCACCTGGTTGTGTGCACGGGTTCCTCACTCACTTCCCCCACTCCCTACCTTTAGCCCTGGGCCCTGCATGCCTGAATCTGGTATCCCCTATGGTCCTCCCCGGTTGGGAGTCAGTGCGCCTAGCCCCGATGATGACTTAGGTGGGGAATGGCTAGTCCTTCCACAACCACCCTATAGGAACCTGAGGGGCACCTTTTCAGGCACTACTGCTCCCTCGTGGGGATTGCCCGAGGGCCCCGGTACGGGTGTGGTAACGATTGCAACCCCCTCTCCCGTGTCAACTTCCTGTTTCCCCCGCACCAAAAATCCTTTCCCTGTGAGGGTTCCATCCCAACCCTCACAATACTTCAAACATCATCAAACATTACCCCTATACTGACAGTAGAGGATACCCTATACTGACAGTAGAGATGAAATGATTACTCAAAGAGAATTCTATTTCCAGTAGTGCTGAAATGAGTACGAACAAGGACAGGTATACCCAGGTATGAATTCCCCATATCGTAATCGACCAGACATCAGAAACTGATAGCAACTTAACTGTGATCCAATGCAGGTACACAATGTCCCACAATGTCAACTTCCGGTACCAGAAAATTGACGTCTGGTCCTGATATATATATATATATATATATTTTAATTTCCATCCCAATTTTTCAGTTTTTCGACCTGATATACTGATTGGTAACTGGAAAATCGGTACCGGAAATTACTAACTTTGAAGATTTACCTGATCGATAACCCCACTAATTTGGGTGTTACCCACTGGTACTAAATTAAGTACCCGTTTGAGCTCTAATCTCTGGTGAATTTGCCTGCTTTAGTTCTGATCTGAGGAAGCAGAAATTTGGTCCTCCCTTGCCACTTCGGATATTTCATTTAGTAATTTTTGTACTTCGGTTATTTTGGATTTAGTCACTTCAGTCAATTTCATTGACTTCATTTGGGCAGTATTGTGCAATAGCCTAAACAAAGAGTGAAAACAGACAGGACGAGGGCCTGCTATAGTCCGACTGGGACAGAGACTAACCATTCCATCTGCATAAACTAAACTGCCTAACTGAGTCAGACCAATGGTCCATCTTAGCCCAGTATTGTCACAACCTGACACAGCAGCAGAGGTTTCAAATTCAGGTCCAAATCCGGCTCTTCCAGGGTCTCTGGCAGAGGCCATCCTGGCATTCTACCTGAGACCCCTCCAGGCCCCCAGAAGAGGCCTCCCCCAGGTGTGCTACCAGAGGTCCTGAAGTGGAGATGCCGGGGATTGAACCTGGGACCTTATACATCCAAGCACACACTCTTACCACTTGAACTATGCCCCCCTTTGTGGGCTGCCAGATGTGGGTCCACTGCTGCCCCAGACCAAGTAGGTGGCTGGCTGGATGTGTTCCTCCAGATGATTCTGGGCCTACAACCTGGGCGAAGGACCACCCAGGCAGGCCAATGCAGTCCATACAGGGCCAGTTCATATGTTCCCACTGACATCCCCCACTGGGGATCAGAGGCCACCATGGCCAGGAAAAATGGCTGCCTGTGATTGACCACCATGGCTGCTTATCATGGTAAGGGGGTGGGGGTGGGGCGGGGACGTATCGGAAGCATAGTCACTCGGCCATGTGTTTTTTCTCTTCCCCTTCTGGGGGTGGAGCAGGGGAAGGCTCGCTAGCCAGCCTGCTTGGGTGCACAGCCGTTCAGTGCCCTGACTTGACATATGCAGGAGCATCTCCTTCTCCCCTTACCATGTAGCTGTTGCATCAGCTGCACATTTGTTTTTTGACCCAAAGTAGCAGAAGTGCCAAAATGTCCAAAATAGCCAAAATACTGAAATGAATGAAGTATCAAAACTGGAATATCCAAGGAAACAGATCTGTTCCAGTTGTGGATATCATTAAACTACTTGAAGAACTATCTTGAAATGCAAAGAACAAAATCTATTTCTTGTTTCAGCTCTAACCTACAATGTCACTGACAAATGGTGTTTGTAAACATCTAGTGAAGGTGATTCCCTAGCAACCTACTCCGCTTTTACAATTAGGAAGCGTTTCAGATATCAAACTGAAATTTGCCTTGCTGCATTTTAAGCCTATTCCCTCTTCTATTTTATGTGACGATGAAGAAGACCTGAGGATGTTGTAGCTGTAATCATCTTGTATCTGAGCTGGAGGTTGGACTATGACCTTTTTTACAGGAGACGCTCCTACGCATGGACACCCGTTGTCCCCGGGCAATCCCCATTCACATTTTTTGTGTGTAGAAGTAAGAAACAATCAGCCCCCTGTGTGAATTTCATGTGATGGCAGTAGCCATCACCAGTGACAACACTCAGTGCTTTCTCTTTCCCTTTCCTCGACTCTGGCTCTGATGGAAAAGGGGGTCATGGCCATGGAAGGTTTCCATGCATGGGATCCACGTGTCTCCATTTGGTAAAGAAACCTAGGGAAGCAAGGTAGGGGTGAGGCTCCTCCAAAGGATCCATGGGGCTCCTTAACTCCATTTGGGAAAGGAACTAAAGGAAGCACAGGATAACAGTGGATCCTTTGGAGGAACTCTGCCCCTCCCTTGACCTGGAAGCTGCTTTTGAACGTGACAAGTTCTGGCCAAGAGTGCTGTGGAGCCTGGCTATGCAGTGGTCCTATCTAGAGTCTGTTACTTTCAAAGGCCGGCTGGTGCTTCCCCTATACCCAGCGCCTCTCGAGTGAGGGGTGCTGTGCGGGAGGAAATGGCCTTTGAAACTTACAAGCCCTAGATGGGACCACTGCAAAGCTGGGCTCTGCCGCAGTCCCAGTCTGGCCTGTCACTTTCAAAGGCCAGCCAGCATATTTGAGCAGCTTTTGGGGTCAGTTTGAACATCAATAGTGCCTGAACTGGGCTGGGTCAATTCAGGCACCCCAGATTCATTGGGGAGGCCCAAATCTTTGGGTGCCTGGTTGCAGCTGTATCCAAAACTACCCAGTGGAAATTTGAACTCAGGACTGCTAGGTCAACATGGCTCTTCATCCTGGTCAACATAGCTCTTCCTCATTGTTTATTATCAGGCAGAAAAGCTAGTAGGTCTGAGACGAGAGCAAGTGTTACTCTTCTGAAGGGAAATACCGAACCTTTGGGAGTGCTTGTAAGTATCGGCCTGTACTTCGTCAGTCAGTGATTCCACACTTCCACCATTTTTTGGTCACTTCTGTCTTTTATTTTATTTTATTATTTTATTTATTTATTTATTACAATACTTATATACCACCCCTTCCTGCCCAATGGCAGCCTAGGGTGGTGCACAACATAAGAACACAATACAAAAAATATAAATACAATATAACCTAAAACTCAATTAAAACCAACAAATATAAAAGGCTGAATAAAATAAATAACCCCATCCCCCAAAAGAAAAAAAAGAAACCTCCCCAGACACCCACTACCCATTCCTCTCACCAAATACCTGGCAAAACAGCCAGGTTTTGCATAGTCTACAGAACGAGGGGAGATCTGGAGAGAGGCAAATCCCTACTGGGAGGGAATTCCATAGTCAAGGTGCAGCCACCGAGAACACCTTCTCAAATGTCAACCCCCGGGAAACCCGGGAGATCTCCAAGAGGCTGCTCCTGGCCGACCACAGGGGTTGATCTAGGACATGAGGAATGAGGCAGTCCTGCAGGTAAGTGGGACCCAGACCGTATAGGGCTTTAAAGTTAATAACCAACACCTTGAATCGAACCCAGAAGACCATAGGCAGCGAGTGCAGAGACCGGAGCACCAGTATTATGTGCTTCTGGTGGTCCATCCCCGCAAGGAGACGAGCTGCCACATTCCGAACCATCTGAAGCCTCTGAGGTCATCACCAAGGGTAGCCCCATGTAGAGTGAATTGAAGTAGTCCAATCCCATGTAGAGTGAATTGAAGTAGTCCAATCTCAATGTGATGAATGCATGGATAACTTTGGTGGCAAGATCAGAGTCCGAGATGTATGGCTGGAGACATCAGACCAGATGTAATTTGCCAACCGCACTCCTCGTCACAGCTGCCACCTGGGCATCCAGGCATAACTGAGAATCGAGGAGGACTCCTAGACTACAAACCAGGAGGGACACACTCCATCAATTAACTTTTTGTCACTTTCACCACTTCCTGCAACCAATTCACCACTTTTGTCACTTGTGTCACTTTTGGGGACTTTTCATCACTTTCTAGGGCCCTTTTTAAAGAGACGGAGGTGAGTGGGGGGATGGGAGTTTTGCCACAGTGGGTAGAGGTGGGTGGGTGTCCTTTTACATGGACACACACCCATCTCCACCCACTTCCACCCACGGAGCCTCTTCTGGTTTTCCGGAGGGCTCCGAGGGTGGAGGTGAGTGGATGATGGGTGAAGGTGGGTGTTGTACGGAAGTGAGAACGCACCCCTACCCATTGTGCTTGGTGTTCACATGGACAAACACTGAGTGGACACCGATCCATCCCCTCCACCCCCATCGTTTACACAGACACACCCACCAGCAACCCCTCTGAACACCGAGCCAGGGGGTGGGGGGGGGGATCCGTGTAAAAGCGGCCTAGGACTTTTGTCACTTTTGATCACTTGATGGTACTTTTTCATCATTTTACATGAATTTACACCAGTTTTACAGCACTTTTATTTATTTCATTTATAACCCACCCATCCTGCCACAGGCAGCTCTGGGCAGAGCACAACATAAAACATTAACATTAAAAGAACTTTTAAAATTGACCACAACAGGGAGGTATAAAAAAATCCCCAGCCACCCACCACCCTAACCCATTCCCCCCCCTACCCATCCTTCCCCCCCCCCGAAAGCCAGGTGAAACAGCCACGTCTTAATGAGGGGAGATCCGGGGCCAAACGAGTCTCCATTGGCAGGCAGTTCTACAGCCATGGGGTGGCCTACAAGAAGGCCCTCTCCATCGTGGACCCCCGGCAGACTCAGGGGACTTCCAGGAGAGCAACCCCTGATGAACATAGGGGTCGAGACAGAACACGGGGGGTGAGGCGGTCCCGCAAATAGGCTGGGCCGAGGCTGTTTAGGGCTTTATAGGTAAGCACCAACACCTTGAATCGGGCCTGGAAGACTACAGGGAGCCAGCACAGAGACCAAAGAACTGGTGTAATATGTTCCTGGCGGCCCAATCCCACCAGGAGACGAGCCGCCTCATTCTACACCAGCTGCAGTCTCCGTACCATCACCAAAGGTAGCCCCACATAGACCGCGTTACAGTAGTCAAGCCTGGAGGTGATGAAGGCATGGATGACGGTGGCCAGGTCAGAGTCTGAAACACAAGGCTGAAGCCGTCACCCCAGATGTAATTGGTAGAGGGCACTCCTTGGCACAGTCTTCACCTGAGCATCCAAGCGGAGTTGCGAGTCAAGGAGCACCCCCAGACTCTGTACCTGGGGAACCAGTAGAGGGCAGACCCCATCAACGATGGGGGCTGTTAGCCCCGCTGCCTTACCCACCAACATCACCTCCTTCTTGTTGGGATTCAGTTTCAGTCAGTTTGCCCTCATCCAGTCCCCCACAGCTTCAAGGCACCCGTTAAGCATAGAAAATGCTGGACTTGGGTCTGATGAAAAAGAGGTAGAGCTGGGTGTCATCAGCATATTGATGACACCACACGCTAAACCTCCTGACCACCTCGCCAAGCAGCATATATACGCTGAACAGGAGAGAAGACAAAACATAACCCTGCGGGACTCCACACAAGAGGCCTTGGTGTGATGAAAAATAATCACTGAGTACCACTCGCTGAGTTCTTCCAGTCAGGAAGGAGCGGAACCAGTCAAGAATCATACCGCCCACCCTTGCACCATCCCGCAGGTGCGTCACCAACATCTCATGATCAATGGCATCAAACACCATCAACAGATCTAATAGAATCAGCAGGGCCGAATGTCCCTGATCTAATTCTCGGTGAAGATCATCAACCAACACTACAAGTCCAGTCTTGGTGCCATATCCCGGGCAAAACCCAACTGTGAGGAATCAAGAAAACTGACATGATACAGATGCTCCTGCAACTGCTGGGCCACTACCCTCTCAACAGCCTTCCCTAAAAAGGGAGTCAACTTCAAGCGATGGTTTCTTGAGCAGGGGCCATACCACCGCCTCCTTGAGACAGCCAGGCTAGGGATGGGCAAATGCGGTTCAGAAGTTCGGAGTTCGGCCCGAACTCGGCCTGTTCGGACAACCAAACCGAACTTCCGAACCGAATGTTCGAACGGCCGAACAGTTCGGAAAAGTTCAGATGAGTTTGGATGAGTTTTGGGTTGGAAAAAACGTGACTTTTGGCTGGAAAAATGTGACTGGAAGGGGGAGGCAGCCAAGGAGCAGACTTCCTGGCACCAGGGGTGGACACCAGGAGTGGTTTCAGGACCAAAAATAGTGATACCAAAAAAAATTCGGTTTCGGTACCGATAGCACTTTTTTTAATGTTCAGCCAAGTTTGGCCAAACTGTACTCCACTGAACCGAACAGTCGAACCCGAACTCGGGTTTCAAACCAAACAACTGAATATCCGAACATCCGAACTGTGTTCTGTTCACCCATCCCTAAGCCCGGCACCCTGCCCTCCCTAAAGGAAGCACTGACCACCCCCACCAGCAACGGCCCCATCATCTCCCAGCAGGCCTTAACCAACCAGGATGGGCAAGAGTCCAGTTCACAACAGGTGGCCCTGACAGCCCCAAGAACATCCTCCGCATCGTCAGGGGTCATCAACTGAAACTGATCCCAGAAACAAGGACAAGGCGTGGCCTCCATAACCCACAATTGCCCTTCTGCAGAAAATGCAGTGTCAAAACCATGGTGAATCCGAGTGATTTTGCCCGCAAAATAATCCACAAACAAGTCACAGTGTGTACTAGATGACTTCACTCTAAGGCGGAGGGAGGCTGGACTGACCAGTCCCCGCACCACTCAGAACAGCTCCACTGGACAGGATTTAGTGGATGCTATAAGAGCAGCAAAGAACTCTTTCTTTGCTGTTCACATAGCAATGGCATAGGCTCATAAACTTGCTCTATGCCACAACTTGTCAGCTTCAGCACGTGAACGAAGCCACCGTCGCTCCAACTGCCTTCCCTCCTGCTTCAGCACCCGCAACCCCACCAAAAACCAGGGAGGTCTGTGGTGCTGCTGCCTGGGGAGCGGACACCTCGAAGCTATCCAATCAATGGCCTCAGTCAGCAAGATGTTCCACAGCTTAACGAGACAATCGATAGAACAGCCATCCCGATCAGAGGGTATATTCCCCAAAACCTCTCAGAACCACTCCGTTTCCATCTGTCTATGGGGGCGGACCATTTGAATAGGTTCCATGCCCCTCCGGGGGCAAACATGCACCAGGAGACGGGCCTGCAGGAGGTAATTGTCCAGCCATGACAAGGGCACAGTTGATATCTCCCCCACCAACGGAACCCCTGCCTCATGGCCAGTGCAAAACACAAGGTCTAAGGTATGTCCCCCCTGGTGTGTCAGGCTGCTTACCCTCTGGGACAGACCCATGGTTGCCATGGAGGCCATGAACTCACGCTCTGCACCCCCAAGATTGGCGTCTATGTGGATGTTGAAGTCCCCCAAGACTATCATCTTTGGGGATCACAACAGCACTCCCGACACCAGATCCGCTAAAGCATGCAAGGAGGCTGCCATACAGGTGGTCGCACGGTATACAAGCAGCACTCCCAAACTGTCCCCTGCCACATCAAACACCAGATGGACACCTTCAACCCCCATTATGGATTGCACCGGATACCTCCGAACAGCCCAACCCTCCCTAAAAATCATAGCTACACCGTCCCGCGATCCCTCTGACCGTGGTTGGTGCTCCACGGAATACCCTGCTGGAACAAAGTCAGACAAAATAGACCCCGACTCCATGTCCAGCCAGGTTTCCGTGATGCACACGAGGTCGGCCGCATGGTCCAGGATCAATTCATGGACCGTTATTGCTTTATTTGCTACCGACCTCGCATTCACTAGCATCAACACATGGTCAGGGACCCTCTGATTCAGAACCACCTGCCCCATTGCTAGAAGGGTGGTGCGGGGAAAAGATATTATGCATCTGTCCCTTCACCCAGCTCGAGCATACCCCCCCATACGGACCATACCTCCCACATCCCATCACGACCCCAATGGCTGTGTCCCCTTCCCCACCCGGCCCCAGCCCCGGCTCCCCTCTGGCTGTCCCACCTCAATCGAGGGGAGGATCCCCACCCACCCATTCCCAAATTGGACTCTCATCCCCTCCCTAATCCAAATCCCCTCTATATCCCCCTTACCCCTACCAACCCCACTATGTATTAAAGAAAGAAAGAAAGAAAGAAACCCCCACCTCTCCACCAATCACCTCCCACACTTCCCCCCTTTAACCAAGTATCCCCCATTACAAACCTTCCCCACAGTTTACCACCAAACAGACGGTACCCCACACACTCAGGCCCTCACCAAGGGCCACACCCAAAGCCCTCGAAAGGCATGCCACTGAGGAACCCCTACTGGGGCAGACACCCCAGCCTCAGAATCCGCAGGGAAGATGGTGGTCCCACCCCCTCTCCCTCTGCCACCTGGAGGGAGGTGGAGTCCCGGGGGTCTGGCTCCCAGCCTCGACAATGGGCGAGAGAGCAAGCCCTTCCATCCCTTCCCCAGTGCTTGGCCAGCACGTTTTCATCTCCAGAGCCCTTGGGAGTGGGTACAAGGCATACACAGGGCTTGGGACTGACTTGTGGCAGCCCCATTCAATGTCTGAAAAATATCGGGAAATGGCAAAAACAGAGGGAAAGTCAGTCAGATTCCATGTTGCACAAATCTTGACAAACGCCCTTCTGCTCACAGAAGCAGCACTCACCGAGATTTTTCATTTCAGGTCCAAAAGCTACTGTAGCCTAGTGGCTAAAGCCTTGGATCTGGGAGACTGGTTCAGATCCCATCTTAGCTATGAACTTACTGTGTGGCCTTGGGCAAGTAACACTCTCTCAGTCTCAGTTCCCCATCCTTGAAATAGGAATAATGACGTCCCTCACCGGGTTGTTGTGAAGCTGAGCTAGCGAAGGATTGTAAAGCGCTTTAAAAACTGGACATTCCATATTCAATATCCATCGATTTCTTTGTGAAAATCAGATGACCCAGTGGAATATCATCTGAACCATCCTTAGAGAAGACAAGCAGGCTTGCTTTAAAAAGTAATAATTAAAAAAATTGCAATATTCTGAAAGTGGATTATACAACCAAAATCACTTAGCATCTCTCCGCTTTATTGTTAATTACAACAGAGCTTGGCTTCTAATAAATCCTATTGCTGTTTCTTTCTCAGAATATTTCTAATGTATGCCAATTTCTTGTAATAATTTATCAGAAAATATGCAGAACTGCTGCATGGAGCAAAATGATAAAAACTACTTTGGAAAGATTTATTGCCCTGCCAGCGTATTAGCATCTGTAACTTAGGACCATTAGTATTTTGGTTTACTCTTCCCAGTCTCTGACAATACACAAGGGCAGGTTTAATAGTGGATATTAAAAATCTAAGGGCCAGGCATTGTAAGACCGCATAGATCATTTGTTAAGAGCTGTTTTGGGCAAAAAAGACAAGTTTCTCACCATCTGCTGTTCATGAGTTTTTAAGCATGGGCAGTGAGCCCAGTATCAGTACTGGAGCTGGTCTTAAAAAAAAATAATTAAAAAAAAATGATTTCCCCCCCTCCCCCCAAATGTCTGTCTATCTTGTAATCCCCAAAAATATGCAAAGAAAACTTGCTGTTCCACCTACTTTTTCTTTGTACTTCAGGTACCAATTTTTCAAATTCTGTACCAATATTGCGACAGCCAGCACCTATTTATTTATTTTCCATTCTGGAAAGTCAACTTCCAGTCCCCAAAAAATCAACTTCTGGTCCCAATTTTTATTTTTTCCCCTTTCCAGTGTATTGGTTTTCCAAACTGCTATCCTGATTGGTAATCAGAACATTGGAAACTCAATACTGGACGTTGTTGACTTTGGGGGGTTTCCAGGCACCCGATCAGTACCCGGGTAACCTGATGCAGTACCCGAAAATGTGGTTATGACACATGGGGACTAAAAAAAGTCACCGTTTCAGGTTTGAATAGCTTAGCCACCATAAACACAAACAAGAAAATATTGCTATTTGGGAAGTAGCCCAGTCATTAGAAATTTGCTGTATTGACTTGATCTGAATCCAGCCCAGTTTAATTTTTGTATGTTTTTAGAATATAAGAAATCTAGAGTGTAAACCAGTTCACATAAGCTAACTAACTCCATCTTTATTTAAACCTTAAACCTCTGCTTCATTAAGATATTCCAGGTCTTCCAAGTCTTTTAATCTCAGATTGGCAATAAATTCCCCCCTGAGAAAAACAAACAACAACATTGCCTGTGATTTCGGCAGTAATGGCAGCCTCTGTTTCCCAGTGAAAGTATGTAAGTGCAGCCTTCATGTGCCAACTTGGATTTAAAGCTTTGGATTACAGTCTTTTTGTCTCACCATATGTTTTATTACAGGGAGTGGAATTGTCTTGGCAGTGTCATTTCCACTGCTCCAGTGAGATAATTCTAGGGTTTTTTTCTTGTCAAAACTGGTTAGCCCCTTAACTATATCAATGACCTAAGAAAAGTTATGTGCAAAAATGGTAAGACACTAACAACAAATTCTTATACTTTTTATGATTAACATTTTTGTAGCACTTTCAGTATTCAAGGTGATTTACAATCCTCATTGCAAGCCCCCTGAGTTATTCCCATTGTTATTCCCTAGATAGGGAACTGTGACTGAAAGATACTGGCACTTTTAACACAGGCCACACCCATGTATGCCCATGCAGGGATCTGGGTGACTCCTGCGTGTACAGCAGGCAACCGGCAGCAACACTGGTTACTCTGTGTGTGGGGATGCATTGGTGATGTGTGTGCACTGGTGTGAGCCCATGTACACCTGCCCCCCCACCACACCCACACTGGTACACACACCAACCCCCCCCCTCCCCGTGTACAGCAGGCAACCGGCGGCAACACTGGTTACTCTGTGCATGGGGATGCATTGGTGATGTGTGTGCACTGGTGTGAGCCCATGTACACCTGCCCCCCCCACCACACCCACACCGGTACACACACCGACACACCCACCCACACCCGTGAACAGCAGGCAACCAGCGGCAACACTGGTTACTCTGTGCGTGGGGATGCATTGGTGATGCGTGTGCATTGGTGTGAGCCCATGTACACCTGCCTCCCCCCCACCACACCCACACCGGTAGACACACTGACACACACACACACCCAGCACGTCCCATTTAAAAAAGGCCACTGTCTTACCCAAAGCTACCTAGGGTAATTTCAGATGTTATGAGATCACGGTCAACCACAGTAAATCCCCTGTGGTGCCCATGATTCCCGTCACATCTGTTTGGTTCCCGCCAGATATTCACCCCAGTGAATCACTGGCAGGAATCAAAATAACCATGATTCTGGACCTCCGGCTTCCTGGAGGTCCTAATCGTGGTTAGATTGGCCACAATCCGGGATGGGGCTGGCAATGGCCACGATGAATGTCTGCTTGCCCGCCCTGTCCCAGAATCAGGTCCTGACTACGGGACGAGATCGGGCACAGCAGCCGGATTGGCCGCTGCCGTCGGGGGAGTGTGGGCAGCATGGCTGTGCGGCACATCTAAAGGACAGCCAGACTGGTTCCTGATTCCTGACTGGGATCCAAAATGGATCCCGGTTCGTGATTCAGCGTGGCGGGCCTCTGGGCCTGTTACATCTGAAATTACCCCTAGTGATTTATTTTTTTTGCTACAATGGAGAGGCTTGTGAGGTTAGGGTTCTTCAGACAATTGAGAAGGGATATGAAATAAATGTATAAAATCATGAGTGGTGTGGAAAGAGTAAATAGGAAGTTGTTATTTACCCTCTCAAATAGTTCTAGAACTAGGGTACACTCCATTAAATGAACAGACATCAGATTTAAAACAAATTTTAAAAAGCATTTTTTCACTCAACACACCTTTAACTTATGGAATTTGTTACCAGAGCAGGTGTTGGAGTTTAGTAGCATAGCTGGGTTTAAAAAAGGATTGGAATTGGATAAGTTCTTGGAGGAAAGTTCCGTTAACGGCTATTAGCCGAATAGGTTGGGGGATGTAACGGTTAACTGTTGGGAGCTGGGAGTGAACAACAGGGAATGGTTCATTCCATTGTGACCTGTTGGGTAGTTTTCTGAAGCGACTGAAGTAGCCCACTATCAGAGAAAGAATACTGGACTCAATAGACCATTGGTCTGACCCAGTATGGCATTACATATGCAATTTCAACCCTGGTTTTTCAAATACGGAAGTATTTCTGGAATTTCTGAATTTTAGAAATACTGAAATAAGTAGAATACCAAAACAAAGTGAACCAAAAAAATGAAGTTTTGAATTTCATAATCTTGATGAAGAGAAATTCAGATATTTATTTGTAGGACTGGATTGGATATATACATTTTATTGGTGAATATGAAACTCCAAGGTTTCTCAGTGTTTCTCTGAGCAAGTTCATAGAATCATAGCGTTGGAAGGTTCCTTGAGAATCATCTAGCCCAACCCTCTTCCTGGATACAGGATGAGTACAGCTACAGCTAGTGGCAACATCTTTGAAAACCTCTAGCAATGGAAAGCTCCAGATAGAGGTGCATATGGTGGGCTTAGCTGAGGTCCACCTCAAATGCTGGTCCAGCGTTATTGGTGAGTCTGAACGGCAGCTGCACCGTCACTTTGGAATTCCTCCCGGTGGAGGTTCACCTCATCCCAGATCTCCTTCGATGAAGCGTTTGGTGGGGGGGAGGGAGGGAAGGGCTTGGTTAGTTGGGTTTGGGAGAGGGGGGAGGGTTGTTTTATGCGCAGAACAGGTTTATGTTTTATGTATGCTATTTATATATGTTGTGTATTTTATATTTATATATTTTTTTTATTTTTGAATTGACATTTTATTACTATTATACTTTGTGAGCTGTCCCAAGCTGCCATTGGCAAGAGGGGTGGGGTGGGGGGGAATGCTAAAACAAACAAACAAACAAATAAATAAATAAATAAATAAATAATAACTAAAAAATGAAAATGAATTGGACACCCCTGATACAGTTCCCCCCCCCCATTCTTGCCTGCTCCCCAGCTTAGTCAGTGCATTCACGTCACCTATTTCTCAACGTTGTCCACCATAAATATTTCCCCAGTACATGGTTGCCCTCTCCCAATATAGAGGGTAATTTCAGACGTTACGAGACCACGGTCAACCACAGTGAATCCCCTGTAGTGGCTGCTTGTCCCGTAATGTCTGATGTGAGCTCCGCCAGATGTTCATCATAGCAAACCTCCAGCGAGAATCACATTGACCATTATTTTGGACCTCTGGCCGCCCGGAGGTCCAGAATCGTGGTTAGCTGGACCACAATCCGGGATCGGCCAAACGTAACATCTGTTACATTGGCCCACACAGAGATGCAGAGCAGGAAATAGAGCTCTGCATCCCTGCGCGTGTCTGCCAGCAAAGCCATGTGGAGCAGGTTTAAGGCATGTGTAGCCATAGGGGAAAAGGAACCAGCCACTTTGACCCACAGAAGCCACTGCACGGTGCACGCCTGCCTACCCAAGAACCTTACAGGACTCACCCTAGGGTGCCGGAGCCCTTGTCAGTTTCATGTGTGACCCGGTTCCTGTCCCTGCATCGTGACAGATTGAGAGGTACGGAAGGGACAGGGTCTCACAGGGGACTGTCCAGGGCTCCCGTGCTTTAGGGTGAGTCCTGTGAGGTTTTGGGGCTGGCCATCTGGGTGGGCATGCAGCAGCTTCTGAAGGTCAAAGCATCTCCATCTGCCCCTCTTCCTTGTCAGAGTGCAGCCTTGAACACCTCACCACTGGGTTGGGGAGGATATTGGCTTTTCCTGTATGCCACAACCTTATCTGTGCGTGTGTAGATCTTTTCTTCTGTTGTCTGTTCTCTCTGTCTCTTGTTCTGTGGTTGGCCATGCCTGCCAACTTCCCTATTGGCTCCTAGCCTTATATAAGGCACACTGGGAGCTGGGGAAGTTGTCTAGGCTTCTGTTATTGTTGCTGCTGCCATTGTGGATTGACTTCATTTCCTGTCAGGTTGTGCCTTTCTGTATTCTGTAGCTGTGCTCCCCTTTCCCCTCTTCCTTTCAAGTTCTAAGACTGTGTTCCTTGGTCCCTGATATCTCTCTACTGGCCCCTTTCTCTATACTGCACCTGTTCTCTAATAGCGGTGGCTTGTTCGTTCCGTTCCCTTCCCAGTTCCCATCAGGCTTCTGCTAAACCTTAGTTTTTCTCTGGTCTTACCCATTGCTTCTTGATTCCATGCTAGGCTCCTATTTCACTTACCAATCCTTTAGCCCCTCTCCTTGCTCAGTGTCTGGTTTCCCCTATAGTTGTGCATTGTTCCTTCTTATTTTCCTCTGTTATTTTCCCTTCCTTGTTATGAACCTAGTTCCTGTACAGCTCTGTATGGCCATGTTCCCCTCCTCCCTAGATGCCTGATTCTCCTTACACTTGTGTGTTCCCCTAGGCTATGTTCCCTTACCTGCTCTGTTCCTGATTCCTTCTGCTGTTGTGTGCCACCATAGTCAGTACCTTGCTTCCACCTGTTTAGTAGAGGCATGCATCAGGGGCCCATGTTGTTGTTTTTTTGTTATTTGTTTTCTTTATTTAAATCTGTCATTTCCATTTTCATAAATATCAAATTGTCGTTTTTGTGTTTGCTTTTGTTTTGTTTTCCATTGGTTTCAATGGAAAACACATTATTGGCTGTTGTTTTATTTTTTCCCCCACTATATGTGGCTGAAACTTGGGGTGCTTATACCTCAAATGGACGACATTATGTGCACCAAATTCCAAAAAGGTTGGATAAAGGAATCCAATTTAAGAAGCAGTTGAATTATTTTATTTTGCAAAAATCTCCATAAGGTGTAACTTCTTTGCCTCACATTTAATGTAGATGAAGCATAGCATGTATCTACCCTTTCCCATATTTAGTATCTCTGCCAACTTTCAGAAGGATTGTATAAAGGGTCCTAGTGGTATAAGCAATTAACCTATAAATGTATGTCTGACTGTTTATATTCCAACCAGTGTACATGAAATTTGGCAGGGATCTATATCACACTTTCACAATTATCTCTGCCAAATATCCAATATCATAAAGATGTGATAAAGGGTCCCAATTCTATATGCCTGCACAGCATATGCAGAGAAGGAGCCTACGCCAGGGATTCTCTTACATGTCACTGTGGTATAAGATCAGTTTGTGATGCCAATTGGCCAGCAGAAATGTCAACCAAATATCCTCACTCTGTTCTGTGACCATTCCAGCATCTCTCCCCCACTTTTTACTGGGAAGTCAGAAGCATCTGTTTAGGAAAGAGCCAGTAGGGATTGTCTTATGTCCTCTGTCACAGTGCTGCAGGATGTGATTGTGATGATGATTGGCCAGCCTGAATGTGTAAATTATGTTTCCTGATTGCTGGGATGCTATCCCCAAAGTCCCAGTTATGTCCCTTCTATGCCCTCCTCAGGGCCGCCCCCTATGCCCGCCTCCAAGCCACTACCAATCGGTCCTGTAAATCTGGAAGCATGCAGTAATTGGCCAGTTAATGCGTCTTTCAGTCTTTTGGGTTGCTCCACATCCTCCCTCCTACAGTCTATCTCCCCCTGCTGTGCCAGGTGGCTGCCTCTGACTGGCACTGCATGTGCTGCTATTTATCTGAATAATGGTCTTCAAGGGGAAAACGTCAATTGCTTATAAAATTATAGGGATGTGTGAACGCAGTTCAGATGTTCAGAGTTCGGGCATAACTCTGCCTGTTCGGATGACTGAACCTAACGTTCAAACAGCTGAACAGTTCGGAAAAGTTTGGATGAGTTCAGGGGCAGGAAAAATGTGACTTTCGGTGGGAAAAATGTGTCTGGAAAGGGGAGGCAGCTGAGGAGCAGACTTCTTGGCACCAGGGGTGGAGACCAGGGGTGGTTTCAGGGCCAAATGATAATGATACAGAAAAACAAATTTGATTTCGGTATTGGTATTGATAGCACTATTTTTGGATGTTCGGTCGACTTCGGCTGAACCGAACTCCGCCGAACTAAACAACCAAACCCGAACTCGGGTTTCGAACCGAACGTCCGAACATCTGAACCACGTTCTGTTCGCACATCCCCATAAAATTGGGTCACTTTATCAAACTGTACTGTAGTTTGGAAGAGATGACAGGGGAGGCATGTGCTACATTCTTGCCAAATATTTTGTAAACAGGATGGAATATAAAAATGTTACAGCTCATAATGTATTTTCAAGTTAATGTCTTATACCATTAGTACCTTTCATATATCTTTCTGAAAATTGGCAGGTTTGTTAAGCTTGTGGAGTGACATAATATTCACAGTATTCATGCAAATTGGATGGAAAATAAAGAAATTGTAGCTGTGAATGTGTATGGAGCTTTTCTTAAAATTACAATGTTCAATTGCTTCTACAGTCAGTTCTGTTTATCTTATCAGTGCACATAATGCCCTCCATTGGGGGTACAATCTCCCCAAGTTTCATCAGAATTGAATAAAGAACAAAAATGTTATAGCCAGAAATATGGTTTTCAGTTTTTTCTCTGTATTCCAAAAACAAAATGTCGTTTTCATTTCTATCTTCATTATTATTCTTATTTGTCATTTTCGTTATTGCATTAACAATAATGAAAATGACAATTTTCATTATCGTTACTGTAATAATGAAAATGACATGCACACACCTAGCCCTCTACCTCTCTCTCTGACTGGATAGTCCTCTCTCCCTGTTTGTTGCCCTGATTGGTATCTAGTTCCTTCTGTTGACCTCTTAGGGTATTTTCAGACGTTACGAGATCACAGTGAACCACAGTCAATTCCCTGTGGTGGTTGTGACCACGTAACGTCTGATGGGGGGGAACGCATGTTCCCCCCCAGATGTTACCACAGTGGGGAATCACTTTCACTACGTGAGCGGCTGAAGCGGCGGGACCAGCGGTCAACACGTGGCAAAGGCGATTCCCCGCCGTGGTGAACCCCGCCATCACTTCTGGACGGCGGCCACAGCCCAGAATCCCCGCAGGGATTCCAGCCAGTGGCCAATTCGGGTGAGTGCTGTGGCCACATTGGCTGCGGCGGCCGCCCGTCTCCCCAGACGGTGGGCAGCGGGAACCCTGCCGTCACTTCTGGACGGCGGCCACAGC
>QEPC01006543.1:27616-38695 GCA_003113815.1 Sphenodon punctatus | reverse complement strand
ACTCGACACGCTTCACATATAACAAATTAACACCATTTTTAATCCTCACAACAATCCTGTCACAGACTGGGATTTTTAACAGGAGTGAGGAGTGAGATTATATTTTTAAAATCTATAGATACGCAGTTATGAGTTTGTCACTGGTACCATCTCACTCCTCACTCCTGTTAAAAATCCCAGTCTGTGACAGGATTGTTGTGAGGATTAAAAATGGTGTTAATTTGTTATATGTGAAGCGTGTCGAGTGCTATGGCAGGGGGGCACTATTATTAATATGAGGATTAATATTTTATTACTCATAGACTTCCCTATCCTTGCCTCTGTTTTCTCTTTCAGTTTTCAGGACAATTAACCCAGAACTCCTGGCTCCCAGACATGCCGCCCCCCCACTAACCCACTAGCCCTGACTCCACACACAGAAAACCTTTAATTCGTAGTTCACAACCTCCACTGTTCCAATCCACTATCGATAAGAACATGAGAAGTGCCATACTGAGTCAGACCAATGGTCCATCAAGCCCAGCATCCTGTCCTCCCACAGTGGTCAATATCGATCACATGGAAGAAGAACCAACAGTCATAATGGATAATCCATTCCCCGTTGTTCACTCCCAGCTCCCAACGGTAAGAAGTTCATCCTGTAACCTACTTGGTTAATAGCCTACTCTAAGAATGTATCCAGTCCTTTTTTAAACCCAGCTATAATACTGGCCTTGACAACGTCCTCTGGCAACAAATTCCATAAGTTAATTATGCGTTGAAAGAAAAAGTACTGCTTTCTTAAAGAACTCGGAACTGCAGGCTCCCCGCCCACCCCCGCTTGACTGTAACCCACTAACCCACAGTCCCTCCCAGAGAATCAGGAGTCTTTACAATCCAAATCTTTCTTTCTTTCTTTCTTTCTTTCTTTCTTTCTTTCTTTCTTTATATGCTGCCCTTCCCACAAGCCTCAGAGTGGCTTATAATCCATACAAAACCCAATAAAAATGCATACAATAAGAACAGCCATTCCTCCTTCAAACTCCCACCCTCCTCCACAGCCTTATCCAGAAACCCAGCCAAGCCCTATTCATCCCTGCCTGTGAAATGCTCTTCCAAATAAAAAAGTTTTACACTGCCTCCAGAAGATGCCCAGGCTCGGGCTCAAGGGAATCTCCCAGGGAAGGGTGTTCCACAAAATGGAGTCAGCAACAGAGAAAGCCCTCCCATGAACTCGTGCCCCATGGACAGGGGTAACAGACAGAACCCAGAGAAGGACACCCCTGGCTGACCATAGGGGCAGGGGCAGTCCTACTATGGGGTGACTTGGGGCAACTGCCCTGGGCCCCACTCCTGGGGAGCCCCGCACTCGGGGTCCCCAGATTCTGGCCTGACAGTGGCTGGGAGCTGGGGACTTCAAGCACGAGGTTTCCGGGCAACTCTGACTGACGGACAGTGGAGGGGGCCAGCAGGAGTGAGGGAGAGGCAGAGGCCTCTCCTTTCCCACACTCCATGCTCTCCATCCCCACCCCCCGCTGCCTGTCACAGTATCAGCAAGGGGAAATGAGGGAGAGAGAGGCAGAGGCACCACCTCTCCCTCATGTCTGGAGGGGGACTGACAGGCAGGGGCAGCACCCATGGAGTGAGGGAGAGGCGGGGCCTCTGCTTCTCCCTCACTTCCACTGGAAGTGAGGCACCACCTCTCCCTCACACCTCTGGCCCCCTCTGCTACCTGCCTGGCTGTTTCAGCCAGGGGAAATGACAGAGAGGCAGGTCCTCTGTCTCTCTCTTCCTCATTTCCCCTGGCCTAGACTGTGACAGGCAGGGGGGGGGGGGGGGGAGTGGAACTTCTGGTGGTGGCGGGCAGCACAGGTGAAGATTTAAGCTGCTGCTGCATTGCCCACTCTGCCTGAAGCTCCGAGCCCGGCACAGGGCCCAGGCCGGAGGTGGCAGCAGCAACAGCGGATCAGGTAAGTGATCCAAATGGCTGATCAGGTTCGGGGATGGGTAGAGGGGAGTGCCCTTCCACCCATCCCCAAGCCCAGGCCCAGGTAGGTCTCTGCCCCCAGGCCAGAGAGCGCCCATGGGAAAATAGGGTCCCCACATTTGTTCCCCGCCCTGGGCCCTGCTTACACTAAGGCTGGCCCTGCATAGGGGCCACAAAGGGAGATGGTATGATAGGTGAACTTTTAGATATGTGGGATCCAGACCATTTAGGTCTTTAAAGGTCAAAAACAGCAATTGTGCACAGAAAGCTATAGGCAACCAGTGCAGACTTTGGAGCATGGCATGATGTGCTCCCAATGGCTCAGCCCCGAAAGAAGCCAAGCTGCTGCATTCTGCACCAGCTGCCGCGTTTGAACAGTCATCAAGGGCAGCCCCATGTAGAGTGCATTGCAGTAATCCAGCCTTGAAGTAATGAAAGCATGGATAACAGTGAGCAGATCTGAATCAGAAAGAAAAGGCTGCAGCCTCCTCACCTGGTGGAGTTGGTGAGAAGTGCTCCAGTCTACCGCCACCACTTGACAATCCAGGCACAGCGAGGGATCCAAAACCACTCTGAGGTTGTGAACCTAACTGACCAGAGGGGAGTGGGCCCCATCAATAACAGAGGTCCCAGTCCCAAGGCCGGGCAACCACCATCATTTCAGTCTTGTCTGGATTCAGCTTCAATCGGCTCATCCTCTTCCAGTCCCCAACAGCAGCCCGGTGTCAGGTAAGCACCAAGACTGCCATGCCTAAGTCGGATGAAAAAGAAAGGTTACCTGAGGTCCCGATTTACTGACTTCCAGTCCCAAAATAACAACTTCTGGTCCTGTTTTTTAAAGTTACTCTTTTAATTTTTGGAGCTACTTTCCTGGTGTGTGTGTGTGTGTGTGTGTGTGTTTAGGTACCATCCCATTTTTTGCCATTTTCCCATACCAGTTTACCAATTGGTAATTGGTAAATTTGAAAGTTGGTAATTGTAATTGTAGTTTTATGGGTGAACAGGTACCCAACTGTCACCCAGGTAGTCCATCAGGTGCCCAACATAGTACCCCAAATTGCAGGTATTTCCCACACGTAATGAACCAGGTGCCAATTTCAACTCTAGGTGTAATAACCTGCTTGTATAACTGCTCAGTAATGGAACTTAAGTCC
Organism: Sphenodon punctatus; assembly: GCA_003113815.1. Taxonomy (NCBI): domain Eukaryota; kingdom Metazoa; phylum Chordata; class Lepidosauria; order Sphenodontia; family Sphenodontidae; genus Sphenodon; species Sphenodon punctatus. Next base: position 35,575 of record QEPC01006543.1, on the reverse strand, counting down.
ACTTTCCCATGTCACTGCTAGGGATGGGCGAACACGGTTCAGAAGTTCGGAGTTCGGACCGAACTCGACCAGTTCAGTCGACCGAACCAAACTTCCGAAAAGAACCGAACTTCCGAACTGAATTGAACCGAACCAAATTTCCGAACTCGAGTCTGTTCGCCCATCCCTAATTACTGTAGCCAGAAATTTTCCCGGTGGGGAATTTCCCAGCAAGAAAACTTACATCAAGTTCTGCACGTGGGCGTCGGGCTGAAAGTGCCATCAGCCATGTCCAACAGCTTTTTTTTTCTCTCTGAATGTCAGGGCTGGATTTCAAGTTCATCACCTTCCATTTAACTTATACAAGAGACACATTTTGAGAGTTAAGCCTAACCAAGAAGGTGGTGGTGTTAGAGCAGACAGGGACCTAGGGACAGGGCTAGTCTTAGAACTTATGGGACCCAGCACTTGGACTCAACCGAATACTAAAAAAGAAATAAAGTTGCAAGTATTTCTTTCAGGTTCCCCTTCCTGCCTGTTCCCCATTCCTCCTGACCCCTTCCTTGCCCCTTCACTCTTTCAACTTTTCCTCAATCGAGGATTTACCAAATACTGAGTACCAGGCCAGTTCCTTGGTTCTTTGGTAATACTGAGTCAAATAATGGAATACTCTGTAAAAACCAAGTAATTCAGAATACCGAGTTTCAGGCATCCCCAGGATGGAGATAAAATGCAGGGTCCCTGGGAACTCCTCACTCATGGCTGCATCTGGTTGGGGAGTGCCTTCATTGGGTTGCTAAATGTGGTCATGTTTGGGGTCCTGCTGAGCGGGAGTGGGATCCTCACACTCTGCCATGATGAGACCAAGGATTGCGGCAGGTGTATCCCATGCTGTTATTAATGCTTGCTGGGCAGCAGTATGAATGGACTATGCATATAAGCATTTCTAGTTTTAAACAGTAGATGGCAGAATAAGCACCTAACTCCCTTCTCTTTCTCAATGTGGTCTGAGCATGCTCAGTGTAGCACTCTCTGGGTGGGGCTGGCTGTTCTCAGGAGCTTCTAGAGCAGTCCAGCCTGGCCTGGAGAGAGAATGCAGCTACCTCAAAAGGGTGGAGGAGGTCAGCTTAAAGCCTGGTTTGAATGTTCACAGGATCCTGACTCAAGCACTGCAGGGAGAGGAGGCCTTATCATTCACAGCCTGCAGTTTGGACAATCATTAAACCTCAAACCGAAAGGGACCTGCGTGCTCTGCGTGGCCTGACTGGATCCCAGGGGGTTTATTAAGGGCCTATGTCTCAGCAAATGTTGACTTACTTCTTTGGTGTAACTGGATGTACTGAGTTCTGCTATTATTAAAAAGGAAGCTGAATGGAAAGTAGTCATATTCTTTCAAATACTTATGTCAAATGTATAAATATAAAGATTAATACAAAAACCAAACAACTGGGTTAAATATTTCTTTTGTCCTGCAACTGCTAGTAGAAGTTTGCTGTCAAATCTAGACGGCTACTGCTGCAGTTAATGGAGTCATAGTGGGCTACACAGGCCCCCTCGAAAGAGCAGAGCCCAGGGTGTTCATCCCAGGTCACCTGGGGGTGTCCTTAGACATAACATCATCGTGTGTCTGAATGTGTGTTTTGACCTTGATATGAACACCAGTTTGGCCCTGTGTTCACCAAGTGGTGCTAATTAGACACAAAGCCCATCTTGGGGCAAATTGGTGTTTTGCTCATCACCCAATCTCAGCACACAAGCAGTGCTGCCTTGCTCCCCATGTTGTACCTGCTAACATGCCACACAATATCATTACACACAATATTGGCCACGTGTTCAGCCAGAACAAGCAAATTGTCCTTGCAATTGTGGTCACATTGCGTGTTCAACGGGTGGCCAAATTGGTGTTGGGATCGTTATGGTGTTTACGCGTAACAGTCAAACATGTGTTTAGGGGTTTGGACACCCGATCTTTGTTATGCCTAAAGATGCCCTGGGTGTCTTTAGACATAACGCTGTTCAGTGTTCTGTACTATAAATTCTAATAATAATCATAATTAATCATTAATAATAACAATACAGTGTCCCACCGTTACAGTGTTTGGACATACCGTCAACACAGTGTTCACCCCAAACACTGGAAGTGAACAATTGCAAGTGTCTTTAGACATAACGCTGTTCAGTGTTCTGTAACACAGTGTCCTACCATTACAGTCTTTAGACATAGCATCAACAAAGTGTTCACCCCAAACACTGATTAAACTGTCAAGACCTGGCAGCATTCACTTCCAGTGTTTGGGGTGAACACTGTGTTGACGCTATGTCTAAACACTGTAACGGTAGGACACTGTGGGTAATTTCAGATGTGACGGGCTGTTTGGCCCGTCATGCTAAATCACACTCCGGGATCCGTTTCGGATCCTGGTCAGGAATCAGTCTGGCCATCCTTTAGACGTACCGGCCTGATTCCTCCTGGAGATCGGGGAGGGGGCAGGGCTTCATGGTGCGACATGCGGCCACACAGCCCCGCCCCCCATGCTCCCCTGGCCACCCACCCTCCAGGAGATGGGTGGGTGCAGTGGCCATTCTGGCCACTATGCCCAATCCCGGACCAGGGCCATGACCCAGCCAGGCTGCAGGTAACAGATGTTACCTGCGGCCCGTCCCGGACTGTGGCCAATCTGACCACGCTTGGGGCCCGATCCCACCATGCTTTCAGACCTCCGGGCGGCCAGAGGTCCGAAAGCGTGGTCAATGAGATTCCCGCCAGGTGTTCACTGGGGTGAACATCTGGCGGAAATCCCTTTAGACGTTACATCGGCCACCACAGGGGAGTCACTTTGGGTGACCATGATATCGTAACATCTGAAATTACCCTGTGTTACAGAACACTGAACAGTGTTATGTCTAAAGACACCCCGCCAGGTCTTGATAGTTTAATCAGTGTTTGGGGTGAACACTGTGCTGATGGTATGTCTAAACACTGCAACAGTAGGACACTGTGTTACAGAACACTGATACTGTGTTACAGCACACTGAACAGCATTATGTCTAAAGGCACCCCCTGTGGTAAGGTCAGTCTTGCTCATGGATAACAGGAGAAAGCACGTTGGTTACCCTTTCTTTCCAAACTCCAATTTCTGGTTGATGAGACTCGCTTCCTTTTCTCAGTGTTATGAAGAACACCATGGAATATTACAAGTGCAATTGTCAATTAAGGAGGAAGGGTTGGTTGCAGCTGGACCCATTTGGTTGCTATGATGTGTCTGAGAGGGAACTTCACTGAATTCATCTAGGCAGGGGCCATTAGTGAGAGACCAGTTCTTGTGTAAACAAGCCATCAGCCTGATAGATTTGTTATCTGTGCAACTAGATGCTTTGATAGAGCAGGGTGAGCTGGCCTTTCAAGAGTTAATGATGATAGCCTGCTAACCCTCCTTAGATGAGGCTTTTGAAGTCAGGCCGATAGTGGTCAGCTGTGGTAGGGAAAAGTCAGCTGGCTACTGTGGGAATAAAAAGCCCACAGTTCATTGGGTAATTGAGCTGAAGAGAATTTTGACAGCAAACACCATTTTAGTTAAAAATGGCTAATTCACCCCATTCCTGATAACATGGGAAATGTAGGCCCTTTTCACACAGGCACTCTCACACTGATAAAATAGGTGTTACATTTTATTATACATGTTGCAGGGCACCCATAGAGCACACCTGCCGCCCTGCCACATGTATAGTAAAATATAACACCTATTTTATCAGTGTGAGAGTGTCCTTGTGAAAAGGGCCCTTACTAATTTGCTCAGGTGTCTGTCAACCCAGAAATGCCGTAAAGTGCCAAGAAATGTCTTGAAAGTGCTGAAAAGTGACAAACGCATTAGAATTTCACGGGTGGAAACACTGAAAGTGGCAAAGGGACAAAAAGAATTTCAAACGTGGGGTGAGGAACCACTAACATTAAGCAAGGTTCCTGAAAAAATGAGAATTTATGTTCATTCTGGAATGGGCGATTTAGTTTCAGCCCTAGTAACAATGGACTAGAAGGTAAGCCTCAAGAAACCTGACAATAAAGAGCAGACTTTAGTTCAGGATGGCTGAGGGATACAGGGTGGGAGGAGTCCCCTGCCCCCAAGTTCTTCCTGGAACAAGGGACTCAGGAGGAGAGAAGGGATTGTGTTAAAGTCTCCTGCTCAGTGTTAGAGACCTGCAATTGCAAGTGGGTTTGTAAGGTGAATCCACTGGCAGGCGAGAGCCCTGAGTGTAGTCCTGTAGAAAAGAGATGAGTTGAAGAGCTAGAAAAAGCTGTGTGCTATTGAGAACTGAGAGACTGGTTCCTGTTGGGTGGGGTGTGGACTGACGCACAGGCCAACATGTAGGTGCTATGCATGGGCAAGCTTGACGTGAACTTGTTACATTTGGGACATCAGTGCATGGAACTCATAAAGGCAGTCAATGTCCTGGGTCAAGGTTACCTACACCAACATTGACTGGAGGAATCTACATATCCCTAAGAGGCACAGGGGAACAGAGGGATGCAACTGAGTGGGACCAAACTGAATATTTCTGGAAGCTGAGAACATACAAAAATTAGGAGAGACATTGGGTGTTTTCAGATGAGACATTGGCCAAATTAATCCGCTTTAGCACAGATTAATCAGATGACAGCATCACGTTAGAAAGAAGCCGCACTACCATGGTCTGGTTCCTGACTACGGTGAAGTTTAGCCTGGACTTTGAGGAGGGGGAATAACCAGGGTCAGGAACCAGCTGCAGGTTGTCACTTTTGATAGCCCGCTTCACTCAAACCGCACCAGTATGGCAGTGGCGGATGGGCACCATGGTGGCTGATATTGGCCACCATTGCCACCTGTCAGCCAGGAGGAGTGGAGCTACATGCATCATGGCAGAGACACACATCTAAGTGTTGTCCTTCTCCCTCTCTGACCCAGGCCTCTGTAATGGTTATTTTACAGCTTGCCGACTCCAACCTGGAGTGACCACAACAGTCCGGAGAAGATGATGGTGGGACCTGTCACAGTTGAAAGTGTCGAGTCATGATGTGTTAGATCATAGGGTGAGTCTGAATTTCATGAGTCAGTCCTTGCTGTTCTCCATGACACCTTCTGGCAGAGAAAGGTTAAATTAGAAAACACATGAAACTAGGAAATAATTATGCTTCGGTCTTGCAGGATGAACTAACTGACAAGAAATATTTTTGTTCAATGAAACAGGAACTACTGTAAAATGAAAAGATATGGAGTAATGTGTTGGAATTCAGAATTGGTGTGTAAATGTTTTGCTCCTTTAAAGTTCCCATTTTATTCAACCCCAGTTTGGTCTTTAAACACTTATGGTTTTCTCCTTTGATAAGAGATTTCTTTATTTAGCAATAAGTTCTGGGGATAAAGTCTTTGAGTCTCTGTAGAATTCATTTTTAGTGTAAGCTTGCAGACTGCTCATATTTCTCTTGGACGGCCCATCCAAGCTCAACTTCCATCACATACCAGAACAGCTGACACAATTCTCTTTTTTTAAAAAAACCTTCTGTATTTATGAGCCAACAAAACAAACATAACTATATCTTTGACACAACCTAGTGTTCTGAAAATAGGGCCGCAATAATCTCTACTGGCCATGCAGGTATTATATGGCCAATGACTTAGAAACGATTTCATCAGCTGCCAACAAGAAATAGTATTTTCAGCAGCGAAATCTAGCTGAGATCTCAAATAATTCCCATAAGAGTTTGCTTAGATGTACAGTACAAACCTTTCTCTTTTTTCAGTATAGGGTAGGCTAGGTGGCTCTTGTGCTGAGTCTAGTGCCTATCTTGCTGAACAGCGATATTTAAAGGCATTTAGAGGCCCATGGCAAATGGATTATTGAGGCCCTCTTCCAGCTCAGGAGGAAAGTCCCTCACTTCTCTGTTGCTCTCTTGGACTTTTCCGCTCTCTTGGTGGTTAACCCAGCAGTTGATGGTTTCAAGAGCCAAAATGAGTACCAGCAAAAATGGACAGACCCATCACATTTCTGGTACCCGAATCAAACAAAGTATTTTGGATACTTTTTGGTACCTGAACCAGTTTTTGATTGAGTACCCAAATACCAAAATATTAGGGGTGTGTAATTTGTTTTTGGTTTTGGAGTATTTTCAGGTCTTTGAAGAATTGATAACCAAAGTTTCCATCAGATTTTTTTAGTACTAAAATGTTATTGTGCACCAACTTGGATACCTGAAACTAGGACTGCACCGAATTGGCCATCTGAGTACTTGGACTGAGTTTGTAAGTTCTTAGTACCCAAATCGAGTACTTGACCAAACCTCAGAACTTTTTAGAGGACCTGGAATTCGGAACTAGGAACTCTAGACCTCGGAAATTCCCAGAACTCAGAACTTTGGACTCAGTGCCCAGAAAAGCAGGCTAGCAAGAGTGAGACAATCTCTCAAGAAGGCAAACCCACCACAAAAGTGCGACTACGTGCAAAAATCCCCCAAAAGCCAGCAGCAGTGTACCCGCAGCATGGCCCACCATTAGCATTCCATCCACGCTAAAATCATTATGCCAACCAAAAAGTGCCCAGAAAAGCAGGCTAGTAAGAGTGGGACAATCGCTCAAGAACAGGAAGCAATCCCTCAAAAGTGCAAAAACTGAGTGCACAAAGCCAAAAAAGCCAGTCCAGCAGTCATAATTTTAACACACACAAGAAAGAAACCAGACATTCACACACACCACACGCAAAAGAAGCTTCCATTGTGCCTGCCCAGTGCCAACCTATGCAAAGTAAGCCCTCTCCCTGCCCCCCCAATATTATTTTAACCAGAAAGAAAGTATATCTCTCCTGTGCCCCTGCTCAGTGGTCAATCCCAGCTTGGAAAAGTTGAACCCACAGACAAAATATTCACACTGCCCACAAAAACCACAGCAAAACTAACGTGATCCCTCTTTGACATCTATGGTGCCAACTGCCAACAAATAGTGCAATCAGCAGCAGTACCCACTTAAAACTTTAAGTATATTAGGCACTGGTGGCAACCCCTGGCATTGCCCCTAGTATATGGACAACCCAGGCCAGGGGAAGTGGAGCTAGGCAGATCCATCTGGTCATCATGATGCCAAGCAGTGCAAGCAGCAGGCAGCAGTGGCACCGACTTATTTTTTTTAAAAAACACATGGCATTGGTGTGGCACTGGTAACTTCGACAGCCCAGGCTAGAAGTGGAGCAAAGCATAAATCCCTCTCACCTCCATGATAGCAGGGAGCAGCAGTGTGGCCCCCACTTATTGTTTTAAAAAAATCATGGCATGGTGCAAACAAGTAACCGTTGTCCCCCAGCATTGCCCCTCGATTTGCAAGAATGGAGAAACATTAGCAAGCTCTCTCCGGGAACTCTACAAGATTTAGAATTTTTTTCTTTTTTAAAAAAAAACACCACCAAAAAACCCAGTGCATGCGCAAAATTGCCTGCGGTCCATTCTTCGAATACACAGCTTTTTTTCCAAAGGGGCAGCCATTCTGTGCATCCGAAAATGGCTGCAGCACACGTGCAGAATGACTACTCTCGACGGTAGGGACACCGCTGGCACCATTTTGAAATAGGGCTGTGCATGTACAGAATGGAGCCAGCGGCCCTTTGTGCATGCATGGTTCTATCTTTTTTGGCTTCTTAACTGAGAAAAAAACTTGATGAGAAATTGTCAAGTTCAACGCTTCTCTTGATTTTCATTTTCTTTTCTTGATTCTCATCTAGAAGCTTGATTCTCAATGAGAATCAAGACAAAAGGGTTGAGTTTGGGTGATTTCAGACGTTACGAGATCACGCTGAACCACACTGAACCACGCTCAACCCCCCCGCGGGGCCAAAGGGCCCGGAACGTCTGAACGGCGTGCGCCAGATGTTCATCACGCTCAATACCCACATGGGGTCAGGTTCAACCACGCTTCCCGGGCTAGCCGGGGGAAGGTCTCGGGAAGCGTGGTCAAACCAACC
>QEPC01006543.1:5118-18157 GCA_003113815.1 Sphenodon punctatus | reverse complement strand
GGGATAGAGAATAAAACTGAGGATGTCATAATGCCTCTATACAAATCAGTGGTGTGACCGCACCTGGAATATTGTGTGTCGTTCTGGTTGCCCCATCTCAAAAAAGACATAGCGGAACTAGAAATGGTACAGAGAAGGGCAACAAAAATGATCAAGGGCATTGAAGGGCTCCCGTATGAGGAGAGGCTTGGTAGGGTGGGACTGTTCAGCTTGAAGAAGAGACGACTGAGAGGAGATATGATAGAGGTCTATAAAATCATGAATGGTGTGGAACTAATAAACAAGGAGCAGTTATTTATCCTCTCAGCTAGTACTAGAACTAGGGAACACTCCATGAAACTCATGGGTGGCAAGTTTAAAACAAATACAAGAAATTCTTTTTTTTTCACTCAGCGTATAATTGGGTTGTGGAATCTACTGTCAGAGGCTGTGATAAGGGCCAGTACTATAGCTGAGTTTAAAAGAGGTTTGAACAAGTTTCTGGAAGATAGGTCCATTAGCAGCTATTAGCCAGACAGTATCATGGAACATGATGGGAGATGGGAGGAAATAACAGGGAATGGATCCCCCATTGTGACCTGTTGGGTGCTTCTCCCAAGCCACCGTGATTGGCCACTGTCAGAGACAGGATGCTGGACTAGATGGACGATTGGTCTGACCCAGTACGGCACTCCTTATGTTCTTATGTTCATCCCATAATGAGCTGAGAGCTGGGATTTTGACAAGACCGGGTGCTTTGGGGAGCTCTCATTTCAGTTCGGGTTTATACCCCACTAAATTTCGTTTATTCTAAGAGTGGGGAGTGTTGCATGTGGCTTGGAGGCTTTGAGTAGTCCTGAAATGAAAAATCTCGGTGAGTGCTTCTTCGATTGGAAGAAGGGCATTCGCCGAGATTTGTACACTGCAGCAACTTACCAGCTTTTCTACTGTTTTTGCCATTTTCTGTTATTTTTCTGCCAGTCCCAAACCCTGTGTATGTCCTGCATGCACCCCCATGTTGGTGGAGATGAAAACTTGTTGGCTAAGTACTGAGAAGTGCTGTTAAAAGTGGTGTAAAACTGTCCTAAATTTCCCAGAAAGTGACGAGAATGTCCCAGAAAGTGATAAAAAATGCTGGAAACTAGAAATAGTTTGAGAAAGTGACAAAAAGACAAAAAGACATTAAAAAAGACATACCGACCGACACTCGTAAGCACTCCTGAAAGGTCTGTATTTCCCTTTCGAATGGGAGCACAGCACTTGGTTTTGTCTCAGATCTAACTTTGAGTACCCACCCATCCCTGTGCAGCAGCAGAGGTGTCCCACATTCTTCTCATGAGCCTCTTGGCCACTAATGAGGTTCAGTCATGGCTGGCCCAGGCCTCGTCATGAATAGAATAGAGGGGAAATGAGCCCTGAACTAGAGAAGTAGATGCCCTGGACCAGACCTTTGCATGACACTATTGGAGGAGAAATACTGCCAGTAGGGGTGGTCTCCATCCAGTGAGTGATGAAACAAATAGGACAGTTTGCAGTGTGTTCTATTCGGTCTTGTTACATTTAGTTAAATATCTGAATTCAAGCTAAAAAGGGAAGCTCATTTTCCACTTGGGGGGGTAATACTCGCATTTTGGTTTAGTCTATCAGGTGCCCTTTTGGTACCTGTGTACCAAGTCAGCTACCTGATTGCCCCAAAATAATGGGAGTTGCTGGAAACAGGAATTAAGCTGAGGCGAATAAAGGGGAAGGAGGCAGGACACTGGCCCTTTAAAGTCGGACAGCCTAGAGAGCTGGTCTGCTACATAAGAGGGCGCAAGCCAGAGAGGGCTTCAGTTTCCGCCTGGGAGCTGAACAGGCAACAGCTCCAGGGACCCTTCAGCAGAGGAGCTGGTCAGTGCTGAAGCTTTGTTGGGAGAAGCCTATGTACCTGGACTTGGGCTGAGAAACCCTGCCACTCTATGCTCTCCAAGGTACTGAAGGGACTGGAGGGTGAGGTGGAGAAGCTCAGAGACCTGAACCTGGGAGAACTCCTGGAGACTTCCGAGCAGCCTGCCAGAGGACTGGATACCTGGCAGAGCTAGGCTAGATAGGGGCAGGGATGCCAGTGGGGTTGAATGCCCGGGGTTAGTAAGACTGATATATTGAAGGCTTTACTATAAGGTGAATAAACTATGATAACACTAATGCCCACAGAGACTGAGTTACTTTGCAAATTCTGCATCCCTATTAAGAGGGACATGGGCATTTGATGCTGCAGGGACTTACCCCTGAGGAACCATGCCCTGTTACATATATCTCAGCACTGTTTGTCTCTTCCCTCCTGCCTATGCCTAGGGCCTTCTGAAAAGAAAAAAAATGTCATAGGGAGAGACAGGAAAACCTTTCACCTGTGAGGGGGAATTCCTTTTCCTTACCCGTCTGCATTCTGTAATCTCTCAGCAGGCAGTGGAGATCTCCCCTGACTTGTGTTTTTTAGCGTCGCCATAAAGATTTTACTTCAACTTCAAGATGTGCCGTTCTGACGGCTAATGAAATGAATACAGAAAATCCTGCCGTGTTTCCTGGTATTGTCCTTTTTTTAAAAAAATAAGTAAATTCCAGGCTCTCATCCACATCATCATAATCAACTCTAACACAGGCTGAAGAACTCTCTTCAAAACACTCTTTTACACATCTGCCTCCTCAAAGAAGTCCCTGCTGTATTCTCTTGATAACTTGGATTCCAACCAGCATTGCCTGATAAAGTCTTAGGAGTATCTGCAGAACACCTTATTAGTGAAACAGGAGAGGAAAGCCAAGCTCTTACATTTTACATTAACATCTGCTCCGTGAAGGGTGGACGGAAAATCAGCCAGCAGTGAAGTTTCAGTGAGTGCCGCTTGCAAAGTAGTAGCCTCTTTCCCAGATGAAAGTGCACGTGCAAAACACCATTTAAGATCCTCCACAGGGAGCTATCGTTCCATCATTTAGGTTAGTTAGGAGACACAGAAATTAGCATAGGCAGCTAAGCTGTCAAATGACATAGAGTGCTGTGCCCTCCCCCACCTTTCTTCTTCCACTGGAGAGAGCTGCTGTCAATCCCCATAGCAAGGTTTCACACTTGGGTTCACTAACAAGCAGGTGCAGCAAAAAGAAATTTGCATTCAAGCGCTGGGATTATTTGCTACCACAGATCTGGCTAGGTTGCTTTCCAAAGCAGAGACATACACTCCTTCCATATGCCGACTCTCATAAAGGCTTTGATCAAGGACTGCTTCAAGGTCAATAAAAGTCTTTCCTACGGCTTCAGTAAGTTTTCAATCAAGTTTCAGTAAGTTTTCAGTCAAACCGTAAATCCTTTGGGTGCAATCCTATGAACCACTTACTTGCACTGCAAGCTCTGATCATGGGTACTCAGCTGTGCATGCATCCCACCTACACATCACGCCATGGCAGGGAAATAACATGCCCCCTCTGATGCGACCCTTCCTGAGCCCACACATCCCTCAGCCCAGGGGAGGGAGAAAGCATGGCTCCTGCTCCATCCCCCAGGCTCAGGGGTGTGGAGGTTTAGGGGGTCGCAGTGGAGGGGGCGTGCCATTGCCCTGTGTGGCTTGCACATGCACACCTCATCAGCCACCATCCAGTTCTATAGTGCACCTACCAATGGCATAACAAAGCATTAGGATTGTACCCTTTGTTTGTAATTTGGTCTACGTTCTATAGGGTATTAACAAATGAAACAATTGCCATGGTTAAGAGTTGTGAGTCTGGTGTTACAGTCAACCACATCCCATGAGTACTGAAACGTAACCAACAGGATATGAGTGTGACCATAACACACACAACTTCATGTCACTAGGTATGAAAGTAGAGATCTCCGCAAGTGCTGTTTCCGTCAGAAGCAGAGCATTCACCAAGATTTGTGTGAGGCGGAAACTTGCCACCTTTCCCACTGTTGTTTTGCCATTTCCTTTATTTTTCACCAGTTGAATGGGGCCGCTATGGGGATGGTTCCAAGCTGTTTTTATGCCCCATAGGTACCCTCAGAGCCTGTGGAGATGAAAACGTGCTGACTGCCAGCTGGGGAAATGCTGGACTTTGCCATAAAAGTGCTGTTAAACTGCTGTAAAACGGTCGTAAAATTCTCGGAAAGTGACAAAAAGTGGAAAAAAACATCCTGGAAAGTGAAATAATTATGAGGGAAATGGTGAAAGCACAGAATCACCAAATCATTGGAAATCGACAAATTACCAACAGACACTCACAAGCACTCCCTAAAAGTGAGTATTTCCCTTTGGAATGGGAACACTTGCTCTCGTCTGAGCCCTACATGTCACTAGCCACTCTGGTTCCATCCCAGCCATCCTGAGACTATCCTGAGATGCATTGGGCATTTTACACACACGTTAAAGTTCTGGATGCTTCAATCCCCTGGGTTTACAAGCCCACAAGTAAGTTCCGGATTTATTTTTCACACACACACTGCCCTGAGGCAGTTCCTGGATGCATTCGTCACACAAACACTGCCCTGAGGCAGCCTAAAGTAGCCACAGCTGTAGACATGAGGGGCTGCCATGGAAACCAAGTGACCACAGCTGCCTGGAGCAAAGCAGTTTACCAGGAGGACCTTTTACACACAAATGTTCTGGGAGAAGTCCTACGCAGAAGTTCAAAGATCCAGATGTTTAAGATCTGAGACACACAGAAAGTTCAGGATGTAACAGCAAACATCCAGGAGAAATGTGTGTGTAAAAACAAAATGTCTTCTACCTATCCTGCTACTATCAGGCAGGGTGGGGAATAGGAAGTTCAACAAGAAAGTTGGGGGACCTGAGAGGAAAAGCAGGGGCAGTCCCTTCTCCCTTGCACTCTGTCCAACTCGGCCGAGTGCTCACCTGGGAGTGGTACAGGTGAGAGAAAAGACACTGCTCCTGCCTCCCAGGCATATTCGAGAGTGTGAACCTGGAAGCAGGGCGGCTGTTCTCGGCCACTGGGCACACAACAGGAAGGGGAAATTCAAGGAGAAGAGGATTACACTAAGGAGTGTGGTGCATTGGGTGCATCTGGCTACCAGCCACAGAGGAAGCTCCATTTGCCTCCACCAGCTGCTTCAGTCCTCTCCCACCTGGCACTCCCATCTGGCTACACACTGCAGGAGACGCTCCAAGTGCCTACACAAGCTGCTCCAGTCACCTCCCACCTGGTGCGCCCATCTGTCTACCTGCTAGGGATGTGCAAATGCAGTTCGGATGTTTGGAGTTTGTACCGAACTCAGTCTGTTTGGACGACAGAACCGAACTTCCGAATCGAACCCGAACTAACCAAACCGAACTCGATCCGAACTCGAAAATGACCGAACAGTTTGGCCACGTTCGGGTGAGTTCGGATGAGTTCAGGTGGCAAAAACGTGACTGGAAGGCCCAGGGAGGGAGAGGCAGCTGAGGAGGAGACTTCCTGTCAGTAGGGGTGGAGAGGCTGGGAGTAGCAGCCAGTGTGTCCAATCACCATCCCTTTCTAGTCAGACCACTGGCTTCGCAGTCTGCGATTGGACATGGGGGACATGGGGCTAGGCTGCACAGAGCCAATGGGGATTATGGTAAGGCGGGCATAGCAAGTAACAAAAGTCATTGCCCTCCCCCCTTCCAACAACTTCTGAGCTAGCAGCCACTGTTCCTGACAGCAGTCATTTTCAGAAGTGTCCCTCTCCTAGCAGTTTGTGTTCCTAATCCATTGCCATCCTCCTCCTATTTCACCCATCCCACACATTTACCTGCCTAGTATCATTTATTTAGATTAGATTAGATAGATTTAGGTGTTATTTTTATTTTTTACCCATCCCTGTGTTCTTTCTCCCTACACTCCATTGAATTCTCCCCTCCTACTTTTATATAATCCATCCCTGATTCCCTTCCCCTGTTTTGGGATTTTTTTATTTATTTCCTTGCATATTTTAGCGACCCCCTCATGCCAATGCCATCTCGGGGCAGTGTACAACAGATAAAATATATAACAATAAAATTCAATTTAAAACATAATTACAATACTCACATCTTTAAAAAAAAATCTTCTAAAACCAAAAATCCTCCCCCCAAGGAAACTATCCCCCCCCCCGAAGGCTTGGGCGAATAACCAGGTTTTACAGGCTCGGTGGAAAGCCAGTAGATTTGGGGCTAGGCAGGCTTCCTCCAGAAGGGAGTTCCAAAGTTGCAGCCCGGTCACTGAGAACACCCTCTCCATTGTGGCCCCCCATTTTACCCAGGAGACCTCCAAAAAGGCGCACCCGGCAGACCGAAGGAGTCACTCTGAGGTGCGGAGGGCGAGGCGGTCCCTGAGGTATGAGGGACCAAGACCGTGTAGGGCTTTATAGGCCAAAACCAACACCTTGAATCTGGCCCGGTATGCGATAGGCAGCCAGTGCAGCACACGGAGCACAGAAGTAATATGTTCCCGCTGGCCTGTCCCCATCAGGAGATGGGCTGCCGCGTTCTGCACTAGCTGCACCCTCCAGACCAGCATCATGGGAAGCCCCACGTAGAGCGCGTTGCAGTAGTCTAGTCTCGAGGTGATGAAGGCATGAATGAGAGTAGCCAGGTCAGGCCTGGAAATGAATGGACGCAGCCACTACACCAAATACAGCTGGCAGAACGTGGCTTTAGCTCCACCTCCACCTGTCAATCGAGGCAGAGGTCTCAGTCCAACAACACTCCCAGACTCCGAACCTCCTGGGCTATGGGAGGGTGGACCCCCTCGATGAGGGGAGTCAACACCTCCTTCGTCCTACCCACCACCATCACTTCCATCTTATTGGGATTGAGCTTTAGTCTGCTCTGCCACATCCAATCCGCCACGGCCTCCAAATATTGCAACAGCACTGAGCTGGAAGGACCTGGGTCAGTTGAAAAAGAGAGATACAGCTGAGTATCATCAGCATATTGGTGATAACACACCCTGAACCCTCTCACAATTTCCCCAAAGGGCTGCATATACACATTAAACAATAGTGGAGACAACATAGAACCTTGCAGAACGCCACAGGTTAAGGCCTGGCGGTTAGATGTTTCTGCCCCCAGTACCACCCACTGGCTTCTTCCCGAGAGGAATGAGCTGAATCTTCCAAGGATAGTCCCATCCAGACCCCAGGTCTCGCAATCATCTCAATAGCAGCTCATGGTCCACTCTATCAAAAGTGGCCAAGAGATCTAGCAGGATCAGAAATATTGAACGTCCTGCATCCATCTCCCGGTGGAGATCATCCACCAAGGCCACCAGTGCTGTCTCTGTGCCATAGCTGGGGTGGAACCCAGAATGAAGAGGGTCAAGAAAACCGACACTGTCCAGATGCACCTGGAGTTGAAGTGCAGATTAGTAGGATTAGATTGATTTAGGTTTCATTTCAGTTTTGTACCACACCCTGTGTTGTTTGGTGTGAGCTGTCTGTGCCCCACTCCCCCTCATCCCTCTGTAAGATAGATAGATAGATAGATAGATAGATAGATAGATAGATAGATAGATATAACTTTTATAATACATTTAAAAAAACAAAAACATTAACAATATAACAAGACATACAAATAACAAACTTATTAGTGTCTCAGGGCCAAACGATCCTGATCCTGAAAATAAAATCTTCAAAATCGCTATTGATATCGGCACCGATATCGATACCGATTTTTTGAATGTTTGGCCGAACTATATTCCGCTGAACCTAACAACTGAACCCGAACTCGGTTCCCAAACCGAACAACCGAAGAGCCAAACACCCGAACCGTGTTCTGTTCACACATCCCTAATTACCTGCCACTGGGGAAGCTCCAAGTACCTCCACCAGCTGCACCAGTTCCCTCTCACCTGGTGCTCCCATCAAGCAACCAATCATGGGGGAATCTCCAAGTGCTTCCACCAGTTGTCCGGTCTCCTTCCAGCTCACTGCTCTGGTCCGCTCCCACCTGACTCTACAAGCCACTGGGAGCTGCTCTCCCTCTCCCCCCCCCAGCAAACAAATTACCGAGGGAGATGGTGGACTCTCCTTCACTGGAGGTTTTCAAAGAGGGGTTGGACAGCCATCTGTCGGGGATGCTGTCGCTGCAGATTCCCTGCATTCAGCAGGAGTTTCTCAAGCCAGAGACTAGATGACCTCTGAGGAACCTTCAAATTCTATGATTTGATGAAACAGCTTGAACCATTGTGGCTCTTCCCACCAGCACACAATTGACACAATGCACTGTTTTCCAGCATGCCTGCTAAAATGGTCCCCAAGAAACCGGAGTCAAAACTAGTAGTGCAATATCCAGGTTTCATTTCTGGATCCTGAAAAGGGTGGATTTTTTGTTTGTTTGTTTTTGTGGGCAGAGGAGTTTGAGTCACTGTCCAACTAGTGAAACTGCAAAATGGGGCCCTCGCTTAATTTTCAGCCTCCGTCACTATTAAATTTCAGTGTTCTTTTTCACTGGCTCTGTAGCTTAGTCAATGTCCAGTTGACTCTTCTTTCAAGATTGTTTTTAGCTGAATTGGTGCCTGAGGCTCCTTGGGATGTCTGCATGGTGAAGTGATTTATAATGAGGATAGTATTGCCTTGTAGCAAAGTCACCCCGTGCGACATTGGCCTACACCTCTTTCCTGATTTATGGTTCCCCTATGCTCCCTGTTCAGAGCTGCCTCCTCCTCCTCCTCCAGCCGAGCATTCCAATTTGGCCGCAACCGCTCTGAATTATGAGGTTGTTTTGTGATGAGGACAAACGTCCACTCGAGAGCACTGAACTCATTTTGTGACCTGAACTTTTACCTCAAGAGGTAATAAAAGAACAGAGCATCTGTAGCGGTTGCATCACCTCCTGCATGTCTTCTGTCATTAGATAATGAATGTTACAATGAGATTTTCCCATTCTAGCACTTTGTCATACATCAGTTCCCCACCTTTTTTTTTTTTTTTTTTCCAGAGTTTTTATCCTTCAACAACTACCGGGCCCAGCTCAAAGGTGTATTATTGATCACAATCACAGTCAGAAGAAACTGCATGGTACAGTGCAGACAAAGCAAAGCAGAACTTTTGGTTAACCCATTGCATGAAATGTCATTTGAGTAGAGATGAAATGGGGACCTAGTTTCGTACCTGCAGGTAGTACCTACATTTTTTTAGTACCGTGTTGGGTATTCATGAGATACCTGGTTAATGACTGGGTACCCAGATAACCGAAAAATCAGTAATTCCTGGTACAAGATTTTTGATTTTCCGGTTCCCTATCGGTAAAGTGGAATGGAAAATAAAAAAATCAGGACAGAAAACTGAAAAATCGAGACCAGAAGTTGACATTCTGGGACAATCCAGGTACTCAAATCAGGTTGAAATTGGATACCAATTCCTAGCCATTTTTTTTTTTTTTTACTAAATTTGGGTATTGGAAATTCCAAATGGGTATAACCGTTTTTGTGGGAAGTCAGCTCTGTTGTCTTAACCATGAACAGGAGTGGACCTCTGCAGCATTAAAACCTTTCTAAAATACTGAACCTGAGTGCATGTGGTGTGTAAAGTGTGCATGTGATGAATTGCATGCACACAAGCTGTCACGTTACATAAAAGCCAGTGTGGTGTAGTGGTTAAGAGAGCGGTATTTGAACCAGGAGGTAGGAGGAGGTCCTGGTTCAAATCTTACCTTAGCCATGAGCTCACTAGGTGACCTTGGGTCAGTCACAACCCAACCTACCTCACAGGGTTATTGTGAGGATTAAAAGTTGAGTTAGTTAGTTGTTATAGAATCTTAGATTGGAGAGGCCATCTAGTTTAACCCCTTGCTCAGTGCAGGAAACCCACAACTACAGCATCCCTGACAGATGGCTGTCCTGCCTCTGTTTGAAAACCTCCAACCAGTTGTTAATGTTACAGTTATAAACTAAATAATTGTAAGCCACCCCGATCCTAAGGGATTGGGTGGGATAAAAATAAACAGTGCATGCACATTACACATGCACCCTTGCATGTGCTGTACATAGGCTTAGGATTTGCTTATCTCTTGGTAAAACAGAAGTTATTGCACTTACCCAGCTCACCAGATCTTACATGGCCAAGCCAAAAATATACTACTACTACTACTACTACTAGAAGGATAAATACATTAAGGAGGCCTTCAGATGCTACAATAGTGGTCACAGTAGACGTACTGTGGATACATTTAACAGACTGCCTTAATTGTGCCTCTATCTCTTCCTGTTTTACGACCTGCCCCAGCAATAATGATTTTGTAGTCAGATGGAACATGTGATCTGCCAAAGCTTGGAAGGAAGGTAATCAGGTCTCATATATTATATATGTACTTGAGACAAGCTGGATCCACTGAAAAAGTTATCCATGTATATTCCATTTTATTTATTAGCTCTCTTTAATTACAGTCCTGGAAGGAGCTAAGTTATTATACCCTGAGATCAACGGGGAATGACAGTGAAGTAAGTTGTAGTTGCCCTCTTCATGGTGCAAAATAAAGCAGCATTTTCTTCGTGAAATCTTCCAGACTTGATTAGGGGGTAAAATGGGGACATCTGAGAGGGACGCAGAAGACCGTTGATTTCTGATTCTGTCAGTCATCCCTGACAGCTAAATCCATTTTTTTTCTTTGTTTTGCAGGCCTCGTGATTAATTAGGAAACGCAGCATCATGAGCTCTCTGGTTCGGTTATGACTTATGATATTCTCACTCGCTGTAACCTCTGTGCGCTCCACTCAATTAGCTGAGGTTAAGTATTATACATTATTGAGAAATCAGATGACTTTAAATCACACAATAGAAGGGAAGGGGGATAGATCAGAAATGGGTAGCACATTTGCAACCTATGGGTAATATCCATCATTTTGGATAATCAGATGGAGGTCCGATCTATCCTACCGAGTTGGGCATCTAATTACCGTAAATACCAGATATTACCATAACCGAGTTACTGATTTTCTCTTTTACAAACCAATTATAGTAATGGAAAATGGTAAATCAAAACAGGAGGTTGCTAACTCAGTTGGGGAGGCAGCTAAATCAGTACATCAGGTAGTTCACTGAGCTTTACACATAGTCCATCGGACACTAATTGGGTAACAATGGGTCAAATCAGGTACTGCGATTATGACAGCTGTACCTATTTCTGTGGGTACTTACTCCAGCTCTAAAGGGGGATCATATGGGTAACAGACAGGGGTTAATGTTTGCTATCGTCATTCATCCAGGTTGTCAAGAAGGTAGTGTGCAGATTGGTGCATGCTACGTGCTGTACTAGCCTTTAGTGGGTGCCGAATCCTCTTTTATGTTGGATGTCTCTACACCAGAGGTTCTCGAACTTTTTCATTTGTGGAACCCTAAACTATTTTTGTAAGGAGGTGGGGACCCATTGGGGGCAGACAGAACAGGATCAACTTGTTTCTTGCAAGCCCCCGGATGTGCTCTGCAGATGCAACCACAGCTTGAGAGCCACTGCTTTACACAGGATATTTACCATGAGGGAAATCAATCACATGGAACTAACTATGAAGGAGCATTTTTAAGACCTGTTCATGCTACTCTGTTTATGGAGCCACCCCATGGACTCTCCTCACCCTGTCTCTTATACACATCTAGATGTGTATAAGAGACAGGTTCTGGGAGAAGTTCTATGCAGAAGTTCCAAGAGCCAGATGTTTAAGATCTGAGACACACAGAAAGTTCAGGATGTAACAGCAAACATCCAGGAGAAATGTGTGTGTAAAAACAAAATGTCTTCTACCTATCCTGCTACTATCAGGCAGGGTGGGGAATAGGAAGTTCAACAAGAAAGTTGGGGGACCTGAGAGGAAAAGCAGGGGCAGTCCCTTCTCCCTTGCACTCTGTCCAACTCGGCCGAGTGCTCACCTGGGAGTGGTACAGGTGAGAGAAAAGACACTGCTCCTGCCTCCCAGGCATATTCGAGAGTGTGAACCTGGAAGCAGGGCGGCTGTTCTCGGCCACTGGGCACACAACAGGAAGGGGAAATTCAAGGAGAAGAGGATTACACTAAGGAGTGTGGTGCATTGGGTGCATCTGGCTACCAGCCACAGAGGAAGCTCCATTTGCCTCCACCAGCTGCTTCAGTCCTCTCCCACCTGGCACTCCCATCTGGCTACACACTGCAGGAGACGCTCCAAGTGCCTACACAAGCTGCTCCAGTCACCTCCCACCTGGTGCGCCCATCTGTCTACCTGCTAGGGATGTGCAAATGCAGTTCGGATGTTTGGAGTTTGTACCGAACTCAGTCTGTTTGGACGACAGAACCGAACTTCCGAATCGAACCCGAACTAACCAAACCGAACTCGATCCGAACTCGAAAATGACCGAACAGTTTGGCCACGTTCGGGTGAGTTCGGATGAGTTCAGGTGGCAAAAACGTGACTGGAAGGCCCAGGGAGGGAGAGGCAGCTGAGGAGGAGACTTCCTGTCAGTAGGGGTGGAGAGGCTGGGAGTAGCAGCCAGTGTGTCCAATCACCATCCCTTTCTAGTCAGACCACTGGCTTCGCAGTCTGCGATTGGACATGGGGGACATGGGGCTAGGCTGCACAGAGCCAATGGGGATTATGGTAAGGCGGGCATAGCAAGTAACAAAAGTCATTGCCCTCCCCCCTTCCAACAACTTCTGAGCTAGCAGCCACTGTTCCTGACAGCAGTCATTTTCAGAAGTGTCCCTCTCCTAGCAGTTTGTGTTCCTAATCCATTGCCATCCTCCTCCTATTTCACCCATCCCACACATTTACCTGCCTAGTATCATTTATTTAGATTAGATTAGATAGATTTAGGTGTTATTTTTATTTTTTACCCATCCCTGTGTTCTTTCTCCCTACACTCCATTGAATTCTCCCCTCCTACTTTTATATAATCCATCCCTGATTCCCTTCCCCTGTTTTGGGATTTTTTTATTTATTTCCTTGCATATTTTAGCGACCCCCTCATGCCAATGCCATCTCGGGGCAGTGTACAACAGATAAAATATATAACAATAAAATTCAATTTAAAACATAATTACAATACTCACATCTTTAAAAAAAAATCTTCTAAAACCAAAAATCCTCCCCCCAAGGAAACTATCCCCCCCCCCCC
>QEPC01006538.1:463588-488181 GCA_003113815.1 Sphenodon punctatus | reverse complement strand
GGGTCAAGAGGCATCCCTGTCTCACCCCGGCCCGGACTGGAACTGACTCAGATACTGCTCCCTGAGTGTTGTAACGGACCCTAAGAGAGTTTCCTGTATGGAGCCGGGTAATAAGGTATAATAATCTAGGTTCCATACCCATATCCCTCAGCTTCATCCATAATCTCTCCCTATTTACAGAGTCAAAAGCCTTTGCTAGATCTACAAAGCATAGGTAGAATTTTTTCCGATTTGTAGTGTACCTGGCCACTAAAGCTGCTAGTATATGTATATGGTTTAGTGTTGCCAGGCCTTTTTGGAAACCGGCCTGTTCGATTTCGATAATACCAGCTTCATCAAGCCATGCTTGTAGTTTCTCCAGCAATACCCTGGTATATAGCTTTGCTATAATGCTGAGGAGGCTAATAGGTCTGTAATTCTCTGGTAACTCTCGATCTCCTTTTTTGAAAATAGGGACAATGATGCTAATTTTCCAATTTGATGGAAAAGCACCAGTTTCATTAAGGTATGAAAAGAGGGGTGCCAGCAGCCTAGCCCACCATATCGGGTTCCTTTTCAAAACTTCAGGGGAGACAAAATCAGACCCTGGAGCTTTCCCTACTTTTAGTTGTTTGATAAGTGGTACTAACTCCTCTGGGGTTATTGGGGGCCACTGTGGAAATCCCTCTAATGGTGTAACATTCGGGGGCAGATATATTTCCTCCGGCCCGGCGTACAGAGATCTATAAAACCTCTGCCACAGTGCTGGATGTACACTGTCACCCCTCACAAAACCATCCCTCCTCTGCGATGCTCTAATAAGGGCCCAAAAGCATCGAGAGTCTTTATCTTTTGCTGCTGCTAATAGCTTAGCCCATTGACTCTGGGCAAAGCTATTTTGTTTAGTGATTCGAATGTCCTGGTACTTTTTCCGTCGCTCCACTATCTGCAGCCTAAGTACCTGGTTGGGGTACACCCTAAGTTTCCTGGTGGTTTGTCTAAGCTCTGATCTTGCCCTACGGCACTCTAGATCAAACCACGCAGGAGTTATATGGGATAGAGCATTAGTACGCGATGGTCCCACATTCTTCTTAGTAATAATAGTAAGAATCATAGATATTAGTTCCTCATACAGGGCCACTGATCTCATACCACAAACAACCATTGACTCACAAAGTCTGTTAGCAGCCGGCGAGGTAATAAAGGTATCTAATGCCTCTGCCTGATGCTCAGACCATTTTGCTCTTGTTACCAATGGAATTACCCCAATCTCGCGTGGCGAGGTGGGGGGAGTCGGTTCTTCTTTATTGGCAAAGGGGTCTGAAAAGAACAGGACCAGTGGGAGGTGGGAGGATATGCCTGATGGAACCACCGATAAATGGTGGATCATGGGCAAAAAACTGGGAGGTACTAGTAGATAGTCCAAAACACTAGATCCCATAGGGGAATGGAATGTAAAATTCCCGTCCAGGTCTCCCTCCACCCGTCCATTAATAATGACTAGGTCCAGATTTGTTAATAGCTTATCCATCAAGGTTTTCCTTGGTCCTACAACATGATCCCTAGATTGACGGGGTCGGGGGACCAGGGGGACTACCGAATCCTCCAGGTCCGGAGTCAACAGGAGAATAGTTGGATTTCCTAATCGAGAGTTAAAGTCACCCACAAGACAAAGAGTGGCCTCTGGGAACCTCTCGGTAGCCTCATAAATTTGGGCCAAAATCTCCTCCCAGATGCCCGGTTGATAATATGCCGACTGTTCTGGAGGAATATAGACTACCCCTATTAACATATCGAAACCCGAAGGGAATTTACAATATGAAAGGCTAAAATAAGCTTTAATGAAATTAATTCTTTGCACACAGACATTTAATTTGGTGGCAATAAGTTAACTACACACACACCCTCTCTTGTCTCTTGATGACTCTTGTCTCTTTCACCAGTCCCACACAAAACTCCCTGTTGTTGCCTCCTGTTCACTCACTGTCCAGCTCTGTAATGGGACAGCTGGGACACTCACTCTTTAACAGAGCGAGCTCCCCTATATACCTGCATGCCCCTCCCACTTTTGCACACCGCTCTCAAATCTGCACATGGATCCAAAGCTGATTATGCAGATTCAAATCCCTTCTTTGGATTGGCCCATAGAATTCACCAACCATCAATCATCTCCTTTTCATACGAACCACCAGGTAGCTCCATAAACCCTAGCTGTCTGGATACATCAAACCCTCATTGGTCATTTTACCACTTCTGTGTATGGGATTGGTTACTTCTGGTTTAGTATGTGGTTTTGTAGGAAGTGTAATACATAGTAGTAGGATACAGGATGCAGAAGAGTGATAGGATACCATGGGAGCACTCCTATCATTCCACCCAGTTCCCATAGCTGGTTCCCTGTTATTCCATTCCCGGTTTCCTCCTTTCCTGTTATTCCACCTCCTCTCCTGTTATTTTTTGTCATTCCGCACACACATCCTTACTTCTGTTCCCTATCAGAGATACAGTTTGTAGCAGGGGGTCTTCCCAGGACCACACGGGGGTACCAGGGTCTCACTCAGGGGAATTAGCCTACCTGCTGCCACGCCTATTCATCCTGAGCCTCGGCTGAATCCCCCTCTGAGGAAGGGGGTACCCTCCTGTAGGACCCAACACAGGCAGTCCAGAGGGTATGAAATCCACAGTCCTTTATTAGTACAGTCCAGTATACACAATCCCTGGGGCTGCTGGCTCATCCGCCTCCACCCTGCAGGCCCAGGTCAGTCTCTCACAGGCTCAGGACCAACACAACATCAACCCCCGAAGTCCATCCAGTCAGGCCTCAAAGTCCCAGGCTCTGGCCAAGCCTGCCCCAGGCACAAAGCTCTCTCCTGGGCACAGTCTCTCCCAGTACCTGGTTCTCCTCTTTAGCACCCTGGAGAGCATAGAGTGGGAAGGCTTTGTCAGGAAGATGTGATCCCTTCAGCTCCCAGGCAGAGACTGCCCTCCTCTCTGCCTTGCCTCTCCTTATATCCAGGCAGAGTGGGCGTGACCAGGCTTCCTCTTCTCAGTCTTAAAGGGCCAGTGTCCTGCCCACTCCGTCCCAGGGTCTCTCAGCCTGTTTCCTCACTGGCTGATCCCCAGCTATGGGGCTGGCTCTGTCACATGCCTGGGCATCCTCAGCCCTCTGGCTGACCCACGCAGCCCCCTGATTAATGGGCTGCGTGGGTCAGCCATCCAACACCTCTTTGCCGTGTGCCAATGCATACACTTATTTTGTATCCTTGTCTGCTCCCCAGCCTCATGAGTGCATACACATCACCTATTTCTCTGCATTGTCCACCATAAACACATCGCAACAGCTAGCTTTCCCCTCCCGATGAAAACACTTCTCCCACTGCCCAAGTGCCCCCCACTCTTGTCTGTGTGTACACATCCCGCATCCTGCCCCCTCACCACCTCCTGTCCCCAGCTTCAGTGTTGCCCCCAACCTGCAGAGGAAGACAATTGGGTCTGAAAGACCAATGCAAAGTGTGGGTGCATGGAGCCTAAGTTGTAAATGACCACAATATGCGAGACTGTCCAACATCTTTACTACTTACATGACATGGAAGTTAAGGCAGGAGACTAAACTTACAGTTTCCATGCTTTTTGGAGCATGATTGAATTTGTAAGGGCCTTAACTTCTCTGTTAAAACAAAGTTTGAGTATAGAAGAGCTGCTCAGCCCTGCAGGTACCATCTTTGGAAAGGGCAGTCAGGACTGAGCAACTCTTCTGCACATGCTCAGTTTAAAACTACCCCCCCCTTCTTCCTTTGAAAACACACCTGGGAAGCAGCAGCTGATGCGGCACAGAGCACAACCACGGGGCCGGGACAGACAGTAAGTAATGCCCTGTCTGAACTCCCTGCTAGGCTCTCAACCCACACTTTCTCTCTCCCCTCCCCCTGGTGGAGACCTGGTGGGGGGCGGAGGTGCCCAGGGGGCTTGTCTTTGCCCCCTGCTCGCCTCTGGATCCCATGCTGCCCCCCCTGCCTGCAACCCCAGCCCCCTTGAGTAATTCATGAGAACTCAAGGGGGAGGTGAGAAACACCCAAGTTCTCGGTCCCCCCTCTCGATTCTCACTTCAGCCCTAGCCAGAACGCCTGAGTGAGTGGATACTGAGAGAAATTCCATAAAGACGGTGACTAATTTGTCCTAATCCTGTGGGGACTTACCCCAGGGCACTGCCACCCTGTTCAGGAGCTAATACTAAGGATGTGTTCAGTAAGTATTTATCATAATACATTAGTATGTCTAAAAAATGTCTCCACCCGGACACAGACTTCGGTGGTGGTGCCTCTGTAATGACTTGTTCTTTCTCCTCTACTGGATGTAGGACATTTGCACTGATTTTGTGTCCTATATAAATGACTTCAGGGGCCTGAAAGATACACTTTCTTAAGATGCATACCTGCGACAACCAAACTTTGCAGTACCTGGTCCAAGTATTATAAGTGTTCGGACTCAGATTCTCCTTTGGCTAGAATATCATCCAGGTACACACAGACATGTGGCATGCCTTGGAATAAATTGTCTATTGCCCTTTGAAAAATAGCAGGAGCAGCAGACACACCAAATGGGAGGTGATTGCAACGAAACAATGCTTTTGACGTATTATTGTCACATAGGGTTTAGATTCCTTATTCTGAGGAATTTGGACATGAGAATTACTTAAAAGTTGTAATGCACTTAAATGCTGTAATGTACTTAAACGCTGTGACATTTTTATTAATTACTTTGCAGACAAAATCACTTGTATTCACCACGACTTGGATGCTACCATTTTGACTGCAGTCAGAGTTTGGGGTTATGGAAGCTCAGTCTAGTTCTGTTTATTTGGATCAGTTTCAATTGGTATCATCCACTGATGCAAAGGAGGTGCTTGGGGCAATGAGGACAACCAGCTGTGAACTAAATTCTTGCAGCCGCCAGGTGATGATGTGGCCATTGTTGGCTGGGGTTATCAATGCCTCCCTTCAGGAGGGGAGGGTGTCAGACACCCTTAAAACTGTGGTGGTCCAATCCCTGCTTAGAAACCATCTCTGGATGCTGATGTCCCAGCCAGCTATCAGCCTGTCTCTAACATTCCCTTCTTAGGGAAGGTTATTGAATGAGTGGTTGCCCAACAGCTTCAGGCACATCTCAATGCTGTTGGATACCTGGACCCATTTCAGTCAGGTTTTCATTCTGGGTATGGCATGGACATAAGAAGATAAGAACATAAGAAGTGCCATACTGGGTCAGACCAATGGTCCATCGAGCCCAGCATCCTGCCTCCAACAGTGGCCAGTCACAGGAGCCTGGGAGAAGCACCCAACAGGTCACCATGCTATCCATTCCCTGTGGGTCATCCCCAGGCTCCCGACAGTAAAGGGTTTTGTTCCCCAATCCTATCTGGCTAATAGCTGCTAATGGAACTATCTTCCAGAAACTTGTCCAAACCTCTTTTAAACTCAGCTATACTGCTGGCCTTGACCACCTCCCCTGGCAGTAAATTCCACAACCTAATTGTACGCTGAGTGAAAAAATACTTTCTTTTGTCTGTTTTTACTCTGCCACCTGTGAGTTTCATGGAGTGTCCCCTAGTTTTAGTACTAGTTGAGAGGGTAAATAACCGTTCCCTGTTTACAAGTTCCACACCACTCATGATTTTATAGACCTCTATCATATCTCCTCTCAGCCGTCTCTTTTCCAAGCTGAAGAGCCCCAACCTATCAAGCCTCTCCTCATACGGGTGCTGTTCCATACCCTGGATCATTTTTGTTGCCCTTCTCTGTACCTTTTCTAGTTCCGCTATGTCTTTTTTGAGATGGGGCGACCAGAACTGCACACAATATTCAAGGTGCGGTCGCACCATTGATTTATATAGAGGCATTATGACATCCTCAGTTTTATTCTCTATTCCCTTGTGAATAATTCCTAACATTCTGTTTGCTTTTTTGACCACTGCGGCACACTGGGCTGAGGATTTCAGTGTATTATCCACAATCACGCCCAGATCTTTTTCCTGAGTGGTACCTCCTAGCTTAGTACCCGGCATTGTGTACTCATAATTTGGATTGTTTTTCCCAATGTGCATCACTTTGCGCTTGTCCACATTAAATCTCATCTGCTATTTAGATGCCCAGGCACCCAGTCTTGTAAGAACTTGCTGCAGCTCCTCACAGTCTGCTTGTGTTCTGACTACACTGAATAACTTGGTGTCATCTGTAAATTTGATCACCTCAGTCTTAACACCCTTTTCCAGATCACTGGAGACTGCGCTTGTGGCTCAGATTGGTGACCTGCGCCTGGAGGTGGTCAAGAGAAATTCTACCTTGTTGATCTTGTTAGATCTTTCTGTAGTCTTTGATACGGTTGATCACGAGGTGTTGTTGGCATGACTGCAGGACTGCTCTTGAGTGGTTCCGTTCTTTCCTCTCAGGGACGTGCCAGAAGGTGATGATGGACGATTGCTCATTGTCTCCTCGGGACCTACCCTGTGGTGTCCCGCAGTGTTCTATTTTGTTCCCCCCTCTTGTTCAATGTGTATGTGAGGCCACTGGGAGAAGTCATTCAGAGGTTTGGGGTGAGGTGTAATCAATATGCTAATAACACTCAGCTCTACCTCTCTTTTCATCCGACCCAGGTCCCGCAGTCTCAGTGCTTACTGGATGCCTGGCGGCTGTTGGGAACTGGATGAGTGTGAGCTGATTGAAGCTGAATCCTGACAAGACTGAAGTGATGACGGTTGGCCAGTCTTGTGACTTGGAAGGAATTGAGACACCTGTCATTGATGAGGTCCCAGTCCCTTCTGGTCACTCGGGTTTTCAGTCTCTGAGTGTTTTTTGATTCCTCACTGCACCTGAATGGTCAGGAGGTGGCGGTGGCCAGGAGCCCTTTTCACCAACTCCATCTGGTGAGGAGGCTGCAGCCTTTCCTTTTGGATTCAGATCTGGCCACTGTCATCCATGCTTTAATCACCTTGAGGCTGGATTACTGCAATGCACTCTACGTGGGGCTGCCTTGATGACTGTTCAGAAGTTGCAGCTGGTGCAGAAGGTGGCAGCTTGGCTCTTTTTGTGGATGAGTCACCGGGAGCACATTACACTGGTGCTCCGAAGTCTGCACCGGCTGCCTATAGGTTTCTGGGCACAATTCAAGGTGCTGGTTTTGACCTTGAAAACCCTAAATACTTTGGGTCCCATATACCTGAAGGATCGCCTATCCTACCATGCCCCTTTGTGGCCCTTATGGTCAGCCGAGGGCACCCTCCTCGTTCCATCTGTTACCCTTGTCCATGGGGTCAGGGTGCGCACGAGTTCATTCTTGGTTGTGGCCCCATGTTATGGAACTCCCTTCCCCAGGAGGTTCACTTGAGCCCAAGCCTGGCTATCTTCCGGAGGTGGTGCAAAACTTTTTTATTTGGAAAAGCATTTGGCAAGTAGGGATAGGTAGAGCTGGGTTGGGTTTCTGGATGAGTTTGTGGAGGGGATGGGTGATTTAAGCGGAGTTTGTTTTTATTGTGCAAATTTTACTGTTTGGTAGTGTGTGTGTGTGCGCGTGTGTGTGTGTGTGTGTGTGGATTGTGAGCTGCCCTGAGCCTTGTGGGGAGGGTGGCATAAAAATTAAAACAAATAAATAAATAAATAAATAAAATTGTGAAAATTTTCCCTTTCCAAAGTAGCATACAGGTCTTCAATCCTGGGAAATTGATACATACCTAACTTGGCCACATGGTTGACTGTGACCTTGTAGTCCCCACATTTTCTCACTCCACCATCTGATTTCAGTACTGGAACAATAGGAGCAGCCCAGTCTGAGAACTGGACAGGCTCAATAACGCCTTCTGCCCTTAAACAGTCTAGCTCTTGGTCTACTTTGTAGAACATGGCATAAGGTATTGTCAGAGGCTTAAAGAAACGTGGTTTAGCAACTGGATCTATGTGAATTCTGACAGTGACTCCTTTTAAAGTACCAAGGCTTTTCTTGAATAGCTCTGAGTGTTTCTCAATAAATGCTTCTAGGCCTAGTGCATGGACATGGTTGATGTCTGCCCTGTTGATTTTCAAAAGCATTAGCCAGTCTTGTCCCATGAGGCTGGGGACTTTTCCTTTCACTATTAGTAAAGGTAAATGTAGTTTCTAGTCCCAGTATCCTACCTACTTATTTAACAGATTTTTATCCCTCTCTCCCCACCTCAGTGGCTCAGAGCGGCTAACAAAACCATAAAAACAACAATATAAAAACACTTAAACAATTTAAAACATTAATAATAAAAACACACNCATTATCTATTTCCCCCAACCCTCCCCCTCATCCCTACCCACTCCACCCTACCCCTACCCCTCACTAAATGCCTGATGTAACAGCCATGTTTTACAGTTCTTCCGGAAGGCCGGAAGGTCCGGGGCCAATTGCGCCCCCACCGGGAGGGAGTTCCACAGGTGCGGCACAGCGACTGAGAACGCCCTGCTCTGTGTGGCCCCCCGAGACACCCGGGGGACCTCCAACAGCGCGCCCCAGCCGACCACAGGGGCCGATCCAGAACCTGGGACAGTGCCTTTCACTGCAACTTGATCCCCTGTATAGATACGTAACACCACCTTTGCTTCACACAACTGCAGGTGCATTGTTCCTTGCCCATAACTTGTGATAAGTGATTTACTTCACTGATTATAGATAGAGATACTCCTGTATCAATCTCCATGGTTAATCTTTGGACATTAAGTGTAACATCCACTTACAGCGGCTTTTCCTTTTGGCTTTTGCCAGTAACATTAAAGATAATATATACTGAGCTCTCCACTTCATGCACCTCTTCCTCCACAGCAACATGAAGAATATATTTTATTTAGCCTCCCTGCTTCCTTTCCGCTGTTCTTTTTTTATGGCACAATTTTCCAAGGTGCCCCTGCTTATGGCAACCCACACTCAGTATCCCTGTATGACCTGAGATATGATCACGTTTACTCCCACATCTGAAGCTTTTTTGTGTGCTCTTGGGAACATGCCTCTATGTGAGGATTCATTTGCTTTATGTGAAGTGCTGGATAATTTGTGCATTTGGTCTGCAACTGTTTGGCTATCCACAGGTTGCTTGGTGCCTCTCTGTAGCTCCAAAGCATGCTGTCCAGCAACTTCCATGCCTTGTGCTATTTCCAGAGCTTTTTTAAAATCTAAGGTGGATTCTCCTAAAAGCCGCTTCTGGGTTCTTTCATGATTGATACCACAGACCAAACTGCCATGAAGCATGACATTTAATGTATTTTCAAAACAACAGTGCTCTGCTAAACAACGCAGTTCTGCTACAAAAACGACCACAGACATCCCTGGTTGGGGGCAGAAACTGTTAAACCTAAAGCACGGCACTATTTCTGATGGTCTGGGGTTATGATGATGAGCCACAACATTAACCAGTTCATCAAAAGATTTAGTACTGGGTTTTTCAGGTGCCACTAAACTTCTAATTATACCATATGTTTTTGCTCCATAAACACCTAATAAAATGGCACATTTCTTAGTATCGTTCTCTATATCATTTGCAATAAAATCCTGAGTCTCTCTGCATGCTAAATCCAGTCTTCCTGCTCTTGCGTTGCTCCATAAGCAGCTATTTTCCTTGCAAAAAGAGAGGGCCTTTCCCCCCCTGCTTACTCCATGTGAACAGTTTGCTGGCTGTTGTTTGTAGTTTACCTTTGTCACCAGTGTCGTATATTGAAGCCCACTACAAAGTAGTACTGGAAAAAAGATCCTTTATTTCAGTCCAGACTCACAGAATTCATGGTTTATGAAAAATAAAAAGTGTATTTAAAAGGTTAAAACATTTTTTTGCACTTCCTCCTTTTGAGGGCAACTGTTTGGCATGATCTCTTGGGCAGCAGGATGGGAGGGGGGACATTTTCCATATTCTCTGCCAGAGGATGCTGTGGGGGCAGTGTGTTCGCAGGAGGCATTCATGAATGATTGGCAGGATGTGTGTGTGCCTACGCTCAGTCACTGTTCCCTGGTGTTGGAGTCATGTGGGGAGGGTTTGGGTGCTTTCCCTGGGGGATTGAGTGTGGGAAGGTACCATGATGAACCAGCAGTTTTCCTTATAGGGGGGCGTGAATTGTTGATGGGGGTTAGGAAATCTCAGTTGGGTAAGGACTCAGCTGGGATCAAAAGGGCTGAAAGCTCAGTCTCAAGGGGGCTGCTGAGAGGAGAGGACCTGGTTTAGGTCTCTTCCATTCTGAAGAGACTGAACTCAACTCAGCTTGGGAGAAGGGCAACTAGGAAGAGCTCTCCTGGCAAATGGAGTGTCTGCTGACAGGCTGGGAACTGGAGCTGAAAACCCCAACTTTGATAAGGGAAAAACCCAGAAAGCCAGCAGGGAGACAGACTGCACTGGAGTTTACAGGTGAGATCATTCCTGCTGAATATGCCCTAGAAGAAGGGCTGATCAGAGACTTTATACACACAGCCTAATGCACATGAAAAGACTCTAAATGTCTTGGTGGAGAAAGGCTGACTAAAGGGGAGGTTTGGAAGCCAGAATCCTAAGCTCCCCAAAGTGCTTGGAGCATGGGAAATTGTGGACAGGAGTGAGACTTAGTGAGCCATTGACTACTTGGACTGTTGTGGGGTTTATGTGAGCCAGGGCTGAGCTAAGTTCCCCAAACCCGACAGCACCCTGCAGGATGAGGCGGCCATCTCAGCCACATAAGTGATGAAGAATGTGGACACCGCCCGCTTGGGAACAGCCATTTTAAGTTGTCAGCCATTTTGATTTTGTTAGTTATTGTGATTTCATCAGCCATTTGTGACTTGCACTGACACAGTCGCAACCAAGGTCTTAATCCCAGAGACGGGGGCACGCGCCCTGCACAAAGAATGCTCATCAGGATAGTGTGTGGGTCTTCACCTCTAATTAAAGAGAACAGACCCCTATCATCATAGGGCCAGTGACACCTGGGAAACTGAGGTACACTCTGACACTTTCGAGCACATGCACTCCAGGTACCAAGGGGGGAAAGGGGCAAGGTGAGGTCTTGTGCAAGGGGGACAGGGATGAGGAACCCCCGAGGGGTAGGGGAAAAGGGACACTCACACCAGGGGGAAGGAGATAACTCAGGGAAGGGGGGGAAACAGTCAAGGAACACCCGTTTAATTTACTAACACAGTCTCGCAATCTCACAGTCTACTGGTATCCAGGAAAGGAAGGTCCACGCACGCTACGTCCAAGATTCCAAGGGTACACTCATTCAATATCACGCATAAGCCAAGCAAAAGGGGGCTGGTCTCTCAGAAATCACCAGCGCCGCTGTCTCTGCAGCGCTGGTTTATATGCTACAAGCCCCACCCACGTGTGCGCTCTCAGGTGGTCTGAGCTTCGCAACAGGGGCAGGGGAACTCCCTGATTACGTGCCGGCGTCGGGGGCGTGGCCAGTGGGCGCGCCTCCGTCCCTGCAGCCGGCGGGGTTTCTGAGGTGTCCTGGACTTGTGGTTCCGGAGGGGGCAGGAGCAGTGTTTCCTGGGGCTCATTATGGTCCCGCCGGGGGGGTCTCCCCTGCAATCGACCCCTCCTGTGCACCGCAAGCCTCACAATACCCCCTTCTCGAGGCTGCCAATGGGCGGCCTGGGAAGGACCCGGCCAAGACGGATGCCGTAAATGAAAGGCTTGTAGAAGGCGTGGGGCCAAGATCTGCGCCGTAGGCTCCCAGGAGCGATCGTCAGGGCCTTACCCGACCCAGTTGACAAGGTACTGAAGCCTGCCGCGCAGAACACGCAAATCCAAAATGGCCCAGACTTTGTATTCTGGGCCCGTGGATGACTGTGATATAGGTCCAGGAGGAGGGAGAGGCTGCATGGGATGAATGGGGTTTGTTTTCTTTAGAAGAGAAATATGGAAGGTAGGGTGTATAATCACATGCGGAGGGAGTTGGACAGTGTATGTGACGTCATTTAACTGTCGGAGTATAGGGTAGGGACCGATAAACTTGGCATCTAATTTAGCAGAGGGGCATGTGGAGGGGTAGTGCCGACGATCGATCCAAACTAGGTTTCCGGGACGGAGGGAAGGAGTCTCTTGTCGGTGTTTATCTGCTTGAACCTTATAACGTTGGCGAGCCTCCTGGAGGACACGTCAAGCTATGGTCTGGGCTTCTCGAATTTGTTGCACAAGGGCTCCTGCGGCAGGCACCACCGGCGAGGGGGTTTCTATAGTCCCAATCTGTGGATGATACCCGTAGGTCACAAAAAAGGGGGATGTTCCAAGGGATGCATTAGGGGCATTATTATAGGTGAACTCCGCCAAGGGAAGCCATCGATACCAATCGTCTTGTAGGTAATTTACATAACAACTAAGATACTGTTCTAAATTTTGATTTACTCGCTCCACTTGACCGTTGGCTTCAGGGTGGTAAGCAGTTGTAGGGTTTAATGTAACTCGGAGAGCTTGAAAAAGAGCCTTCCAAAAATGAGAAGTGAATTGCGTTCCTCGGTCGCTTACTATTTCTTTAGGGGATCCGTGGAGTTTAAGAACATGTCGCAAAAATAGCAAGGCTGTTCTCTTGGCGGTGGGCAAGCCTTTACAAGCAATGAAGTGGCCCATCTTAGAGAAATGGTCCCCTACAACTAATATGGTTGTATATTGGTGCGATGGAGGGAGCTCCACAATAAAGTCCAATCCTACCCATTGCCACGGGCCTACAGGTACTGGACATAATTGGAGCAGACCCGCCGGGCTGCGGCGGGGAAATTTTGTTTGGGTGCAAGTAGCGCAGCTGGCCACATGTTGCTCGATGTCTTGAGGCAATGTTGGCCACCAAAAGGTTCTTTGAATCATCTGTCGGGTTCTCTTGATTCCAGGATGCCAGGCAGTAGGAGCTTCGTGATGTGCCCAGAGAATATGCGCTTGGCATGAAGGGGGCACTACGATGAGTCCCTTTCAGGTGTGAATTTCATCTTGAATAACTACTTCAGGGTCTTCGGCAACAGGGAGTTCCCAGGAGGAAGCTTCGCGAAGATCTGCAAGCGACATGTAGGTGGCCGCAAACATTTTCTCATCAAGGATACGGGCGCGAACCAGTGGCTGAGCAGGGCGTTCCTCATGGTACTGGGATAATGCATCAGCGAGAACATGCAAATGTCCTGGTCGATATTTTATACGGAAATCAAAGCGGGTGAAAAATAAGGCCCAACATACGTGGCGGGCGTTGGAGATGTGGGCCGCCTGCAAAAAGGTTAGGTTTTTATGGTCGGTGATTACCGTAACCGGGTGGCCCATGCCTTCAAGATAATACCACCATACTTCAAAAGTCACTTTGATCGCAAGGAGTTCGCGGTCCAGGATGTTATAATTANTCTTTGAAAAAAGCCCTCTGGGATCTTGATTGGAAAAACCAAACATTTATATAACAATTTAGAGAGGGTCATCATCTTTAAAAGATAAATTCTACCCATCCAAGAACAAGTCAAATCCTTCCATTTCCCAGTTTCTTTTTTTATTAAGTTCAGTAAGGCAGTCAACATAGTTATCGCTGTATTGACATCCAGTATTTTTGGATAAATAAATCCCTAAATATTTAATTTTGTTCCAGTCAATCTGGAATGAAATTTCCTGAGAAATCATTATCTATTTCCCCCAACCCTCCCCCTCATCCCTACCCACTCCACCCTACCCCTACCCCTCACTAAATGCCTGATGTAACAGCCATGTTTTACAGTTCTTCCGGAAGGCCGGAAGGTCCGGGGCCAATTGCGCCCCCACCGGGAGGGAGTTCCACAGGTGCGGCACAGCGACTGAGAACGCCCTGCTCTGTGTGGCCCCCCGAGACACCCGGGGGACCTCCAACAGCGCGCCCCAGCCGACCACAGGGGCCGATCCAGAACCTGGGACAGTGCCTTTCACTGCAACTTGATCCCCTGTATAGATACGTAACACCACCTTTGCTTCACACAACTGCAGGTGCATTGTTCCTTGCCCATAACTTGTGATAAGTGATTTACTTCACTGATTATAGATAGAGATACTCCTGTATCAATCTCCATGGTTAATCTTTGGACATTAAGTGTAACATCCACTTACAGCGGCTTTTCCTTTTGGCTTTTGCCAGTAACATTAAAGATAATATATACTGAGCTCTCCACTTCATGCACCTCTTCCTCCACAGCAACATGAAGAATATATTTTATTTAGCCTCCCTGCTTCCTTTCCGCTGTTCTTTTTTTATGGCACAATTTTCCAAGGTGCCCCTGCTTATGGCAACCCACACTCAGTATCCCTGTATGACCTGAGATATGATCACGTTTACTCCCACATCTGAAGCTTTTTTGTGTGCTCTTGGGAACATGCCTCTATGTGAGGATTCATTTGCTTTATGTGAAGTGCTGGATAATTTGTGCATTTGGTCTGCAACTGTTTGGCTATCCACAGGTTGCTTGGTGCCTCTCTGTAGCTCCAAAGCATGCTGTCCAGCAACTTCCATGCCTTGTGCTATTTCCAGAGCTTTTTTAAAATCTAAGGTGGATTCTCCTAAAAGCCGCTTCTGGGTTCTTTCATGATTGATACCACAGACCAAACTGCCATGAAGCATGACATTTAATGTATTTTCAAAACAACAGTGCTCTGCTAAACAACGCAGTTCTGCTACAAAAACGACCACAGACATCCCTGGTTGGGGGCAGAAACTGTTAAACCTAAAGCACGGCACTATTTCTGATGGTCTGGGGTTATGATGATGAGCCACAACATTAACCAGTTCATCAAAAGATTTAGTACTGGGTTTTTCAGGTGCCACTAAACTTCTAATTATACCATATGTTTTTGCTCCATAAACACCTAATAAAATGGCACATTTCTTAGTATCGTTCTCTATATCATTTGCAATAAAATCCTGAGTCTCTCTGCATGCTAAATCCAGTCTTCCTGCTCTTGCGTTGCTCCATAAGCAGCTATTTTCCTTGCAAAAAGAGAGGGCCTTTCCCCCCCTGCTTACTCCATGTGAACAGTTTGCTGGCTGTTGTTTGTAGTTTACCTTTGTCACCAGTGTCGTATATTGAAGCCCACTACAAAGTAGTACTGGAAAAAAGATCCTTTATTTCAGTCCAGACTCACAGAATTCATGGTTTATGAAAAATAAAAAGTGTATTTAAAAGGTTAAAACATTTTTTTGCACTTCCTCCTTTTGAGGGCAACTGTTTGGCATGATCTCTTGGGCAGCAGGATGGGAGGGGGGACATTTTCCATATTCTCTGCCAGAGGATGCTGTGGGGGCAGTGTGTTCGCAGGAGGCATTCATGAATGATTGGCAGGATGTGTGTGTGCCTACGCTCAGTCACTGTTCCCTGGTGTTGGAGTCATGTGGGGAGGGTTTGGGTGCTTTCCCTGGGGGATTGAGTGTGGGAAGGTACCATGATGAACCAGCAGTTTTCCTTATAGGGGGGCGTGAATTGTTGATGGGGGTTAGGAAATCTCAGTTGGGTAAGGACTCAGCTGGGATCAAAAGGGCTGAAAGCTCAGTCTCAAGGGGGCTGCTGAGAGGAGAGGACCTGGTTTAGGTCTCTTCCATTCTGAAGAGACTGAACTCAACTCAGCTTGGGAGAAGGGCAACTAGGAAGAGCTCTCCTGGCAAATGGAGTGTCTGCTGACAGGCTGGGAACTGGAGCTGAAAACCCCAACTTTGATAAGGGAAAAACCCAGAAAGCCAGCAGGGAGACAGACTGCACTGGAGTTTACAGGTGAGATCATTCCTGCTGAATATGCCCTAGAAGAAGGGCTGATCAGAGACTTTATACACACAGCCTAATGCACATGAAAAGACTCTAAATGTCTTGGTGGAGAAAGGCTGACTAAAGGGGAGGTTTGGAAGCCAGAATCCTAAGCTCCCCAAAGTGCTTGGAGCATGGGAAATTGTGGACAGGAGTGAGACTTAGTGAGCCATTGACTACTTGGACTGTTGTGGGGTTTATGTGAGCCAGGGCTGAGCTAAGTTCCCCAAACCCGACAGCACCCTGCAGGATGAGGCGGCCATCTCAGCCACATAAGTGATGAAGAATGTGGACACCGCCCGCTTGGGAACAGCCATTTTAAGTTGTCAGCCATTTTGATTTTGTTAGTTATTGTGATTTCATCAGCCATTTGTGACTTGCACTGACACAGTCGCAACCAAGGTCTTAATCCCAGAGACGGGGGCACGCGCCCTGCACAAAGAATGCTCATCAGGATAGTGTGTGGGTCTTCACCTCTAATTAAAGAGAACAGACCCCTATCATCATAGGGCCAGTGACACCTGGGAAACCGAGGTACACTCTGACACTTTTGAGCACATGCACTCCAGGTACCAAGGGGGGAAAGGGGCAAGGTGAGGTCTTGTGCAAGGGGGACAGGGATGAGGAACCCCCGAGGGGTAGGGGAAAAGGGACACTCGCACCAGGGGGAAGGAGATAACCCAGGGAAGGGGGGGAAACAGTGAAGGAACACCCGTTTAATTTACTAACACAGTCTCGCAATCTCACAGTCTACTGGTATCCAGGAAAGGAAGGTCCACGCACGCTACGTCCAAGATTCCAAGGGTACACTCATTCAATATCACGCATAAGCCAAGCAAAGGGGGGCTGGTCTCTCAGAAATCACCAGCGCCGCTGTCTCTGCAGCGCTGGTTTATATGCTACAAGCCCCACCCCCGTGTGCGCTCTCAGGTGGTCTGAGCGTCGCAACAGGGGCGGGGGAACTCCCTGATTACGTGCCGGCATCGGGGGCGTGGCCAGTGGGCGCGCCTCCATCCCTGCAGCCGGCGGGGTTTCTGAGGTGTCCTGGACTTGTGGTTCCGGAGGGGGCAGGGGCAGTGTTTTCTGGAGCAAATTATGGTCCCGCCGGGGGTGTGTGTCTCCCCTGCAATCGCCCCCTCCTGTGCGCCGCAAGCCTCACACCATTTGGGTTTTCTCCAACATTTTCAATAGAGCAGCCATTTTGTGGCCAGACAGTCACTTTGTTTAGGCAGTTATTTTGGGATCAGGCTGCCATCTTGATTTTATTTAATTAATTAATTTAATTAAATTTAAATGTATATGCCGTCCTTCCCAAAGGCTCAGGGTGGCTTACAAATAATAAAAACATTAACATATAGAAACTCTAAACCTCCCAACCCTACCACAACCCCCAACAAACCCATCCTGTACCATCACCCCATTTCCAAACCCCCCCAAACCATCTCAGTCCCCTATGATCCCCACCCAGCAAATGCTTTTTCAATTAAAAGCTCTTACACCACCTCCGGAAGACACCCAGGTTCGGGCTGAAATGAACCTCCAGGGGAAAGGAATTCCAGAGCATTGGGGAAGCAAAACAGAATGCCTTGCCTTCAAACCCTTGTTGTATAAACAAAGCTAATAGATGGTACCCACAGGGAGGTGCTCCAGAGCCAATCACAGGGGCTGCAATGGGGCATGGTAAAACAGACAGTCTTTCAGATATGTTGAGTACAGACCATTTAGGGTTTTAAAGGTCAAAAACAAACATTTTGGGGCAAACATTTTGATTTTGATTAGGGCAGCCAGTTTGTTCACGGGCAACTATTTTGTGATAGAGATAAACCTCCCATATTGGTGGCAGCTGTTGGGAGAACTTTAATTTAGAGGAAGTATTGGGGTAGAGTAAGGTCGTGGAGCATAATGGAGAAGGGGCAGGTCCCATAGAGTGAACTATCCTAGGAGATGATTATGACCTAATATGGGAGCAGAATAATGAGCCCTTATTAACTGAACCACTCAAACAAGCAGTAAGGGTGAATGGAGAATTAAGACACCCAGAGACAGAAAGGTCTGGGACAATATTTTATGGTGAATTTCTTATCCATCATGCAAAAAGGAACGGCTTGAGCAGATGCTAGTTCCCTGACCAACTTGGAGTACCTTAATGCACCTTGCCCATGACATTCCCTTAGCTGGGAATCTAGGATGGGACAAAACTCTAGAGTATCACCCGACACTTTTATTGGCCTGGGATACTTAAAGAAGTACAAAGATGTTGCACATTCCATCCAGAATGTCAGAGGACCAAGCCCAAGGGGACACTGCAGACTCTTTTAATACCGATACCACTGGCGAGAGTCCCTTTTGAGTGAGTTCAGAATTTACGCTGTTAGCCTGCTTGAACTAAGCACCAGGGGACACCAGTACGTCTTAGTGGTGGCTGATTATACAACTCGATATCCAGATGCTGTCCTGCTACAACACACAACTGCGGTATTCCTGGCAAAGGAACTACTAACCATGTTCTCCAGAGTGGGAGTTACATGAGGTGGAAATAACTGATCAGGGGTATAACTTTATGTTGGAAATTCTGAAAAACTTATGGACTCTTTTAAAAGTACAGCCATGTAAAACGTCTTTTTATCATCCTCAGACCAACGGCCTAGTGAAGTGTTTCAATCAAACCCTAAAAGATATGCTCCATCATTATTCATACACATTGCAACATGGGAATGGGATTGACTCTTCCCCTTCCTGCTGTTTGCAGTCAGGGAGGTACAACAAGCATCCATGGGATTCTCCCCCCTTGAACTGTCATATGGGTAGCAGCCTAAAGGGTTATGAAGCCTCATGAAGGACACATGACTGAAGTGATTTTCACACACTCAAAACCTGGTACATCATGTTTCAGATATTCGAGAACAATTGCAACATTGTACTACATGTGCAGTGTAATAAAAATATATATAAATAAATTTACTAGTAGTGTTTAGTCTAAATTGGACAGACCACCTAAAAATCTTCAAACTGTCTTAAACACCTTATGGGACGCCTGTCTAACAGCCAACTCCAAAGAAATGCTGCTTAGGAAAAACCAACACATTCCCTTGGACATGCAGTAGGATGTGACGTTATTAAACCACAAGTATAAAAAGTAATGGCCATACAAAATAGCCCTCAACCAATAACTAAAAAAGACCTAGAGTCCTTTATAGGTTGTGTCAAACCTATACAGAAAATATATACCTATATATAGAAAATATATTCCCCAATGTGCAGAGATAGCTTTTCCATTAACAGAACAGTTAAAAGAAAGGTTCCACCCAAGTTGCAATGTGATTTGGAAGCAGAGAATGCATTTGTGCAGTTGAAAACAGCTTTAACATCGAATACAGTACTTCATTGTCGAGACTTTTCAAAGCTGTTCCGACTACAAACAGATGCTTCATCCATAACAATAACAGCAGTGCTATCCTAAGATTGGGATGGGAAGGAACACCATATTTTATATATTAGTAGAAAACTGTCGGACCCAGAGATAAAATATGCAATAATAGAGAGAGAATGCTTGGCTATTTGGTAGGCAGTGGGAGCTCTACGATATTATCTACACAGGGACGCCCATTTGAGCTGGTCATGGACCATGCTNGCTACAAGCCCCACCCACGTGTGCGCTCTCAGGTGGTCTGAGCTTCGCAACAGGGGCAGGGGAACTCCCTGATTACGTGCCGGCGTCGGGGGCGTGGCCAGTGGGCGCGCCTCCGTCCCTGCAGCCGGCGGGGTTTCTGAGGTGTCCTGGACTTGTGGTTCCGGAGGGGGCAGGAGCAGTGTTTCCTGGGGCTCATTATGGTCCCGCCGGGGGGGTCTCCCCTGCAATCGACCCCTCCTGTGCACCGCAAGCCTCACAATACCCCCTTCTCGAGGCTGCCAATGGGCGGCCTGGGAAGGACCCGGCCAAGACGGATGCCGTAAATGAAAGGCTTGTAGAAGGCGTGGGGCCAAGATCTGCGCCGTAGGCTCCCAGGAGCGATCGTCAGGGCCTTACCCGACCCAGTTGACAAGGTACTGAAGCCTGCCGCGCAGAACACGCAAATCCAAAATGGCCCAGACTTTGTATTCTGGGCCCGTGGATGACTGTGATATAGGTCCAGGAGGAGGGAGAGGCTGCATGGGATGAATGGGGTTTGTTTTCTTTAGAAGAGAAATATGGAAGGTAGGGTGTATAATCACATGCGGAGGGAGTTGGACAGTGTATGTGACGTCATTTAACTGTCGGAGTATAGGGTAGGGACCGATAAACTTGGCATCTAATTTAGCAGAGGGGCATGTGGAGGGGTAGTGCCGACGATCGATCCAAACTAGGTTTCCGGGACGGAGGGAAGGAGTCTCTTGTCGGTGTTTATCTGCTTGAACCTTATAACGTTGGCGAGCCTCCTGGAGGACACGTCAAGCTATGGTCTGGGCTTCTCGAATTTGTTGCACAAGGGCTCCTGCGGCAGGCACCACCGGCGAGGGGGTTTCTATAGTCCCAATCTGTGGATGATACCCGTAGGTCACAAAAAAGGGGGATGTTCCAAGGGATGCATTAGGGGCATTATTATAGGTGAACTCCGCCAAGGGAAGCCATCGATACCAATCGTCTTGTAGGTAATTTACATAACAACTAAGATACTGTTCTAAATTTTGATTTACTCGCTCCACTTGACCGTTGGCTTCAGGGTGGTAAGCAGTTGTAGGGTTTAATGTAACTCGGAGAGCTTGAAAAAGAGCCTTCCAAAAATGAGAAGTGAATTGCGTTCCTCGGTCGCTTACTATTTCTTTAGGGGATCCGTGGAGTTTAAGAACATGTCGCAAAAATAGCAAGGCTGTTCTCTTGGCGGTGGGCAAGCCTTTACAAGCAATGAAGTGGCCCATCTTAGAGAAATGGTCCCCTACAACTAATATGGTTGTATATTGGTGCGATGGAGGGAGCTCCACAATAAAGTCCAATCCTACCCATTGCCACGGGCCTACAGGTACTGGACATAATTGGAGCAGACCCGCCGGGCTGCGGCGGGGAAATTTTGTTTGGGTGCAAGTAGCGCAGCTGGCCACATGTTGCTCGATGTCTTGAGGCAATGTTGGCCACCAAAAGGTTCTTTGAATCATCTGTCGGGTTCTCTTGATTCCAGGATGCCAGGCAGTAGGAGCTTCGTGATGTGCCCAGAGAATATGCGCTTGGCATGAAGGGGGCACTACGATGAGTCCCTTTCAGGTGTGAATTTCATCTTGAATAACTACTTCAGGGTCTTCGGCAACAGGGAGTTCCCAGGAGGAAGCTTCGCGAAGATCTGCAAGCGACATGTAGGTGGCCGCAAACATTTTCTCATCAAGGATACGGGCGCGAACCAGTGGCTGAGCAGGGCGTTCCTCATGGTACTGGGATAATGCATCAGCGAGAACATGCAAATGTCCTGGTCGATATTTTATACGGAAATCAAAGCGGGTGAAAAATAAGGCCCAACATACGTGGCGGGCGTTGGAGATGTGGGCCGCCTGCAAAAAGGTTAGGTTTTTATGGTCGGTGATTACCGTAACCGGGTGGCCCATGCCTTCAAGATAATACCACCATACTTCAAAAGTCACTTTGATCGCAAGGAGTTCGCGGTCCAGGATGTTATAATTATGCTCGGCCAGCGTCAACTGCCGGGAGTAATACGCGCAAGGCAGCAACCACTCTGTGTTTGGCGGGGCTTGCAGTAACACCGCTCCCAAGGCTTGTCCTGATGCGTCGGCTTCTACGTGAAATGGCCTGGTAAAGTAAGGGGGGCAGACATAAAGGCTTTCTTTAAGAACTCGAAACTAAATTGTTGGTCCGCTCCCCATTGATAAGGGAAGTTCTTTTTCAATAATTGTGTAAGTGGAGTAGTGATTTCAGCATAGTTAGGAATATACTGCCTATAATAATTCGTACTTCCCAAGAATCGCTGTAGGGGTTTTATCGCCTTTGGTGGCGGCCATCGCTGCAAGGCGATGGACCTTTTAGGGGGTCCATCATCACCCCTGCAGGACTAATGATGAAACCTAAGAAACTAACCGACGTAATATGAAACAAGAATTTCTCTCTTTTGCAATAGAGTTTGTGGACTCGTAGATGACATAGGACTTCCCTGACATGTTGCATGTGTTGTTCCTTGGTGGACGAGTAAATGAGGATATCATCCAGATAGGCTATGACATACACATCTAGGATGTCTCGGAAGATGTCGTTGATAAAATGTTGGAAGGCTGCAGGTGCATTAGCAAGGCCGAATGGCATCACGCGATATTCAAACAATCCATATCGTGTCCGAAAGGCCATCTTCCATTCATCTCCTGAACGCACCTGCAACAAGTTGTAGGCGCCCCGTAAATCGAGTTTTGTGAAAATTTGAGCACCTTGGAGTCGGTCTAATAGCTCGGGGATCAGGGGAAAGGGGTAGCGATTCTTGACCGTGATGCTATTTAACCCCCTAAAATCCACACAGGGTCGAAGGCCTCCGTCTTTCTTTGCCACAAAAAAGATCGGGGCTCCCGCAGGGGAACTAGAGTGACAAATAAAGCCTTGACGTAGGCTATCTTCCAAGTACTGTT
Organism: Sphenodon punctatus; assembly: GCA_003113815.1. Taxonomy (NCBI): domain Eukaryota; kingdom Metazoa; phylum Chordata; class Lepidosauria; order Sphenodontia; family Sphenodontidae; genus Sphenodon; species Sphenodon punctatus. The sequence continues at coordinate 465,858 of QEPC01006538.1, read as the reverse complement.
GCAGCGCTTGAAGTTCAGGCTCAGCTAGAGCATAAATTCGCCCAAATGGAGGTTCAGTTCCTGGGAGTAAATCAATAGGACAGTCATAAGGGCGATGAGGGGGGAGTTCTAGCGCCCGTACCTTACTAAATACATCCTGATAGTCTCAGTATTCCTCCGGAAGGGTTTCCGTCTCTTCTGTCTTGGTTGGTAAAGGGGTGGTTTGGGTGGTGCACCCCTGTGCCCGTGGGCCCAGCCGCAGGCACCCCCGTGCACACTGGGGAGCCAAAAACTGAATCGTTTTCTTAGACCATACTATGTGGGGGTCGTGAGTGCGGAGCCACGAGGATCCTAAGACTACACAAAAAATGGGGGTGCATACAAGGTCAAAGGCAATAAGCTCAGTATGGTTCCCGATGTCACACCATACCGGGGATGTGGCTGTAGTTATGGGCCCAGAAACTAAAGGGGAACTGTCGATGGAATGGATTGATTCCGGAACTCTCTTGGACTAAGTGGAGAATCCCTGGGTAAGGGCAAAATTGATGTCCATAAAATTTCCCGATGCTCCGGAGTCTATGAATGCCCAGGTCACCAAGGAACTCCAGGGGGATAAGGAGAGGGTAACAGGAACCTGGAAATGGGGGTCACACCTGGGGGCCATAATGGGGTTTCTGGAACAGCTCAGAACCGAAATGGCCCCAGTCCATCTCAGTTCTGGGCGTTTCCCGAGTCCTGTCGCTGCGGTGGTAGTGCTGGACATTCCCCTATAAAGTGTGACGGTTCCCCACAATAGAAGCATGAGCACGAGGCTCGACGGTACTCGCGCTCCTCCTTGGTCAATGGGCCCCAAGAAGCCCCCAATTGCATGGGTTCAGCTTCTGGGGCCTTGGGTGCTCCTGGGAGTGGGAACAGTTTACTAGGGAATGATCTTACGTCTTGCCGACGTTCCCTTTTTTGCTTGATCAATCTTTCCTCAATTTGTATTGCTAAATGAGCAATAGCTTCCCACGTTTCTGGTAGAGCTACAAGGGTAAGCTGGTCCTTAATCTCATCACACAACCCCTTGCGGAACATTACCCTCAACACATTATTGGGCCATTGCAACTCCAAGGCTAACTGTTGAAACTGTGTGACATAATCCAACATATTCCCTTTACTCTGCCGGAGAGATATAATCAAGGTTTCTGCATCCTGGGTGTGGTGAGGATGGTCGAACAGGAACGTAAATTCCTTCAAAAAAATCCTCATAGGCCTCTAACAAGGGACTATTCCCTTTCAACAAGGTTGTAGCCTATTCTAGGGCGGTACCCCCTAAGTTCCCAATAATAAAGGCTACCTTGATCTTGTCAGTGTTATATGTATTGGGTTGCAGGGTAAAGGTTAGGTGACACAGGGCCAAAAATCCCTGAAATGCCCTCCGGTCCCCTAGAAATTTCTCTACCTGAGGGGCCCTAGGCTCCCGTGGGGCGGCAACGACTGGGACCGGGGGCGCTGCCACCACCACTGGAGGGACTGGTATAAGGGCCGCGGCCCCTTGGATCTGGGTCACCACTGTGGTGATTTCCCCTTGCTTGGCCTTAAGGTCCTTGACCTCCATAGGCAAGGATTGCACAGCTCGTACTAATTGTTTGATTTCGTCTGCTACATCCATGATACTCAAGCCCGCGCTGGGGCCAATTAAGGGCTGGTGATTTGTGACCGGGGTAGGGGGATTTGGGGCACACTTGCACTGACACAGTCGCAACCAAGGTCTTAATCCCAGAGATAGGGGCACGCGCCCTGCACAAAGAATGCCTGTCAGGATAGTGTGTGGGTCTTCACCTCTAATTAAAGAGAACAGACCCCTATCATCATAGGGCCAGTGACACCTGGGAAACCGAGGTACACTCTGACACTTTTGAGCACATGCACTCCAGGTACCAAGGGGGGAAAGGGGCAAGGTGAGGTCTTGTGCAAGGGGGACAGGGATGAGGAACCCCCGAGGGGTAGGGGAAAAGGGACACTCGCACCAGGGGGAAGGAGATAACCCAGGGAAGGGGGGGAAACAGTGAAGGAACACCCGCTTAATTTACTAACACAGTCTCGCAATCTCACAGTCTACTGGTATCCAGGAAAGGAAGGTCCATGCACGCTACGTCCAAGATTCCAAGGGTACACTCATTCAATATCACGCATAAGCCAAGCAAAAGGGGGCTGGTCTCTCAGAAATCACCAGCGCCGCTGTCTCTGCAGCGCTGGTTTATATGCTACAAGCCCCACCCACGTGTGCGCTCTCAGGTGGTCTGAGC
>QEPC01006538.1:364527-419749 GCA_003113815.1 Sphenodon punctatus | reverse complement strand
TTAAAAAACCAAAGCAGTCAATATAAGATGATAAAATAAAAGTAAATTAAAAGTAATCAACCTTCTATTGGGGACTTGGATGCCAAAAATAGTCACCTAAGGTTAAAAGCATATACCAAAAATTTGTCAAGATTGCTTGTAACTACTCAGGAGACATCTGATAAAAAGAACTGTAGCATCCAAGAATTGGTTCTATCCTTGTATTTCTGAAGATAACAGGTCAAAAATTGAGCTCTAACCGTATCCTACAAATGGCAATGTAGGATGATATGTTGCGTAGACTCTGTATCCTGTAAATCAAATGGGCACAAACGCTGCTCATAAGGAATCCTTTTGAAACGGCCTTCTAAAACAGTTGTAGGCAAAGAGTTCATTCTGGCACATAAGATATCTCGTCCTTTTAGACATAGAAGAGGTCAGATAATTGGCAACCACACAGTGAGTTGAATGGCAAAGGAGGTAATCCTTTAGATACAAAGAGGCTTTTATCCCCACAGTATCTTTCTGTCTACCTATATCTGTCAACCTGGAGATAACCTCCCTCCTAACCGTTGTGGGGGTTTGAGCCATTATGAAACCCTGTGAAAAACCTAAGGTGATCAGATACTCTTCAACTGCTAGCTGCCATTTGCTCTTATAGGAATCGGTCAATAAAAATTTATAAAGGCCAGTATTAATTGAACCCCTCAGCTTGAACCAGAATTTCAGCACTCTCGTCCACACGTGAACATCCCAGCTAAATTGCCCTGTCTCCACCTGCAATGCTTCACATGGGATGCCATTAGGCGCCCCAAGAAGTCTATGAAGAAAAGATTGGAGCCTCTTAATATTACTGTTTGGGGGAAGAAAAGGGGTCCCATGTGCTTATTTAGCAGTTCTCCCATTTGTTTTTCCAGCGTATTGAGGGGCAACCAAAAGCTACCTTTGCAAGTGCGCATTTGAAATGACCCGCATAAATCCTCTTGTCTAATGTCGGTGTCATGTCAGCTACACAGCGCCTCGCTTCCTGGTTCTCTGCTCTGCTCCTCTCCCCTCTCTGGGAGCCAGGGCGCTGTGTAGTGACATGATTAAAATGCTGCTTCCTAAATGCAGTCAATTTTTAAAAATGCGCTTAAATAAACCCATATGAGAATAGTGCATGGGTTTATTTAAGTGCATTTTGAAATTGACTGCATTTAGGAAAAGCAGCATTTTAATGCATGTGTGAATGGCTCTAAGTGTTGTGGTTCTTTGTATTCTGAGGCCTTGGGTTGTTTTGTGTGTGTGTGTGTGTGTGTGGTGCATTGCAGCAGTAGGGGTGTTGGGTTGCAGTACTAGATGTTACAGTACAGTGTTGAGTTGTGGTGCAATACACACTTTGCAACACATCCCAAATCTACAATATACACACCATAATCCTACATCCCTGCTGTAGGTTATGCTGCAAGGAGTGTTTGGAGATGGATGTTGTGTGCTCAGTGTGGAGTTGTGCTGTCATGGAGTTCTTTAATGCAGGGTATATTTGTGGATTATAGTGCAGAGTAGGGTTCTTTTATTTCAGGTATTTTTGTTTATGTTGTGTGTATTGTAGATTTGGGTTGTGTTGCAGAGTGTGTAGTGGGAGGCTGTGTTGTGGAGTTAGTGGTGATGCAGGGTGTGGTGTGTGATTATGTTGGATGGTGATGTAGGGAGTTTGTCAGATTGGGTTGTGGTGCTGTAGGTTGCCTGTTGGGAATGCTGGTGTTCTGTGTGGCAATGTGAGGTAAAGGCTGTGTTCAGTTGTGTTATGGTAATGTGTGGAGATGTTCTGTGGGCTAGAAGGTGTGTTCCAGCGTGGGGGCTGGATTGTTCTGCTGTGTTGCAGTGTGGTAAAAAGATGTGTTCAGTTATGTTGTGGTGCTGTTAAAATGTGAGGTAAAGGTTGAATTGTTATGTTGCATTGTAGGGTACTGTGTTGCAATGTGGTGTAGAGGGTGTGTTCAGCTGGGTTTTGGCATTGTGTGGGGTTGGACTTGGATAGAAGGCATGTTCAGGTGGGTGGTGCTGTGTGTTGCAGTGTAAGGTAGAGGGTGTGCTTGTGGTTCAGTTGGCTTGTGGTACTGTTGTATGGGGATGAGCTCCGAGGTGGTGCTGCAGGGTGTGGGTGTGTGTCACTAAGGCCACTTTCATACATGCTCTCCCCCCCCTTCCCCCATATTTGGACTGCGGGGGGCAGGGGAGGGAATGCGCAGCCCGGATATGAGCGGGGATGGGCCGGTGAGAAAGGCCCCGCACCGGCCGATCCCCGCGCATATATGGGCTGCGCACACGCACACACCCATGCGCGCGCGGGGGGGGGCATGTATGAAAGTGGTCTAAATTGCGGCGCGGATCTTCGTGCTGCCTGGAGATCGGGTTCGGAAGAGTGGCGCTGCGAGCCGGAAGGGGGCGCTGTGGCGTCAGGGGCCCGCCTCTCGCTGGTTCTCAGGAGAGGTCGCTCGACTGCCCGGCGGGACAGGCCCCTGCACGGGAGGGGGGGGAGAGGAGGAGAGAATGGCCCCGGTGCGCATGCGCAGTAGTGAAGTCAGGCGGCCGCGGCGATGGCTGCGCAGTGACGGTTGGATCTAACGGTTGCTATTGACATTGCGGCTCGGCGCGCGGCAGCGCATCGCTGCGCGGGGAGTGGCCGGGCGGGGGGGCGGGGAGCCGCAAAGGAGGCCCCGGGCGCGGCGGTGCTGCTGGTAGCCCGGGCACAGCCACCTCCCCCCGCCACAGCCGGGCCCGGGCCGCCGCCTCCTGGATCCCGCCGCCCCCATGCGGGGCCCCCCCTGAAGCGCCCCCTGGGCAGGCCATGCCCCGCCTCAGCCTGGAGTAGCCGCGCCGCCGGGGCGAAGAGAGGCGAGCAGGCCCCGGCCCCTGTGACGGTGCCTGGCAGGGCCGGCCGGAGGGCCGGCGATGCAGGGTTAGGGAGGCCTGCACGGGCGCGGAGCCGCGCTTTCTTCTCAGCGCCCCCGGAGCCGTCGGCCTCAGCGTCTGCGATGAACCCGGTGAATGCCACAGCCCTGTACATCTCCGCCAGCCGCCTGGTGCTCAACTACGGCCCCGGGGACGGGCAGTCCCTGGCCGAGATCGGCAAGCTCCTGCCCTACTTCCGGCAGTCCCTCTCCTGCTGTGTGTGCGGTGAGGCGCTTTCTATTGTTCTGGGCCCGGGGCGCCCTGTGCGCCCGCCCGCCTGCCTGTCTGACGCGTTCCTCCCACTGCTCCCGCCCGGCCCGGCCTTAGCCCATCCTCGCCGGCTGGGAGAAAGCGGGGAAGCTTAACCACACCGCAGCCTGCCTGCCTGCCTGCCTTCCACTGGAGTTAGAAACTTCTCACCAACCAGCCCACTCCTGCCTCACTTCTTTTGGTCACCACTCCAAAATTGCTTGGGTTTCTGCTTGAACAAATTGCAGAAATGTAAGAAAAACGTAACCAAAGTTGAGCATCTTGGGAGCACAAATACCACCCACCCCCAAATCCTGCCAGTTTTGAGATCTGTAAATATCAAATAAAAGACTGATTTGTGAAAATTTCCAACTGCACTGGAAAGCATGCCAATAGACAAGCAAGCCTCAGTCCTGAAGCCAGTCCAAAATGTTTTAAGTTCATGCCTTTTTGCAAATAGAAGTAGCATCCAGTGCTTCTGATCACTTCATTTCCTGTAACTCATGTTCTAGAATGATTGAATTCTAATCAAAAATGTTTGGCAGTAATAGACACTAGAAACAAAACACTTAAAATAGTGCCTTGCAGTAGTTGTGATTTTTTTTTTCTTTTTTTTTTTTTTTAAAAAAAACACCAAGATGAAGGCAGAGTACCCTGTTCCAGCATGAGGGGTGCTGGTATGGGGGAAACTATTGTTTTTTATGGTTTGGAATGGAATGTAATTCTTGGACTTAATACTTCATATTAGTGTATTTCAAAAGAGATTTTGAAAGTTGAGAAACTGAAATATTAGCCCAAAAGAGTTGGGCAGCACTGGCTTAAAAAGTATGCATAAGGGAATAAGATGGAATGCTATAATGTGATTATATTGAGAATCTGAATACTGTAGTTGGAGGTATAGGCTATATTACATATCCGAAATGAGAGAGGGAAAGTAGGATTGGTTGAGAGACAATTATAGTTGGCGAAGAGAGCTTGTCAAAGATTGTACCTGTTTGATTAGAAAGAAGACATTAACAAGCGTTATGCAAAATAAATGGCTTAGAGAAGGTAAATCGTGAAATTCTGTTATCTCTTCTAAGATAATAACAAGGAACAGTTAATTACATTGAAATGGTGCAAATTCAATACTGATATAAAAGAAAATAGCTTGTGGAATTTATTGCTGCAGGATACCATTGGCTGTCTATTTTAGTTCTCTAGTTTAGCAGAAAATATTTGTTTTTCTTGTATGGAGGATGCCTATGTTGATGTGAAATTCTCGTGAACTCAAGGCAGAAGTAGCCTCTACCTCTGTGTAACCAAGTTCAGGTGAACTCCAGTTAGGGGTAGTTGGTCTGCTATACTTTTTGACATCTAAACTATAGTACTATCTTCACAGTTTTTCAGTGAGTTAGTTAACTTTAATTAGTTATCTTTTAGGGTGTGTTTAAATGAGCAAGGCTTGGTGGTGGTGGGGTCCATGGTCACCGAGTGGCACGGCTGCGGAGCAGCCGCTTTGGTGAAGTGAGTGGGGAGGGATTCTTAGGGGTGACTCTCAGCATGGCTACTGTGGCAGCCACCTTGCACTCCCCCTGCCATGGACTTTGAATGCCAGACTGGACTTTGAAATTGACATGTCCTGGCCATGAGCGCTGTGGAACCGGACTCTCTAACACTTGCAGCCAGTTATGTGTCTCTCGCCCACATTGCTTATGAGCAGGGGACTTGTCTGCTGGTGTCGGTGCCTACCCCAGTTTGTACGGGCAGGGGATGTGTGGGGCGCCTGTTGCCATGCACTTTTTTATCTTGCCCTGGAGAGCGCGCTCTGTATTTCTTCGCAATGCGCTGTAAGTGGCCGTGAGTGGGTGCTGAGTGGCTCATGGGAGTGCTCATCTCCCCACACCAGCTTCAGACAGGCGGGCAGATGAGTGGCTCCTAGGTGGCCATGCATGGTAGCATATTGTTTAAAAACACCCCAAGGCTAGAGCGAAATGTTCTTTGTGGGCAGATTATTCTATAACTTCTACATGATTTCTTGCACTTTCCAATGATGCATGCCTCTGACACTTGTCGCTGTTTAGGATAGTGGATTAGATGGATCATCAGTCCATTTCAGTGCCCATTCCATCTGCCAGTTTTTAACTGCCGGTGATTCTGGATTAGTATCAGATGGCATTACCTATGTAGGACCTGCTGGTTCCACTGCTTATAATTGATATAGGGATAAGTTAGTCAAAGACTCGCCACTTTTATTCAGTCTGGTTATTATATTGTAAGTAGTGTATTGTCCTAATTTCTTCTTCCTTTCTTCCACATCATGGTAGATAATTCATGATCTTTCCTGTCTGTAGGCCTTCATTCTTGGTATCCTCACAGCATATCTAAATATCTGTCGTGTCTTTCCATCCCTTCTGGCCAAACCCTTGTCCATGCTGCGATGATGACTTGCAGATGATTTTTAAAAAAAATAATTTTTGTGCCCATTTACTGCTTTATGAAATATAGGGAAAGCCTAATTTCAGTTACTGCTTTCTTTCCCATGCCAAAAACCGCAAGTCTTGATTTTTCTTGATTTCTTATTTGGAAATAATAAAAAAAGTCAAATCTGGTTTCTTCCTCCTCTTGCTGGAGATCCTCTTTGAGTATCTCAGATGTCTCTAGCTATCCCTTTCAATTAGAGAAATGGGAGGGGGTGGAAATCTTGGTAAGGGCGAACTGTCTCCAGAATCTTAGGGTATTTTCAGAAGTGATGCTATCACACTCCAACCCAATCTGGGGTAATGGCCACCATCCTGCCTCGGCGTAGGCCGATACCAAGAACAGACATGATGGTGAGCCTTACTACCGGCTGTTCCCTGTGATTTTTCGAGTTCACAACCGGTGGTAACTGCTACCACGGTTCAGGGCGAAGCGTGGTGAACATCTGTCGGCCACCGAACAGAAGTGATGGTGGTTGTGACCCCGGGGTGGCGTTAAGTGTGGTAGTGTTACTTCTGAGAATACCCTTAATTGCAGATGAAGTGTAAACATTTAAAAAAATTATTGGGCCTTTGTCTTTTTGATATTTAATTGCTTTGTTTGGTTTTTATTTTAGAAATTATCGAACTTCAGAGTGTTCCCTGCGTGTGGGTTTAAGGGCTAGGGTGTTGAGAATGTTTTAATCTTTATTAGAAGCTTTATCCAGAATTTTAGTTACTGACATGAAACAGGTGTTGCCAAAAGTAATTTCTTTTAAGGCGTCTGAAGCATTGTTTATACACTCAGGTTGAACTGGTTTAGCTAAAACAAATTTAATTGGCTTACAACTTTGGTAAGTCATATCTGTATATTGACAAATATTGTCAAATGACCAGTCAATTGAGAGCTTACTATTTGATCGCGGTCAAATATTGTAGATATTCCATAAAAGCAAGAATGGTCTTGTGTAGGCAACAGCCTGTCTTTTGATCAGGGTACCATGATTACTGCACAAAAAGCTCTAAATTTTGAAAGTATAAATATGCATTTATATATATGCATATAACCCATGCGTAAACTAACATAGGCCTCAACTCTTAGTACTGAATAGGATCTCTTTAGGATCAGAATCTCTGCTCACACAGAATCTTGTACAGGTTAAGATTGGGTATTTGACAAGTCAAAAATTAGTATGTCAACTGACCAGTCAAATATTGGTCTCTTTTTAAAAGCATTAGAGGAAGAAGACAAAAAAAAGATTCCAAATCACACCTTAATTTAGTGTGGAGGTAGAAACAAGTTTACTGCATAAGTATAAATATGCATTTTTGTAGTTATAAATTTACACACACAAGTTGCTTCCTATTATACAGTGGTTTATCTTAGAATGCAGAGCAGCACAGCTGGTCAAAGAGCTTCCAGGCACCCTCGCAACAGTCACTCCTCCAACCCACTTCGAACATCAACAGCAAGTATATGCCCCAAATGAAAAAGTTACACACTCAAACACAGCTGTGTAGAACTAATAAAAGCCAACAGTCTCCTACCCCTGCAATTAACCCAAACACACTGACAGCAAGCACAAAGTAAGAGGGGGGGGGGAAGCTAGGGAGAAGAACGGTTGAGTCTTTAATATCGTTCATGTTTATTATAACTTAATGTTAGATCAGTATAATTTGCTATAGCTTTTTTTAGAATATAATTTTATTGTTTCACAATAAGTTACCTAACTTGGTGTGTGTTAGCATAAAATAACCTATTGAAGATTCTTAGTTGTTGTTCTAATAAATTAATGCTTTTAAAAAGTGACCAATATTCGACTGGTCAGCTGACATACTAATTTTTGACTGGTCAAATACCCAACCTTAACCTGTATAAAATTTTGTGTGAGCAGAGATTCTGACCCTAAAGAGATCCTATTCAGTACTAAGAGTTGGGGCCTATGTTAGTTTACGCATGGGTTATATGTTTTGTAGCTTGTTTCTGATTCTCACCGTCATGCTTCCTCTTTTCTTTTTAAGAGGTCCTCTAAATCAGTTTTGTTTCACAATTTTTCATGCAGCTATCATTAATGAGTTTATTTCCTATCTTTAAGCCCAAAGTGGGGAACCGTTTCCCTCCCAGAGGTCATTTTGAGAATTAGTGCAAGCTCCATGAGTAGAAGTTAGGGGCAGGGGTGCACTCCAGAACAGGAAGTTCCAGACCCTCATTCCCCCCCCCCCCTCTTGTGTGCATACCCTAATCTCTGCTCTCTTACCTGAGCTTAGTTTTTCAGTGATTGGTGGTAGGAACTGGGGACAGATCCAGGAACTAGAAAGAGGCTACCTAAAAACTAGCCCTGGGCCTGAGATTCCCCACCCCTGCTTTAAACTTTTAAAAAATGCAGCTATAACAAATTGGTATGATGCATATTCTGTCACCAAAACCGACTTCAATACCTGTTTTATGTAGTCTTCGGTTCTTGTTTTCTTCCTTCTTGCTGCTCCTTTTTCTGATGTTTTCCATGACTAAATATTGGCATTTTAGGCTCCATAAGTACACAAGTAATCCCATTCAATTGTATAAGCGTTTGTCAGACTGAGATCTGTCACACGCTCTGCAAAGACTGGCTTTGTGGAGCATGTTGCTGGACCTGAGGCCTTGCGTTTCAGGTTCTTCTGGGGGTCTGGGTTTGTCTTACTCTAAGGCAGGGGTGCTCAACTTGATTTGTGCTGAGGGCTGGAAAATATGGTTTGGACCCAACCCTGGGCTGCATGTGGCCCTGCCCCCAATTTGCATAACCCCACCCCTGGCAGCGAGGAGCTGGGGCTGGAGATCCGGGTGACAGAAGTGGCAGTGAGGGGCTCAGGTGGAGACATCAGCGGCAGCAGGAGGCTGGAACCAGGAAGGAGGGATCCAGCCATCGCCTTTAATAGGCTTGTTGCCCGAAGGAAGGAGGTTTTTGCACCAGTGCAGGTGCTGGAAAAAAGATGTTTGCCAGAGCAGGAGGAGGCATGGTGGGCCGCAGGAAAGGTCCTTGCGGGCTGCATCCGGCCTGTACTTCATGCGGCCCTTCTCTAAGGCCTCATCTATAGAAGAAGTTGCAGCAATGTAACAATGCAAGAACTGAATCAGATTTAGTTAAACTGGTGCGAAAACTATGTGGGCGTGCACTGATTTGGGTTTAACATTGATTTATTTTGGTTTAGTTGAATTTGATGGGGGACAAAATCAAGTTAAACTGAAATGAGCTTTTGCTTAGGTGTTGCGCCGATTAACTCAGCTGATTTAATCAGTGTTAGCATCTAGCTAATGCCCGTGTAAAGTGCTTGATATTGTTTGGCACTATATAAATAGTCCACTATATATTCTAATCTGATGCATTCCATAAGTTGGGGTTTCCAGTGCTTTACTTCATAGAATACATCTCAAGGGCATTGAATTTTTAACACGCCTTTTTTAATCCAAGATAAATCTAAATTGGGGCTAATCAAAAATACCAACAAACTTTAGAATATTAAATGTGACTAGAAATCCTTCTATTAGCACAATTTTCACTCTTTCCTTTTGTGCTTTTGCAGTTTCTTTACTTGTTGCGCTCTACTACATTAACTTTGTTAATGGTTCTCCTTACTCCTCTCCTGCCTGCTTTTTATAATGAATTGGGCAGGTTGAGGCCCTGTCTTCAACCTTTCGAAGTTGTTGTACACCTGTGAAATCAAAAAGACCTAAGCAGCCAATTGGAATGTTCCTTTGGTCAAGTCACAACTATATACTAGTCCCGGGGTGAAAAATATTCCCAAGTCCAAGAGCCAGATACCAAAATTTCCATGTCACTGAGAGCTGCAAGACACATTACATTGATTGCAGTTTTCTGTGATCCTGGGGTTTGGAGAGTGTGACTTCTCCCACGACACACACCAAACCTCTGGCTCCCAGGCAGTTTGGTGGGCTCAGGCAGCAGCAATAGTGGCTCGGCATGTCCCCCTGCTCCCACAGCCTCCAGGAGGCTCTGGTGGCAGAAATGGCAACTTAGAACTGGATGAACATACCCCCGGGCAGCCAGTTGCAGTAGAGGTACCCAAGAGCAGCATGCTCTGCTAGCCCGTATTCTGGAGGCACCTGGTAGTGATTTTGTAGCTTTTTAATAATCTGAAATGTGTTTACGATAGGAGGCGCACTCCTTTTTCCTCTAAAAATAGATGACCTATTGGTGTGAAATTTCATATAGGTCTGCTATTATGTAGTTTGAATTTTCAGTGTAGCATTTTCTCTTCATAAATTCTTATTAAGATGTCTTTGAAATTGGGCTCATTCACTAATATTTCTTGAACATTTCTACCTTGAATAGGTCAGGTGGAAGCTTTTAAAAAAGTTTTCCTTTTACCCTGCTTTAGGACTAGGAATGTATAAAATATTTTGTCAGGAGCTGTGTGTTTTTGTCAACTGGCCTACAGTAGAGATGAATGCTACATGCTTGCCAAGGATAAAATAATTTTTGTCATGTGCTCTTCTGCTTTCCCCGATCACCAGTGTTGCCAGCATTTGCTATTTTTGATGTTTTCTGAAAGCCCCAACTCTAGAAATCTCATCTTCCATTTTAAAAAAAAAAAGAAGTTTCTTGCCCTCATGATTTTAGAGAAGTTTGAAACACAACTGAAGGTAAAAGTTCAGAACCCAAATCATATGATTAACACAGTCTCATGAGTGTAACACTGGCAAATTGGTCACTCAGTTTCTCATGTTGTTCCTAGCCAATGAGACGTTAATATAATGTAGGAAATCAATACATTAAAAGCTGTGTTGGCAAGCAATATGATTGACACCCACAAAAGTGACAAAATAAGTTACACAGCTTACCATTATTACAGCTGCTGTGTCCATAAACAAACATTACATTTTATCATTATCTTTGTAAGTATGCTGACCTCTGTTTTCCCCTTCTAGGTTTCTGCACTCTAGCGTCTCCGTGCTATACTAAACATCTGCAGCTGTTAGTGTTATGAGGGGTGAAACTAGCAGAGAGATGTGTGCAGAGATTAAAAGGGGGCAGAGTTATTTAAGGTTGTGTTGTATAGTGTATGATGGTTGGGACTGGAAGCTGTCTGCTTTTGAATGGAGCAACAGAAAAGTATATAACTTCACTCTTTTTCCTTGGTTTTGTGTGTTGGGCTAGATGAAGAATCTATGTAGTAACCCTTAGCTGCTTTCCAATTTCATTTTTATGTGTATATAAGGCTATGGCTGCACTGAGTCAAAAGTGGAGGAGAATATAAGTCATTGTAGTTAGAGTTTTAAGTACATTATGAGTTCAGTATAAAGGGGGTATAATTCTATGCAGTATTGAAATTGGTTAGACTCTTTATTCTGCTTTAAAGTTCTGTTGCCTCAGAACAGGACCCATTTAAATCCTGTTAAAAATTTACCAGGAACCCATTTAAATCATTCTACTTGGGTTAAGATAGCATCTCCATAAATATCTGTGACTGGTACAAGGAATTCCTTATTCACTTTTACTCAAAAGTGAATTTATTCTTGATTTGGCAGCCTTGACTGATGTGCTTTGTGAGGACATTTCTGTCAATCTTGCTTAGTTAGAATTCTTCACACTTTCTTAAGGATTGTACTTATTAAATTTCCACAAGTTTAACTATGCAGTGGACATAATTGGATGGAAAGAGAAGTTGGCTTACCAGTCATTAGAATTCAAGAAACTCTTTGACTTCTAAAACATTGGTGTTTTTATTTTTGCCACTGGAAGAACGAAAGCATTTGTGGGCACACAGCCGTTGTATAATCTTGATTCTGAATGCTGCAAGAGCATGTTTCAGTGGGTCCCAAGTACAGTTAACTTTGCACCAAGCTCTAAAGTGGGGTGAGCATCCTTTACCCCTATTTTCACTCAGGCAAAGAGTAGGGGTTTATGTAGCATTTTATGTAGGGAACGTGGTTGCTGGCCTGGAAATGTGCTGTGGCCATCTGGTGGACTGCTATTGGCATTTGCACCCCGTGGGTGAGGGGAAGCCTTCAGGGCCAAAGGACCGGTGGTCGTGGGCTGGAGGCTCCCCACTCCTGTTCTTTGGCTTTCTCTTGCTTAGAAGCTGAAGAGCGTGCCACAGAAGAGCATATGCAGAGACCATACTATCTTGAGTTATGTGGACATTAGCTTCCCTCTGTCTCTTAAGCTCTCACTAAATATCTAATACTTGAATTAATACTTAAATTTAATATTTAAATTAAGGAAAATTCAGTGGTTTTTTGTTTCATAAGTTTCTTCAGTGGTAGAGGTGAGCAGATAACTTTGGATCTGTGTATGTTCTCCTAAAGTCAAGGAGAATGAAGACAGTTGTGTAGTATCCCAGAGTTTCCTTGCATTTTTCAAAAAGTTACTTGGATTAACAAACAGTTTCTGTTACCATTTTTTTTTCTTTTTGTTTTAATCTTCATTGATGAAAAATGAAGTCACCTTTTTGAATAGTTGTAACTTGTTTATCCCATTGTGTACTGTAACACATTGCTGTCTTTGGAGCAGAAGGATCGCGAGTAGTCTTGGAGCTTGTGTGTGGTGGTATGCTTGACACCAAGGAGCCCTGATCTCAGCCGTCTTGCACTAGATTTCTGTCTGCGTCAGAGGCGGTAGTCCTGACTTCAGCCTTTTTAAGACTAGTCAGTTAGTTATACCGTACATTTTGCATCTGACCGTTTCAGACTTGCAGGCCGCTGGGGCCATCGTTTATTGAGTAGTGTTATAGCTTTGTCTCAGCCTGTCAGATGTCACATCTGAACCAGGTTGCCCTCACCAGTCTGATCCATTGCTCCTATGGTGGCTGTTCAACAGAAATTGCCATACTGGATCGTACTCATGGGCCAGCTAATTCAGTATCCTGTCTTTAAGAAGAACAGTAACAAATGCTTTGGAGGAATGTGTAGGATCCCTGAAGGTAGGCAAATAAGGGATAATCTACAGCAGGGGTGCCCACACTTGCCCAGCCAGAGATCCACCGAAGCACAATGTCGACCTCTGGAGATCTACCAGCACCATGGGGTGTGTGGTCCAACTCTAATTTGCATGGTCCTGCCCCCTCTGCATAGTTGCATCCCAGCCAGGTGGGGTGTGACTATGCAAATGAGGGTGCACAGGAGGAGAGGGAGATGGAGACAGCCACATGGGAGGAGGGAAGAGGGTGCAACCCCATCTCCCTCTCTTGCACGCACACCTGTTTCACACACACACTTGTAGAAACACACACACACACCTCTCACAGAAACAGTCACAAAAATCTACATCTCTCACACGCAGAGATTCACACAAGCAGTCTCTCTCTCATGCATGCACATAGACACTCTTTCACACATAGGCAGATACACAGGCACTGACACACAGATGGGGGAAAGGGAAGGAACTGCTGGCAAGTAAGTGTGAAGGAGGGGTGGTATTTCCTCCTCCTCTTCTCTCCCCCACCCACCCCCTCCCCCCAATCCAGGCTGCTGCGGGTCAGTAGGGGCAGGCAGTGGACTGTAGCAGCAGACTGAGTGGGGGCAGTAAGTAGGCAGGTGAGCACAGGGAAGCCGGCATCTGCCACCGGAGCCCCACTTGCTCAGGCCGCTTGCTCCCCACAGTGGGTAGTGAGTAGCCTGAGCGAGCAGTGTTCTGGGCTCAGGCGTCAGCTGCCAGCTTGCCCATGCACATGCGCACAAGGGATATGCCACCATATTTGCTGTCTGGCATACGCACAGAGAACAAATGTGGTGGCCAGCATGCGTATGCTTCAGTTGAACACAGGGAAGCCGGTAGCCACCACCACCTAAGCCTGGGACACAGCTGTCCCAGGTTTAACCTTGGAAAGTTGTGCAATCGAGCAGTTGATCGCAATCGACGTTCTGAGCACCCCTGAACTACAGGAATGGTCTTGGTTATAAATTAGCTTAAAGTATGCAGAATAATTTTTTTCTACACTTGCCAAAATTTGGTAGCATGACCCCCTCCCTGGTAGTATTATTGAGTATAGAATGTACAGAGGTGGTCTTAACCTTTCACATTGACTAAAGTTTCTCTTACTTCAATTCTAGATCGCCAGTATGCCAATGATTGTGCCATTCTTGCTCAAGGATCTCCAGCGTATGTTAGATCTCTTTGTTGAGACCTATCATTGCTTGGGACTTCTTAATACTAAGAAAACGAAGGTGTTGCATCAGCCCTTTTTGGGCATAGTAAATGACCCTCTGTGGATTACTATTGAGGGACACACCTCAGAGACAGTTGAGTACTTCTCGTAGGTTGGTAGCTGTCTTTCTCAGAAGGTGAATATTGAGATCTAGCACAGAATTCAGAATGCAAGTGCTTCTTTTGTGGTTGCTGCAATATGGCTTCAGTGAATGAATGAATGTTTTTATGTACAACCATTTGGTGAAATCTAGATATATTTTAGTGGTTTGTGTTATGCCATTAGAGCCTTAAGAAACAAAAAAGCTAAATGTTGGTAGTTGCACCAATTTAATCAAAGTTAAAAAAAAATAAATCAATATTTTCAGCCCCCGACCTCCTTCCCTGTCCCCATCCCTCACTCTTCTCTACACAGAATCCCCTCTCCCCACCCCCCTCCGTTCTCTCATATACACACACAATCATGTGCTCACTTGCTGGCCCTACAGTAGCACCCTCCTCGGTTACCCCCTCTCACACATACACACACAGGCTTCTCTCGCACACTCTTCTCCCCCCATGAGCACAAGTGCACGCACACACCTGGGGAAGAGGGAGCAGCTCCAGCGTGGCAGAGCCAGCTCCATTGGCTGCTGGGCTAAGTGGAGGCATGCCTGGACAAGCAGACAAGCACTGTCGGGTCTCCAGCCCTGCTCAGAAGGGGAAAGCAGCCCACCTTCCCTCTCAGTGCAGCGCATGCCCTGCCTTCTGCCAGCACATTCTCCAAACTCCACTGCAGCGCTTCCTCTTAGGCTCCCTTTAGCGTGGCCTGCCAGAGAGATTGCAGGCCATGAAATTGAGCAAGGCGACCTGCTTTGAATGGGAGCTAGGAGGAACTGCTGGGGGCCAGACAAAAGTATCTTGTAGGCTGGAGGTGACCTGCCGGCTGGAGGTTCCCCATCGCTGCTCCAGTGAATGATGAGTGCCAAGTTCATTGCTAGTGCTCAATAGGTAATAATAATAGTAGTAATTATTTGCCATGACCATGAGGGGGAGATTGTGAAGTAAAATCTGTTTGCAGCTACATTGAGAATGGTACAGAAGTGGAGTAGCTCAATTTAAATCAAATTAGTTGTTTCAATTTAAGTGTTCATTGGAATGTACCCATATTTATGTTTCATAACCTTTCCTAGGTCAGAGCCCATATGTATATTCAAGAGTTGTGCCTTATAGTCTTTTGAGTCCTCACAGTTTACTCTACTTAGTAAATTCCTGAAAATAGGTGGTGTCAGCTGAACTTGTGATAAATGTCATGGTGGTGGTTGCACATGTAAGGCTATTTTGTGCTTCTAGAATCTTATTTTTTTAGTTTATTCTTGGACTCTTTCTAATTGTACAAATCATCATAGCCAAATTATACCAAATAGCAAAATGATCATAGCCAAAAAGAGGTGATATGTATCTTTCTTATGTACCTCTAAAATTGAAAGGCATCAGATACCTTTGATTTAGGCCTCATATTTAAAAAATGGACATCGTTTGTGTATGTCAATGTTCATGCTAATAATAGAATGTAAATGGGCATATATCCAGAAGATTTTTTCCAAACTGCTAATTTCTCTATTAAATGTCTCTCTTGTGACACTATAAAAAACAGATTGTGGGTTTGTTGGACAGCTTCTTGAACTTTGTGTGTTAGGTTATTGATCAATACAAACCCTGTCTGATCTCGGATACATCTGAAGAGTATCTTTTCCAGTCTGTTTTCTTGAGCTGCTGCATATATCTTGGTGTCTTGATTTAATGATGAGAGGAATGAGACACAGTTTGAGAGCTCTAATATATATTGTCTATGAGCATATATGTTCTTGCAGAGAACTTTCCCCTGTATGTGGGAACATTTGTTAAGTGTATGAAAACGTACCCTGGCTCTAAATGGAATACCTTGTTGGGGCCTGATTTACATCTGCTCAGCAACTTCTCGCATCACTTTACAATATTGTTAATAACTAAACTTTGCTAAGAAAACATTATCAATATATCTATAAATTTCTTTCTGGAGTACCCCTACATGCTGCATGCCCAACAATTCAAGCAAGATAAAAATGTCCCTTCTTACTCTACAGTGTGACAATTCATCAGTTTCTAGGAATGCTTTCTAGGATCCTCCTTCACTGGTGTGGTAACTCCCTTAGGAGAAATTGCACTCCCCTCCTGTGTGAAGATTCTGCATTCTTTCCTTTGAGAAGACAGCTGCTTGGGGTGGAGTTGCACAGACTGAGGCTTCATTTCCCTTTCCCACCCAACCCCCAAATTCATGTCTGAATCACATTTACATCTTCTTCTTCTTAACATATGTTCTTACTCTTACCTTTTATTTCCCACCCATCCCCTTTCCATATCTACAGATAACCACACTGAGCTCTGCCAAACAGGTGTTGCCTCTCAGTGTTTAACCTCCATACCTCAATAACTTCAGGAGGTGCAAGAAGAGGAGGATATTCATAACAAGACTATGCATAAGGCTAATTACTTTCATTCTCTCTTCCATCCTCTTCCCCAATAGAAGATTGTACATTTTAGGGTTTTGTTTGATAAGCTTTGCCCCGGGGTTGAGGGGCACATGCTGTTAAGAATTTGCATTAGCAAAAGCAAAGTTGGAGTATTTCTTGAACTTGGGATGGAAGATGGTAAAGTTTGTGATAGTTCTTGATGTGCAAGTGCATTTCACTGTCTTGGCCAGCTGTTGGAAAACTTGTCTTCTGCACAGGCAAGCTTTACCTTTGCTGTAGAAAGTTCTTTTGTGCTTAAGGAGCAGAGTCATCATCCATGGTTCTGTTCAAAAGTCTCAAAGGTACTGTTCAAATTAGGTTTCAGGAGTGGAGAAGAGGTTTGAGCTTCCCAAGGGCTTCATTCCCAGGTATTGCATTGATGCAATGCAGACAAGAAATTATGAAAACCTGTTTAATCAAGACTAGGTTATTTTCACCCAGAATGGGATGGCATCACCTTGCCAGCCAGAAATGGAAAAAAGTTTTACTAACTGTTGCTACACCTGAAAGGGGTGTGTCTTATGCAGCAGCATCTCATGGTCATCACGGCAGAATGCTGCTGAGAGATTCAGGAGCAGGAGAGTGAATGTCTGCCCGCTAATCATTGGCTGCAATCCTATGGCCTGCAGATCTTGTAAGCGCTCATGCACACATTTTCAGCAGGGGAAAATGTGCCCACTATGAGGATCTACATGGTTTGTGCACGGGTGCGTGCACGTCTCCACACAGGATCTGCAGGATATGGAATTGGCCCAACCAACAGCAGAAAAATATTCCACCAGTACCACTGAAACTGTCTCCATTCCATGTCCTGGTTTGACTCCACTTTGTGCTGGGAGGATTAGTTTAACCTGTGTTTGGCCTTGGTTAGATAGATTTGTAGATGGACCTTGCCTTGTTTTTTATAAGTTGGTTCAGGAACATGAGATCTGATACTGAGTGGTAGTTGGCTAGTTTGTTTTTTCTGAGGTGGCTTTTCCCTCCAAGTGTTGGTCAGATTGTGCCCTAATGAGATGTTGGGATTACTGTTCATGAGTGGAACTAGTTACTTGTGACTTTTGTGTCCTGAGAGATGATGGGTCAGAATTATGGGTCTTGGATTGCAGTTCCTTCAGGATGTCATTGTCTAGTACTTTTTGTGGAATGTATACATCAACTTCTGAGTGGGTTTGAGATGAGACTTGTTTGTCAGGGTAAAAGGTTCATATTTATTTATTCATTTATTTATTTATTTTACGCAACCTATGTTTCTGCCTCCAGCAGCTCTAGACAACTTACAGTCAATAAAATCACATATGTAAATATAGATATACAAAAATACTTCAATAAGAACAATGATAGATAAAGCAATAAATCTATTCTGGTGCATGAAAAAAATATCTAAAAACCCACCCCATAACCCCTCCCCATCACCGAAAGCCTGGTGGAAGAGCCGTGTGTTACATTGGCACCAGAAGGTGAGAAGAGTTGGGCTGAGATGGATGGACACCCACCGGGAGTGAGTTCAACAACACAGGTGTGGCTGCCGAGAATGCTCGCCTGTCGGTCCCCACCAATCTTTAGCATAGAATCTCCAGGAGAGCGCCCCCTGATGACCAGAGGGGCCACTCTGGAACACAGGAAGTGAGGCCGTCCCTAAAGATAGGCTAGGCCCAGGCAGTTCAGGACTTTATAGGTTAAAACCAGCACCTTGAATTGGGCCCGGAAGACAATAGGCAGCCAGCTCAGAGCCCGGAG
The DNA here is from genome assembly GCA_003113815.1 of Sphenodon punctatus. Taxonomy (NCBI): domain Eukaryota; kingdom Metazoa; phylum Chordata; class Lepidosauria; order Sphenodontia; family Sphenodontidae; genus Sphenodon; species Sphenodon punctatus. The sequence continues at coordinate 401,737 of QEPC01006538.1, read as the reverse complement.
CACCGGTTTAATGTGCTCCTGGCGGCCAGTCCCCATAAGCAGACGGGCCACGACATTCTGCACCAGCTGCAGCTTCCAGACCGTCCCCATGGGCAGCTTCACGTAGAGGGCATTACAGTAGTTCAGCCTCAAGGTGACAAATGCATGGATGACGATGGCAAGGTCAGAGTCCGACACTTCATTTTGACGACCGTGCAAGACCTGGCTGCTCCGCTAGGCCTTTGGTGAGGGGTGGGGTGGGGAGGATGGGTTTTTTATTTTCTTATTCATATGCGTCCCTTTTATATATACTTTAAAATATTTTAACTTTTGTAAGCTTTTTCGAGCTGCCTAGGCAGTAGAGGCGGGGTATATTTAATGAAAATAAATATGGATGGAGCTGTCGCACCAGATGTAGTTGGCAAAAAGCACTCCTGGCCACAGCTGACACATCCATGCGCAGCTGTGGATTCAGGAACACCCCGAGGCTTGGAACGCAAGATGACCACTCCGGGCAGACCCCATCAGTGATAGGAGAAACACCCCCTCCCCCCAGCCCAGATCACTGATCCTGCCAACGAGCATCGCCTCTGTCTTGTCAGGATTCAGCTTCAGTCAGCTAATCCTCATCCAGTCCCCCTCAGCCACCAAATCCCAGGAGAGCACAGAGACTGCCAGGCCTGGGTCCAATGAAAAGGAGAGGTACAGCTGAGTATCATCAGCGTATTGATGACGACGTACACCCCCCCAACGCACAGTCCCCTCCCCAGCGGCTACATATACACATTGCACAAGGGCGGGGGACATAATGGAACCCTGTGGAACCCCACACAGGAGACCCCTGGGGGAAGAAGTGTATTCCCCCAGAACTACCTGCTGAGATTGATCAGCCAGGAATGAGCGGAACCAATGCAAAACTGTCCCACCCAGGTGTGTCACCAGCAACTCATGGTGTATTCCCCCAGGTATCAAAAGCCTCAGATGAAACAGAACCAGCAGGGTCAAACATCCCCTGTCCAATTCTACTCTCAGGTTGTCTACCAAGGCCACAAGCACAGTCTGTGCCACAACCCAGATGAAAGCCAGACTGCGAGGCATCCAGAAAACCAATGCGGTCGAGATGCACCTGCAGCTGATAGGTCACCACCCATTCCATAACCTTCCTTAAAAAGGGAAGGTTAGAGACGTGCAGATAGCTTGCTGGGGAACCAACGTCCAGAGATGGTTTCCTAAGGAGCGGCCACCTTAAGTGACTCCGGCATCTGGCCCTCCCCAAGGGAGGCATTGATAACCCTGGCTAGCAATGGCCCAACCGATTTTATCTGCAAAGTATATCATAAACATGTCGCAGTGGGCCATGGAAAATTCCATGTCCAGGTGGAGGGAGGCCGGACTTACTAGACTCCTCACCACCTGGAAAAGTTCTGCCGAACGCAACTTTGCAGATGCTATGGTGGAAGCAAAGAACTGTTTCTTTGCTGCCTAGTGCTTCAAAAGCCATAGCATAGTGCTTCTAAAACAGCCTGTGTTGCAATTCATCATCTTCAGTGCGAGTCCAGCACCACCCCCGCTCCAACAGTCTCCCCATATTCTTCAGCCACCCGACGTCCTCCGTAAACCACGGGGACCTCCGGTGCAAAAACACTGGGAGCGGACTCCTGGGAGCCACTCAATGAATGCCATATCCATTGAGATCCTGTCTATTGAGCTCATTAAGCATTCTTGGATACATGTGATCTTTTCTGTAGAGTAGGATGAACATTGTTCACATTTGATGTTGGCCTCTGCTGCAGATTGTAGAGGGGGGATGAAAAGTGATCTGCCGCTTGGGGTATGGAGGGGGTTGGGGTTGGCCAATTGCAGTGGCTCTGAGCAAAGCTCTTTTGGCCTATAAAACAGCTTCTCAGAATAGTCTTGATAAATTCTTGAATATTCCAGAAGTGCTTCACTAAAACCTGAACTTGTAAGCCTGCAAAGGGAGTGCTGGTTTTGTCTCCCTTACATATTTTGGTTAGGTGAACTGTAGAGAGTTTTATAGTTGCTCTTAGAAAGTTTGGGGTGGGTTTTTCTTCATTCAAAGTTGAGTAATCTCTTCAGTCAAGTTGATGCAGAACTTCCCATACTGTGAGTTGTGACCCCACTTAGGGATAGAATTTGCAATTCTAATTGATATATGTTTAAGCCCCTTCAGTTTAAACTGATTTTTACCAAAAAATTCCCAGGTTTTACAAAAATGATTCAATTTTTACCAATTTTCACCCAAATTTGGTATCACTTTAAATACATAAAAATAGATAATCTTATTAGGGAAATACACATTACATTAGATGTGTTATGTTTATAATTGGTTTACACGTAGATGTATATGCAAAGCTGCCTGTTGAAGTAAGGCATACATATACAATACACACATGAATGCACAGAGGTGCCCAATAAATTGGCCCAGTTATTCAATGTCAATGTTTAAGTCGCCAACAGTAAATTGTTTCTTCAAAGGAAAAGTTTTTATTGGGGAATTAGAGAGGTTGTTTTCTTACAGTGGCACACAGTATTTTGAGTTCTGTTTCAGTTCTACAGCAAACATTAAGAAGTTCTGTTTATCAGAGCATTAATCTACTTAATACTACTTTTGTTGCTGTCCTCCAAAATAAATTGATATTTACCCAGAAAAATGAATAATTTTTGACACAGATTTTTACCTGGTTTTGTTGTTTGTAATAAACACTGATAAATTCCCAGGAAAAATAAAATAAAATAACTGAAAATGAAGGACTGTATATGTTACGTGACCTTGTTGCTTGTTTGGGTTCATAGGTTTATATTTAAGCCTCAGAATGAGCTTGCACAGGCTGATGTTTGTGAACAATGCATTGATGTAAGTTTATTGCATAAGTCTCTTGGTCTGTTTAATATTGGAGTAGGCACAGAGTAGTCTGAGAGCCATGTCGGAACCCTGTCTCAGTCTTCCCTGATGTTTAACAAGAGTTAAAAAGCATGTTTTAAGAACTTAACTGTTTTTCTACGCCTTAAGGGAGACCCTAATTCTTGTTTCTTGCCTCATGGTTGTCCATCTTCTGCCTTGTACCCAAAGTCTTTTTCTTTTGTTCAAGTGTTTTAATCCTGTTCTGTAACCATTCTCCCAATTCTGCACTTTCATATGCTTGCTTCCAAAACAGTCAGTCTGTACTCCGTTTCTTCAATGTTGTGGCTTTAATTTTGTTTACTTTGGCATCCATTAAGGATTTCAGGGACTGGAATTTAGAGATTAGCTTGCCAAATTCCTCCTTTCGCTTTCTTTCTTTGTATTTTTCCCCCTTGGAGGCCTGGGTCTAATGGTCGCCATCTTGCCTCCTCCTGAGCTCCTCTTAGGAAATAACTTCTTAAATTGGACTCGCTGATTGGATAGCCATCTAGCAATTAGGTGTCATGTTTTTGTAGGGGCAAGAGACTGGGCAGTGTCTGCAAAATGTGTGAGTTCCACCATAATGCATAAAGACTTGGGCAGCCATTCAGCCCAGGTGATCTTCTTGTGAGCAGTTTCATTTAAATTAATGAAACTACTCTTTTTATAAAGTTGAGCATGTGTGTAAGACTTTATTGAATTGTACCCTTAATGCATTACATGAGAAATTGTAAACGCTTGAAAATATTAAAACTTAAAAGTTTGAAATGTTTTTCCTGCTGATACTGTTTTAGAAAGACGAGCTCTCCGGTCACTGAGCATAGGACAAGAGATAGTGGACTTAAATTAAAGAAAGATTTAGGACAAACATTAAGAAAAAACGTTAGGCAGCCAAATAATTTACCAAAGGGAGGTTGTGGGGGGCCACATCACTGGAGGCCTTTAAGACTAGGTTGGACAGACATCTCTTTAGGATGGTCTCGGTACTGTGGGTCCTGCTTAATGGTGAGGGGCTGGACTAGATAACCGCCTGGGGTCCTTCCAGCTCTGTGATCCAGTGAAAGTAGACCATATCTTATTAGTTTGAGGGTTCACTGGAAATACTTTTTAAAAATGTATTTAAATTACTTTTTATCTTAATGTAGGCTGGCATAAATTTAATTTTTAAAGGCTTGTTTTAAAAAAGTAGTTAAGCCTGTTTAATTTTTAGTTGATTTTTAAAAAATCTACTTGGGTGCACTGAAAATAGTGTTGTTAGGAAGTAAGAGGGTTGAGCTCTGGAAATATGGGGGAAACGGCTTCTGAAGAATTGCAGAATTCTACCCTAAGTGGAAATCTGTGTGAGGGAGGGCTTAAAGGATTCTACATGCATTGATACTTCACCCTGGTACACCAACTTGCAAGCAGTACTCTTCTACAGTACTCGCTCACCCACAGGTGCTCCCAACCACTGCCATCTTTTTGAGGTCCTCTGTATATGCATGCTACTCGCAGAATTAACTCTTTCTGTTGTGAGGCACACAGTGTAATATCTCTAGAACTCCCTGTGTAACATACCCTTCTGCATCTACTCTTAGATCCTTTGCTACCACATCTGCAAATAAAACTGCATCTCTCAGCCATATTCTTTCATTGTTTATACTCTGGTTTTTGAGGTACTTGAACTCCTGGGACTTGTTGTGCATTACCATTGCATGGTCTTAATAAAGAATATCTTAAAGCAATGTGTGTTGTATGAGGTTATTCTGATACGCTAAAGGCTTGTCCCCCATGAACAACTTTGGTTAGTAGCTCATTTGTAGGGATGCTGCTGCTCCTCAGTAGCAGTGAACCACTTCATGAGTTGGCTGCACCCAATTGGCTTGCCCTTATTTTGACTCCCTCCACCCAGCAGTGTACAGACCAGAGGACACTTAAAGTTTCCAGAGAGTTCAGGCTATCCTAGCATAAATGTGGAATCCATTGACTCCACTGTTTTATACTGAAATAGACTCTTTGGACATATTCAAAGAGCTTAACTCAAGCCTTTGCAGGTACATAAGTCTTGAACTATTTGACAGACTTGAAAATAAAAGGACTACTCTTAGCTTTGGAATGAAGTGCATCTAGCTGTGATATCCACATGCTGTATTCATGATGGAGGTAAACTGGTATTCCTATACCAAGCAAGGGTTTGAGTTCTAGCTAAGCGGTTTTCCTTCAGTTCAAAGTCTCCATCTGCTTGGGATCTCAGCCTGATGTTACTACATTTCATGGGCAAAGCCTTTGAGGCCTTGGCCATAGTTACTCTATAGCACATGTCTATAAAGGCAGTGTTTTTATGCCAAAGGTGGGATCTGAATTATTTTGGACACTGCCTGTGGTTTTCTCCAAGTCACCTGCTGCTTCTGGGATCTGGGACAGCCAGATTGCATACCTCATATGTAAAGAAGGCTTTGTCTCTTTCTGTACTGAGAATTGAAGCCCTTTAGAAAGACAAATGCCTTGTAGCATTCTTGCCTGGGGGTTAAGGAAAAAAACTACTTCAAAACTATCTCTCTCCAACAGATCAAACACCGTATTGAGTTGTGTTATTTAAATAGCAAGATCGCGGTACCTAATGACATCAAAACCCGTTTCTTAACTCCTGGAGGTGCTTTGCTGACCTCTCCAAGATCTGTATCGCTGCTTGATATGTGCAGTATCATGCAATAGACTTCTGTCTGATGCCCAGTTTGGCAGAGCAGTGCTGAAATCTTGATTTCAAAGAGAGCTCTTGCACTTTTCCAACTGACTGACGCACTGCTTACTAGTCTACCCAGGGCTGTTTATGTAAAGGCCTTTGAAGAAAAAAGCTAAGTTACGGCTTATAGCAATTCTTAAAGAGGAAATGTCTGTATATTCACACTTGCTCTGCTTACCTTGTATCGTCCAAATGATGCATATTTAGATTGTCCTGTAATTCACTACCTCAGTCTTCTAGAAGTCATTTTTATTGCTTTTTCTAAATACTCAGCTTGTCTACATTTTTATAAGTGTGTGTTCCAGATGTGCTATTGGAACCATAGAGAGTCAGTTATTTTTCATTCCTGACTATTTTATGCTTTTAAACATGCAGTACAAAATTGCACGAATATGATGGCTTTTGTGGCTGAACTGGATTACAGATTCTTATATATTTTTTATTTTTTCTATTTATATCTCACTCAAGGCAGCTTACAATACACTAAAAAAACCATCACAATACAAAATAGTGTGGACTCCCTACAAAGAACAAAACACAAGCCCTGTCCTTATCCATACCCCAATTCCTATGGCTATGCTAACAATAAAATAGTAATACAAATTCAAAATATATAAAAGTTTGAAACCCAATAACATACAGATACTTAACTCCCCTCCCCGCCCCAAAACAGTTAAACCCAAATCTTCCAACCCTATCCCCACCGGCCAAATGCCTGACCCAATAAAAATGTTCTTAAGTTGCCTATAGTTTGCAAATTTGAGCAGACGGGTGGGGAAGAACTCCTTCCCTCTCACCCGCTCCTACACTTGCCACCTCGCACATAGGAACCTTCTCTCATGGCTCTCACCCAGGAGAGTGCCAACTAGTGAGCTTTCTCCTATCACTTATTGTTTGGTTTAATCTTGCCATTAAATGCTTTTTTTGAACTTCCATTTTCCTGCCCCCATATCTAATCCTTCTAGGTTTGTATCTCACAGGTGTTTAAAATGCTAACCAATTTTATCATCTTCTGATTTTACTCGTGGTGTTTTATCCATTCTTCTTGATCACCAACTAGACAGACACTTAGTCCCACTAACTTCTCGTTACAGAAGGCATTCCAAAGTTGTTCTCAGCATTCCCCTTTATGTCTGTCAAGCTTATCCATTAATTGTCTTCTAAGTAGCAATTGTTCTTCCTTGGCATCTCAGAGAAGCTTCCTGGATACTTTCCATGGCGCCTGTACCCCCACCGCCAGCATCACCTCAGCAATGATGTCTGGTAGATCTGGTCAGATGTCACAATGTTGTAAACCAGAGGCAAAATTGATGGTGCTGCTGCTGGAGTTTGTGGGTGGTATTGTGACATTTGAGAGCACCCACAGTCTTCCCTGGCATTTTTAAATCCCCCTTCACTATGTGAGCGAAATAGTGGAGATGTCTGACTTTTCTTCCACATCTCCAGTCCAAACACTAGAGCTGTTGAAATTATTTGTGAATAATATAAATTATGATTTTGACCAAGTTTTCTGTTCACAAATGAATCGAGTGTTTCTAATGTATTAGTATTCAGTATTTTTAAATATTCAAACCTCACTATAAGCCCCTTCTTATAAGGAACCCGCTTTTATAACAATCCCAAGCTTAAGAAACCTTTCTAGCAATTGCATATTGCCAAACCCTTTTCAAACATACACAGTTTTCTTGGTTAACGCACAGAAGTGTGTAACACGTTGTTGTGTGGTGGAAATCACAATATTGTTTGGTTAGAGATAGGTATTCTGCAAAGGCAGGGTTTTAACAGGACAGCAAACTATGGCTTTCTCATGTTTTTACAAATTGAATAGTATGTGGACAGAATCATTTTATAAGAAGTACTTTCTAGGTTTTTGAAAATCTAGACCTAGACCCCTTTGCCTAATAGTCTTTCTTCTTTCTCTTAGGAAACTTGCTACAAGACCCTATCGCTCCCACAAACTCCACATGTCAACATTATGTCTGCAAAACTTGTAAAGGCAAGAAGATGATGATGAAACCATCATGTAGTTGGTGCAAAGACTATGAACAGTTTGAGGAAAATAAACAGTTAAGCATTCTCGTAAACTGCTATAAAAAACTGTGTGAATACATAACACAAACTCCATTGGCAAGAGATATAATACAAGCAGTAGACTGCTCTACAGATCTTTTGGCTTTGCTCAAAGATGGGTCACCACTCCATGAAGACACAGAAAAGGCTTCTGAGGCAGTCTTGCCTTTGCGTTTGACACATTCCCCAGTACCTTCAACCTCCGAATCGACTAATGATCTTCAAGTTAGTTTTTCGACAATACCAGAAAGCACACACAATACTGATGTTAGAGGTTCTGTTATCAATGGGTTGCCCAATTGCAATGGGCTTTCAGATAAGCTTGGAGGAAATGTTCCCTCACCTGAACATGCAAGTAGAATTGACATATGTAGTACTGGACAGTATATAAAAACTGAGGATCTTTCTAGCAGTCTGCAGCCTCTCTGTGACACAGTTTCTACTAGTGATTTGTGTACAAAGGGCATCGATATCTGCAGTTTCAACGAAGATATAAAACCTGGTGACTCTCTCTTGCTTAGTGTCGAGTAAGTTCTCCAGAGCTTAGAAACTGTTTCAAACACTGAAGTCTGTGGTTCTAATTTACAGCCCAGTTTGGAAGCCAATGTAACCAATGGTCCTTTCCTGCAGCTTTCTCCACAACCTCTTAGCCATAATGTTTTCACGTCCACTGGTGCTTCACCTCATGGGATTTCATGTACAGCTGCAACACCTAAGGTAGTTAAGTTAAACAGAAAGAGATCACGCTCAGAAAGTGACAGTGAAAAGGTTCAGCCTCTACCAATTTCCAGCATTATTCATGGCCCAACATTGGGGGCATCTGCTCCCGTAACGGTGAAACAGGAAACTAAAATGTCTGTGCAGCCTGTAGCAACTGTACCCAATGGAGGCACTACTCCTAAAATAAGTAAAACTGTACTCCTGTCTAATAAAAGCATGAAAAAGAATCTGGAACACGCCCCCAAGAAATCACACCCCAAATCCAAAACTGGAATGCTGAAAACAAAAGACAAGACAAAGGAAAGGGTTCCTGGCAGTAATGTTATGCCAGGAAGCCCAACCAAAACTGTATACAAAAAGCCACAAGAAAAGAAAGGGTGTAAATGTGGTCGAGCTACCCAAAACCCAAGTGTTCTTACATGCCGTGGCCAACGCTGCCCTTGTTACTCTAACCGCAAAGCCTGCTTAGACTGTATATGCCGTGGCTGCCAAAACTCCTATATGGCTAATGGGGAAAAGAAGCTGGAGGCATTTGCTGTGCCAGAAAAGGCCTTGGAGCAGACAAGGCTTACTTTGGGCATTAATGTGACAAGCATTGCTGTCCGCAGCGCCAGCACAAGCACCAGTGTAATTAACATGACAGGGTCACCAGTAACGACATTTTTAGCTGCCAGTACAAACGATGATAAAAGTTTGGATGAAGCTATAGACATGAGATATGACTGTTAAGTCATTTTATGTCTTTCCCTGCCCCTGGTAGGAAAAGTGCTACAATTTTAAGGCAGCTATGGTTCTTTTCAACTTGCCGGAGCTCCTGTGTCGAGGTCACTTGTATCAAGTGTTTTTCATTGCTATGTTGTGTGTTAGTGTCTGGGAAATAGTTTGCTGATAATGGAGGAGTTACCTTTAAAACTGTCTTTAGTTTTTACAGCACCTCCTAGTTTGAGATCAAATGCTGATGTAAATGATTTTAATACAAAATGATCTTTGGCAAAATATTAACCTCGTTGTACCTGTTCATGCTTTGTGCTTAATCAAAGCTTCTGATTTAAATATAAAAGAATTATTTCTAGTCAGCCCATCACAGTTGTACTAACTTATGATGTATCAGATTATTAGTATTGGTAGAAAAGCACACCAAATTCCTGTCAAATGTAGTAATAAGCTGAGAATCCAGTCTTGCAATGAAGATGCATTTCTGATGAAAAAATTGGTTACCTAGGACTCTTAAACAGTAGTTAACAATCAGTAATTTTATGAGAAGGATAAGGTTTATAATTGGTTAAGTAGTAACTTCTCTGCAAGCAAAGATACTGAAACTGTCAGTTGGATTCAAGCATTAACTGATGTCACTAAAAAAAAAAGAATAATCTCAAAACCTTTGAATCTTGGTATAAAAGTTTGGGTAAGACTTTCAATGATCCTCAGTGACTTTTGAAAATGGCACTCAAGGTTCCCAGTGACTTAGGGTAAAACTTTTTAAATTGTCTATCTAAACATTTTTTAAAATAAAGTTTGTGGATTGGATCAGTAGGGTCACTGGTATATTATATGCTGTACAATACTATTTCTGTTTACCTTCATTGTGTTACTGCTCAGTTCGATATGAGATGGGCAATGCATGTTTGGATTAGTCATGTTGGTAAATTGGAAAATAAAATCAAAATCATTCTGAAGACAGAATAACTTGGGTTTTGGTAGATGGTGACATGATAAATACTCTGTTCATTTTAAACTATTTAGATTAAATGCTTGCATGACTTAATTCTAAGAGGCAGCAGATTTTACACTCGGATACAAGTCCATTTTGATATGTTTTGCCATCTTCCCTTTTTGGCTCAGAATTAGAAAGGAGGTTGATGCATTTGGTATCTGTCTATACTAGGAATATGTCCTGCTGTTTAAACATGTTCCCCCTAATCCTAGCATATACAGGGCCAAATTATTATTTAGTACACATTATCTAATCAGTCCACCGTGTGTGTTTCACTTTTCTCTAAGGGATGTTGAGAATGCTTTGGTTCTGAAAGACATAGGTAAGCGCTTCTCACCCTTGAGCGATGGTGCTTGGGTCTGTTTGATAGCTCGGCCAGGGGCTCTTTGTTTTAAAAGTGCTCTAAGGATGTACATCCCCTTTGTATTAATTCCTTCAATTTAAACATATTTTATTTCCAGTGACTCCCTGAAAGTGGATGAATAATTTGAAAAATTATCTTACATTTGAAACATGCATTTACAGCAACTTGTTTACAACTAAGTTTTCCATCCTAAATAAGTCATCCTTCTGAGGGAGGGATATTTTAGTCCTTAAATGACCTTGCTCAAATACAACTTGGGCTGACTAGAATACAGAGCATCATCTTACTAATTTAAAGGACACTTACTATTTGATTAGCATCTGTAAAGAAAAATGCTACAGTTTTTCCAAATTCCATTTTATGGCTGTCATCTGTTCATAGAATAAAATCTCCAGTTAATTATGGTTTTCTAGATTTGGCACAAAGCATGTACAATGATGGTTATTCACCTAGTCTAAGAAATAAGAAAAAACCTTCGGACACCAACCTGATGACACCTTTTGTTCTGTAGTGTACCATGGTGTCAATTTATGTGAATGTGTCAGATTTTTTTTGTTGGTTTTTGGTTTGTTCCCCCCTCCCCGGTCTTTTTAGTGGGTTGGGAAGGGTGGGGGGCTAAAGCCATAGGAAGAAAAATTTGATGTATGTGTCCAGTATGTACTTTTTTGTTTTGCAAGAAGAGTTGAAAAATATTTTTGATAACGAGAGTAAATGGTGGAAAATGCTTCTTAGTATTCTTGTCTTTATTTGCCAACCCAAGAACCTGAATTCTGTGTTTTTAATCCTTGAGGTTCAGTGATGTCCTATTAAAACACGTTTAGTTAAATTTATATGTGATTTTGTGTTGACCAAGAAGATACTACCATTTTATACTTTAGTGTTTTGACCGTAACCTACTAATGTAAATCTTTCTATTCCACTACGTGTAAGAAAAGTAATCAAAACAACAACATTTTAATGGAGTGGGATTGGGTGGCAATTAGGAGTTTCTGGACACTTTTGAAAAGCTGTTAAGTTTTGCATGAGACTGGATGGATAGTACATTTCCTGGGGCTCTAAATCATAGACATGAGTATGCCTTGCTCCCAAAGCGTGGGAATAATTTAATTTATTTATACCTGACTGCTGCATTCTGTATGGTTCCAGTAGCTGGAGATCTAGGCCAAGTGTATTGTGGAACCATTCCCAGGAGAGCCCAGATCATTAATGTAATATTGCTAATGGTGAATTCAGGTTTGTTTTTTTTAAAGTTTCCTTTTATGCTGCCAAGTTCTTCAAATGTGTATTAAAATTTAAATTGATTAATAAATGCTAGTTTTCTAATTCTGTTTTGTAATTAAGGGCATCCGTGTTGTACACATTCATGCTCTGAATGAATATTTTTATTTTCTAGAGTATAATTACAATTTTGGTTCCTTAATTATTTATGTTTAGCGTGTACAAGGAAAGCAAGCTTTTTTTCAGCTTCTGTGTATTGGAGAAAAAGGTAATGTAATGAGTTGGTGGAAAGAGACATTGTCTGGTATCACAATGACCTATCGCCCATCTACTACCTAGGATGTCCTTTCATGCATGCTGTTTCATGCTTGTCCTCCATTAGTGGGTACCGAATTGAAAACTCTGCATTCAGTGTATGTTCTTTTCTCTTGCTTGCCCAGATTTCTGAAAATAATGCAGTTCTCTCCCAAATGTTCCTATTCTCTTGTTTTAGAGTTGTTTATAAAAAGAGCCTCTGATGACAGACAAATATTGCTGTAGCCCTCTAATGGAAGCTTTTCCTAAATGGTAGCAAGCTGCAAGTATCAAAACCTTGTTTTCAGAATCAGTGGTATGTTTGGTTTTTTTGCTTGTTTGTTTAAGTATAATCTTCAGTTAATGGTACAGATTTATTTGGGGTCCATAGGAAAACTATCTGAACCCAAAGAACCTGAAACAGGAATGTTAAGATATTTTCCATATGCTACAGTAACATTTATGCATGACCTGAGAGAAACCTTTTTGACCTGTATTTAAGGAGAAACTGCAGTTTTAAAGAAAATTGGTTTTTTTGGCAATCATCTTACTCAACCATGTTCTCAGTTGTATTAATTTTGAGGTGAGCAAGGTGTGGTGGTTGCTCTAAAGTGCTTGCCCAACCCCACACCAACCTAGAACAATAGTGATAACATTGAATGTGTCTGAACTTCCAGCTTTGGGGGGGGACATTTAACTTCTCCAGTCCTCTTTGCATGCTGGTACAGAACCATACATTGGGTAATTTCAGACGTTACGATACCACGGTCACCCACAATGAATCCCCTGTGGTGGCTGTTCGTTCCGTAACATTTGTTGTGATTTCTGCCAGATGTTAATCCGAGTGAATCTCTGGCGGGAATCACATTGACCACGCTTCCGGACCTCTGGCCGCCTGGAGGTCCAAAAGCGTGGTTGGATCGGGCCCCAACTGTGGCTGGTTGGCCACAATTGGGGATGGGCTGCAGGTAACGTCTGTTACCTGCAGCCTGGCCGGATCGTGACCACGGGACGGGATCGGGCGCAGTGGACGGATTGGCCGCTGCGCCCGTCCGTCTCCCGGAGGGCGGCCGGCCAGGGGAGCGTGGCTGTGCGGCCGCATGTTGCACCGTGCAGCCCCACCCCCTCCCCAATTCCCCTTCAGCATCAGGTCGGCACGTCTAAAGGATGGCCGGCCTGATTCCTGACTCGGGTCCGAAACGGGCCCGTCATGTCTGAAATTACCCATTGGTATCCTGGCGGTGGTCTGTGAGGCAGCTGTGAAAGGTTCTGTACCTGGACCTTTTGGGATGGTGCTTGAGCATGGGAAAAACTACTGTCATACTGGGCAGATCGATCGTGCCTTTCGTGCATGCCCCTTTGGCAACTACAGATTCAAGGAGTGATTCAGTTTAGGCATTTGTACATCAGAGTGTTTCCTGTAGTTTTTCATGTCACCTGCAAATGATGCAGTAGGAAGGCTTGAAATGAGCAAAGGCCGACAGCTTGGCAAAGACATCCTGAGAAAGTGTTTCCGCTCTGCTCCCCATGTGTGGAAAGGAAAACAGTGGGCGAAGGTCCTCAACTTGACATCTCAACCTTTGTAGACAAGAGGATAGAGAAGTGCTACAACAGATCTGTAACAAACGAAAGTAGAAATGGGCAGTCTGATCAAGCTGACCAGAAGTCCTGAACTTGAGACAAGAGAGACACAAAAACAGATTTTATATATATATATAAAAAAGGATATGGGTCATGGTACACCAATCACTTTGGAATAAGTGGTTGGTGGATTGTGGCTATAGTGTGATTGAAGCTCATGCTAGTTCCCTCATTATCCAAAATCCGTTCACTTACAAAGAACTAAGGAAGCAAATTAAGGGCAATCCGCAACCCCTAGAGCCAGACTCTTCCCAAAAATGGAAATATAGTTAAGGTTTTCAGAGGCCCTACAAGTAAAATAACCAGTAGTTTCTCTCCTGTGCACTGGACTCTGTATACACTGCTACAACTCCACACATCTCAATTGTCATGTAACTCAAGAAATTTTGAGCTGCACCCATGCACCCTTAACTCTGTCGTCTTATAAATGTATCTAGTTAATGTAGATAAGTAAAAAAATATGGCAGCATTAAAGCTAAATAGATGTAGGGTGCTTGCACACAATACCGGGGTAGGGTGGGGGTGGACTTCTGTGAGAGCAATCGTGGTTCTATTCTCATGGGAATTAGTATACATAGGAATGCACTCTTCTGCTTTCCTCCCATAAGAACGCCTGTGATTGTAAGAGCTGCATTGGGGGACCCGGTCATGTGTGAATGTTCTCGTGACAGAAAACAGAATAGCGCATTCCTACATGCATTAATTCCTGTAAGAATAAAGCTGTGCTTGCCGTAGTGGAAGGACACACACACACACCCCGCCGTTAATGTGTGCAAGCGCCCATAATTTCTCTGATTCACTCTCCCCTTCTCTGCCACTTTCAATATGCATTAATTTTTGGATTTTTTGGGATAAACTGTTAATTGCAAAATGCGAGTTCTCCTTTTGAGTAACTCTGCAGCAATGGACTGTGCCTGGAACCTTGCAACCACAGTAAAGGTTTGGAGTGGTCCAACCTCCTTCCCCTGCCCATCATAGGGTTGAACAGCGTGCACCAAGGCAAGGTGATGGGGGACCAGCGGGTGGGTAGTCCTACCTCACTTCCAACCAGGGACCCATGTTCATTGGTGGTAATGGGGAAAATGCAGTGAACATGGGTCCCTGTTCCAACCATGCTAACTATTAGGAATTCCTGCTTGCTCTGCAGTTCCTTCTTTGTTGCTCTAAAACAGCAAAACCATTTTCATCTTAATTAAACTCTGTATTTTGTACTAGAATCCTCAATTGTTCTGTTCAGTTTACCCTTCCCAACCCCTTTGATAGAATTTTTTTCTGTTTCTAGTGACCCACCACTATGGGTCCATGGTGTTCTGGTCATAGTCTAGAAGGATGGAATCAGATTGAGAGCAGTACGGTTGTTCACCCTGAGCTATGGTGGTTTCCATATGTCTCCACTCTGTTCTGTTCAGGAAATGATATAGGCTGTCTTGTAGTAAACATTATGCTGTGGTCATGGAAGCGAGATTAGATGCCCAGTTTGGGAGGACGGTGCTCACCTAGGCTCTTAAACTAAAGAGCACTACTCCAACCTTCTGGATGATGGGACCAGTGTGTGAATCAGCAGAGGGCACTTGGGCAAGAAACACAAATGATTAGTCTAACAACTTCTTTCAGAATGGCTCAGTAATCTACATTCTTTATCTTCTCATCAATTTCCACAATAGGTATGACATCACCTAGTGCCCAACTCGGTTATAGCAAGCATTTTTAAAAAAAAGATTCTTCTCCCTCCCTAATGGCCGATCTCTTGGTGTATAAATAGCCCTGTCCCACCAAGCCTAATCTTTCGTTCCCATTGCCTGTAGTGCGTGCTGTATAGCTATGATTAAAGGCTTTCATCGCTGCACTGTCTATGCAGTGAAGATTTCAGACTCCGACACTCATGCTTGGTACCTGTTGTGCCTTGGGACCGAGCACAACACCAGGGGTGTGTTGTCGGGGGTTCAAACCCCAAACTTGTTGCGATAGAGCCCACCAGCTGGCAGAGCACCTAATGGTCCAGGCCATATCCATGCAGGAGCAGGTCCCAGTACCATCCAGCTCAGACACTCACCATGATTGATACCATCCTTCTCCCACTCTGGCCCATGCCTGGCTCAGGAGGTACCATCGGGAGCTAACAACCAGGCGCCTTGGTGCAGATAGAGCAGAAGCTGGCACCTGTGACTTAAGAGTCCAGGGCCCTTTGGGAGGGCAGGGTGCCTGATGGCCTCAAAATTGGAGTCATCTGACCCTTACTCAAGAAACCATCTCTTGATGTCAAATCCCCTACCAGCTATCACCCTGTCTCTATTTTTCCTTTTTAGAGAAGGTTATTGAACAGGTGGTTGCCTCACAGTTTCAGGTGCATCTTGATGCTATTGGATTCCTTGACTTGTGTCAGTTGGGATTTTGTCTGGCCCTGAGATTGCTTGTGGCCTATCTCCGCTTGGAAATTTGACAAAGGTAATTGTACCCTGTTGATTTCGTTAGATCTTTTGGTGGCCTTCGATACAGTTGATCATGGGGTGTTGACATGGCTGTGTGACCTGGCAGGGGTTTGCAGGACTGCTCTTGGGTGGATCTGCACATTCCTGGCTGGGAGAACAGGGGGCGGGGGGCTCATCGTCCTCTCAGGAGTTCCCTTGTGGGGTTCCATCTTGTCCTCACTCCTGTTCTCAATGTGTGTCTAAGGTCCCTGGGCAAGATTGTTCGGAGACTTGAAGTGCCATCGGTATGCTGATGACACGCAACTCTAGATCTCTTTTTCACATGACCCAAGTCCTGCAGGGACTGGATGTGGGTGCTCGATTGAAGCTGAATCCAGACAAGACTGAGGTGGTGATGGTTGGCTGGCCTTGTGACCAGGTGGATATAGGACCCCCCCGTTCTTGATGGGGTCTGGCCTCCTTTGGTCACTTAGGTTCACTTTTGGATCCACTGCTGCGCCTGGATTGCCAGGTTGCAGAAGTGGTCAGGAGTGCTTTTCACCAACTTCATCTGGTGAGAAGGCAGCAGCTTTTTTTTCTCTCCAAAAAAAATCATGAATTTGGCCATCATCCATGTCTTCGTGACCTTGAGGCTAGACTACTGCAGTGTGCTCTGTGTGGGTCTGCCCTTGATGACTGGAAGCTGCAGCTGGTGCAGAACATGGCAGCCCGCCTTCGATCAGAAGCAGGGCATCAAGAGTACATTATACCAGTACTCCAGAGTCTGCATGGTTGCCAATAGCTTTCCGGGCATGATTTAAGATGCTGGTTTTGACCTATAAAGCCCTAAATGGCCTGGGTTCCAGGTATCTGAAAGACCGCTTCTTCCCTGATGTCCCATTGTGGCCTCTGAGGTCGGCTGGGAATGTCCTCTTGTTGGTACTATCTGCCTGTGAAGCTTTCACAAGAAGGGCACGCATTCTTGGTGGCTGCCACACAATTATGGAACTCTCTCCACTTGGAGATCTGCCTTAGCCTGAGCCTGTTCATCTGGAAGAGATGCAAGAGCTTTTTGTTGGTCAGGCATTCGACAGGCACGGATGGAGTTGGTTGGAGGAGTTAGGGAAAAGGCTGGTGGGTGGCAAGGGCTAGGGTTTTCTACAATGTTTTTTCATGCTTGTGAGCTGCCCTGAGCCTCACTGGGGCAGGGTGGGGTAAAAAATAGGTTAATAAATAAATCTGGGCAGAGGCCCTGGAGGACAGTGAGAATTATATAGCACTAATTTGGGTGCTCCCTGATCTGGAGCCTCAGATGGCACTGGGGCTTCCAGAGTAGCTCCTCACACCGTTTATAGAGCAGTTGATGGCAAAGGTGTTGCAGCTGCTGCTGGCACTGACTCCATCGATGCTCTTGCCAGGGCTCATTCCGTCTGCAGGGCTGGGCTGCCTTTGGCACCAAGTTGGCCGGCACCAACAGTACCGCAACTGGAGAAACAGCTGGTGCTGAGGATTCTTCAGCTATTGGCACCAGGGCCACTGTTGCTAGGGGCCTCACTGCCTGTGCGCACCCTACACAGCAGTGTGCAGCCCTGAAGTTTGACTATTTCACTGAGGAAGCTAACATGGAGCAGCCCCTCAACCCTGTAGAGCCAGAAGGGATCAGCACCATGCTGGCAAGGCTCTGTTACAGCATGATTTAGAAGGCTCCAGTGAATCCCAACCCGGGGATCTCACGGGTGCAGGAGATGGGGCATTTCTGGTTGACACCCCCCCCCATGGGTTTATGGTTCTTTCAGGACTTATGCAGATGGCAGCTGCAGACCAGGTGCCAATGGAGAACCTGGATACACAGGAGTCCCACAACTTGTTTGACACCTGGGCTATTGGCTAGCATGAGCACATCACCATTCCCTTGACTAAGGGAATTACTGAACGTGTGGACAAGGACATTTGGAGCCAGCTGGTGACAGTGCCCCTCATTAACCACAAAACTCTCAGAATGTACTGGGTCCCAGGAGCAAAGACATGACCTTCTGGTCTCTCATATATAGGGCCCCGAGGGAAACGTGGGTCTGCGATTTGCAGATTTCCCGCGGAATTCCCCTCCCCCCGCGGAATCTCCTGCCCCGCTTCTTACCCCAGCGCAGAATTTCTAGCCTGCGCTGGGGGGACGCGGAGCAGGAGATTCCATGAGGGGAGGGGAATGAAAAAACCCTCTGGGCTTCCCCTCCCCAGTTGCCAGGGCTTGCCTCCCCCCCCCTTTAGATAATTAATTAACTTACCAGAGACGGCAGCAGCAGCTGCTCCGTCCAGCGCGCTCGTACTTCCTGGCCCCTCCCGACGGGGCCTCTCAGGGTGACGTAGGTGGATGACGTCATCCGGCTGCGTCGCCCTGAGAGACCCCGTCGGAAGGGGCCAGGAAGTACGAGCGCGCTGGACGGAGCAGCTGCTGCTGCCGTCTCTGGTAAGGTAATTCCTTTTGTAAAAGGGGGGGGGGGGAGAGTCAAGCAAGCCCCGGCAGCTGGGGAGGGCAAGCCCCGGCCGCTGGGGAGGGGAAGCCCTGAGGATTTTACCAGTGCGGGGGGAGGAGGAGGCAAGCCAAACAACCCCCCCCCCCCCGCGCGCATGGTAAATCGCGCCGAGGTGCAGAATTGGGCCCTGACTCCCGTGGAATTTTTAAAAAAATTCCGCGGAAGAATCGGGGCCCTGCTCATATAGCCCCAAACTCCCTGATTGCCACTGTGGCACAGAGCCCCTATCGCAACCCTCCGATAGGGAGGGGAAGTTAATTGGTATCTTAGGGCACCAGGTATACTCAGCTGCATCCCTGAATATGAGAGCAGGAAACTGGCTGACTCTCGGGGCATGGTTTAGCTGCACTTTGTGGGATAGAGTGCAGCAGGTGATGCCTGGACTGTCCGAAGGATTGAGGGAGCAACTGGATAGTGGCTGCTGATGGCATTGAGCTTGCCAGGCGCCTCACACAGGTTTCCTATAGGACTGCACCCAATAGATCTTCTGAGTACTCGGTCTGGCTACTCAGCTGAACTTTGGAACTTTTTCCAAGGTCCCAGACCTCGGAACTGTGGACCTCAGAAATCCCAAGAACTTGGAACTTTGGAACACTTTATTTTAATGATTTTAAAGTGCACCAGCTTTAAAATCATTATGCCAAGCAGTGCCCAGAAAAGGAGGCTAGCAAGAGTGAGGCTAGCAAGAGTGAGACAATCACTCAAGAAGACAAAACCCAAACAGTGCAACTGTGTGCAGAAAGCCCCTTCCCCCCCAAAAGTCAGCAGTACCCACAGCATAGCTCATCAGCAGCAGTGCACCCATTTAAAAATCGTTATGCCAACCAAGCAGTGCCCAGAAAAGCAGGCTAGCAAAAGTGGGACAATCACTCAAGAAGACAAAATCACAGAAGTGCAACTGCGAGTAGAAACAACAACAACAAAAAAGCCAGCCCAGCAGACATCACACCCACAAGGAGGAAACCGGACGTGTGCGCGCGCGCGCTCTCACACACACATGCTCTCTCTCTCTCTCTCTTCCCCCCCACCCCTTGTGCCTGCCCAGTGCCCACCTATGCAAGGCAAGCCTCCTCCCCTGGCGCAAACCATATTATTTTAACCAGAAAGAAAGTATATCTGCCCTGTGCCATAGCGGTCAGTCAGATCTTGGCAAAGGTAGTTGAACAGCCAGACAAAGTGCAGTCACAGTACACAGAAACACTACAGCAAAAGTGCTCTCTCTCTCTCTCTGGCCTCTAGGGTGCCGTCAACTTTCCAACAGGCAGTGCAAGCACCAGCCGCACCCAGACTTTAAAGTATATTAGGCACTGGTAGCAAGCCCTGGCATTGCCTTTAGTATAAGGACAGCCCAGGCCAGGTGAAGTGGAGCTAGGCATATTTCTCTGGGCAGCATGGTGCCAAGCAGCGGGCAACAGTGGCACCCGCTTATTTTTTAAAGAGACATGGCATTGGTGTGGTACTGGTAACTTGGACAGCCCAGGTCAGGGGAAGTGGAGCAAGGCTGAGATCCCTCTGGCCTTCTTGGTGCCAGGCAGCAGCAGTGTGGCACCCACTTATTTTAAAAAATCATGGCATGGTGGAAACCACTAACCCCCATCCCCCCAGCATTACCCCTATGGACAGGACAGGCACCCCTCCCCCACCCTCAAGCCAATTACTTACAGATCAGCAGGGTAGCGTGCACAACCAAATTCAATAGAGAATGGGAAATGGCTGTATGTATAGCCACTTGCCTCCCATACCCCCCCTCCTACTAAATATGGTCAACCGTCTGGATCGCTCCAGTCACGCATGCATTGGTGTTGGCACTCGCTTGAGGCTTCCAAAGCTTTCTGAGGACCAGCCTTGGTACCTGGAACTTCGGAACCAAGTAGCGGAATTCCTGGTGGAGTCTGAAGTTTTCTGAGGACTGGGTTTCAGCTCTAGTTTCTTATGATGTTTCTGGGCCCTTGGCATGGCTGCAGGTGCCATGTCTGGTTGTGCTCTTCTGGCCTCTTCAGAGGTGCATTATTTATTTTTTATTTTATTTATTTATCCAATACTTCTAACCCGCCCCCCCTCCTGCCAAATGGCAGCTCAGGGCAGCATACAAGAAATAAAAATACAAAGTAATAAAACAGCGCAAAACAGTATACATAATTAATTCATTAAAATTCACAATTACAGGGGCCACCAGGGGGCATGCGTGGAAAGTAGCTGCACTTAGTGAAAGCTCCAGTGAGGCCTCTGTTGTTACTCCTTTTTTAAAAAGGATAAACTAAAATTTACACCCCCTGAAAGTAGAGCTGATGAAACAGGAACCAAGAAGGAGCAGGAGGAACAGAAAAACTGTAAAATCCTTGCCCGGAAAAGGTAATTCCAAAGGGGAGACTTCAGGGCCTTGCTGTGACAGTAGCCCAGAACAGGCTGAGAACATGGGAGCAGAGGCTTTCTTCTCTTCAGGGGAGCCACTGGGCATGCACATGCAGTAGCCGTGCCGGCGAAATGCTCCCGACGGCCCAACATCAAATGCCTAAAAAAAAAAAAAAAGCCTTAAAACAACTACCCAGAGCCGCACATGGGGAAGACCTTAAAGCGGAACCCCCCTGGCCCCCCAAAAGCAAAACAAAACGAGCCCCAGGGGCGAGAGAGCCCAGAAAAGCTGCAGAAGAAAGTGAGTGGAGGGGGAGGGGTGCCAGACTCACCACGTGCAAAGATGGCGGTGGCAACGAGATCCAGGCCGGGGGAGCAGCCAGAGATAGCAGAGCAACTAGCCTGTCTCACATACACTATTACCACCCAGCATGAAGCCACCAAGAAACAATGGGAGATCCTGAACAACGGAATCCAGAAGGTAACAAGCGTGGTGGACACTTTAAATAAAAAATTGGATGGGATGGCGGAGAGGGTTACAAGTCTGGAAACCAGAATGGAGGAGAGGGAAGGCCAGAACCAGGCCTGGGAGGAGCGCCTACAGAACATAGAGAAGGCACTGGGAGGGGCCCAGCACAAAATTGAGGATCTAGAAAACCGGGGCAGACGGAATAATCTTAGGATCCAAGGAATCCCTGAGGCCACAGAGGCCCAGGGGGGAAGGGATCTAGTGCATAAAGTCCTGAAGGCCATCCTCCCACAGTGCACCAACCTGCATGAGATTGAAGTGGACAGGGCACACAGAACCCTGCGCCCCAGGCCTAAAGAGGGCGACCCCCCAAGAGCACTGATATTTAGATGCTTACGGTATCAAGAAAAATAACAGATACTGTGGGAAGCCAGAAAGAGCAGAGACCTGAGATTTGAAGGGTGCAGGATCACTTTACAACCAGACCTGGCCCCAGCCACGGTGGCAAGAAGGAGAAAATGGTTCCAGATACAAGAAAAGCTAGCAACACATGGCATAAAAGCACAGATCAGATACCCTGCAATACTCTCCTTCATTCATAAAGATCGAAGAAGAAACTTCTCTGATATAAAGGCGCTGGAGAGATACATGGCTGCAAGGATGCCAGAACTGGGAAGAATAGCAGAGGAAGAAGCAGCAGCGTAGCTTGGTCAAGAGATGGTGGGAAGACGGCTAAACCGGGAACAAAGAGACACTGGGACAATATTAAGGCATTTCAAGAAATTGTAATGTATAAAATAATAAGGGAAGGGCTTGTCGGGGGGGATAGCGGAGAATAGCAACTCCATGGCATACCCCTGGAAGGTTCCTACAAAACCTTCAGATGAGAAAGGGAGGGAAAGAGGGGGGGAGGAGGGAGGGAGGGGGGGAGAAGGGAAAGACGGAGAGGGGGGGACAGAAGATTGCAAGGGCCTTTAGACAAACAAAAAGAAATGGTAACAGGGAGAGTGACAGATCAAAAACTAAGTAAGGAATATGGCTGAGTTTACAATATGCACATTGAATGTGAAGGGACTGAATTGTCCAACGAAAAGGAAAAAAACATGGCAATATGTGAAAAGGTTAAAATCACAGGTGGTTGCACTGCAGGAGACACACTTACTGCAGAAAGATAATAGTAGGGTCAGAGACAAATATTATGACCAAGTGTACTTTGCTAATGCAAAGAAAAAAAAGGCAGGAGTGCTTATGGCTATGGCCCGTACACTGAACTTCAAAAAACAAAAAATAATTAAAGACCCAGAAGGCCGGTACCTGCTTGTGCAGGGACTGGTGGAGGGGGAGGAATACACCTTTCTAAACTTCTATGCCCCTAACATGGGACAGGTGGAATTCATGCAAAAAATCATAGAACTGATGAAAGCAGAGGGCAGGGGGACACAGTTCATGATAGGAGATTTAAACAGCCCATTGACAAAACTGGACAGGTCAGGGGGAGGGAACCTCAAAAAAGGGCAGAGGAAGATGGCCAAGATGATAGAGGCAGCATCAATGGTGGACACATGGCGACTAAAACATCCTAGAGACCGAGAATACACTTTTTTCTCCAACAGACACAGGTCATACACAAGAATTGACTACATATTTATGCAGGATAGGGAATGGAAACGCTGTCTCGGAGCAGACATATGCCCAGCGGCGTTCACAGACCACAGTGCAGTAACAGCCTCAATCAATACAGGACAACAAAAAACACACAGACCACGAAGGTGGATATTAAATAAGGCATCTTTATTCAATCTAAATAACAAGGAGGAAATTAAACAACAGATAGTAGATTATTTCAAGCTAAATGATAATGGGGAGGTGTCACAGGCAACGGTGTGGGAGGCAGCAAAGGCATACATCAGGGGCCAATACATAAAACTGGATTCCTGGAATAGAAAAAAGAGAAAAAATGAGCTAAATGAGTTATACCTTAGATTAAAACATTTAGAAAATACCCTGAAAGACAAACCTACAAAGAAGGGGCTGAAGGAAAGGGTACAGGTTAGGGGATTAATAGACACAATGGAAACTGAGGCTGTGGTCAAAAAATTACGATATACCAAACAATTTTATTACATGAAAAGTAATAAAGCAGATAGAATCCTATCATGGATGGTCAAAAACCGTAGAAAAAAGGCCCAGATAACACAGATCTTACAGGCGGATGGTCAGAAATATGTGGCAGGGCAGGAGATGCAGGAACAGTTCCTACAGTTCTATAAGAAGCTTTACACATCAGACTCCCCCAACAGAGAGGAAATAAATCAATATCTGAGCAAATTAAAAATACCAAAAATAACAGAAGCCCAAAAGAACATGCTCAATGAGCCTATTACCCAAAAAGAGATTAAAGGGGTAATTAAAGACCTGCCAAAAAATAAAACCCCTGGCCCAGATGGCTTTATCCCAGAGTTCTATCAAGAATATGGAGAATTAATAATACCAATGCTAGTGAAAGTCTATAATCAGATCAAGGAAAAAAAGGAAATGCCAGAAACATTTTACACAGCTACGATCACTCTATGCCCCAAATCAGCGGCAACAGGAAAGGAATGTGGGGATTTCAGACCCATAGCACTACTAAATACAGACGCAAAGATTTTCACTAAAATATTAGCCAACAGAATGCAAGTTATTATAAAAAGCGTCATAGGGCCGGACCAAACAGGGTTTATAAGTGGAAGAATGGGGATAGACAACATCAGGAGGGCGGTAAATCTGATATACAAAAGCAATCAAGATAAGAAACCCACAGCTATGATCTCCCTGGATGCCAACAAGGCCTTTGATAGATTAGAAAAAGAATTCCTGATGGCCACCTTATCTAAAATGGGATTTTCAGGGGAATACTTAGAATGGGTAAAAAGCATATACAAGAGACCCACCGCACAGATAGCGATTAATGGGGAATTAACCCCAGTACTACAGATGAGTAGAGGCACTAGACAGGGGTGCCCGCTATCCCCCCTCCTGTTTGACATAGGGATAGAACCACTTATCCTGGCAATAAACCAAAATGATAGAATATCGGGGGTAAAGACCAGCACCACAGAACATAAAACTATGGTATACGCAGATGACATGCTGCTCTCAATTACCAACATACAAACCTCGATTCCAGAGCTCATGACAGCTCTAACAGAATTTGGGGCCTTATCGGGATATAAGATCAACACCAGGAAAACACAAGTCATGATCCTAAATCAGGCACAAAAAAGTGGGGGGGATGCCCTGGACCACTTCCAGATACAAAAAGAGCAAATAAAATATCTAGGGATCCAGCTCACTAAAAATACCAAAGACCTATATAAAAAAAACTACTTACCTTTAATTAGAGAATTCCAAGACAAACAACACTCATGGCACAGATTAGGATGCTCCTGGCTGGGAAAAATCAACATAATAAAGATGCAATTATTGCCAAAAATATTATATACAATACAAGCCATTCCAATATCAATCCCAAAAGAATTCTACCAGAAGTTAGACAACATAATGAGGTTTATCATTTGGGGGAAAAAGAGGCCACGAATCCGTAGATCAATTCTAAAGACGGGGCTGGAGAGTGGGGGATGCAATTTGCCAGATCTAAGATTATACGGCATGGCTTCAGCCCTCAGGACAATTAAAATCTGGTACAATGGGGATATTGAACCAAAATGGAGGGATCTAGAATTGGAGGTCATGGGCATCCCGCAGGTCAAAGACCTATTTGAGGGCATGGGCAAATTAGTGATAAAGGGAAAGGAGGAGAAGAACCACCCATTTGCGGGGGCAGCCATGAGGGCATGGTCCACTTGCCAAAAAAAAGCTGAAATAGTGCAAGGGAAAACTCCCTACACCCCGTTGACAAAAGTGGGACCCGATTGGAACAAAACAGAAATGGAGACATTAAAGAGGTGGGAGAAGAGAGGGATAGCCAGAGCCATGCACCTATTTGTACAAGATACCTTTAAAACTATAGATACATTGGAAACGGAATTAGAGGGGGAAAAGATAAACTTCTGGATGTACTGCAGACTACACAGTGCCCTGAATAACTCAAGGGACAAGACCAATTTCACCAGGACCCCTACGGGACTGGAGAAGTTCCTGTTTAATCAAACAGGACAGAAGGGGATGTTTTCCATCCTCTATAGAATAGCCAAAGCCCTGCACCATTTCCCAGATGCAGGATATATATCAAAATGGTCAGATGAACTTATGATAGACATCAATGAGGGAGACATGCAGGCAATCTGGGAACACATGAGAGGCTGCTCCAGGTCATTATTGGCAAAGGAACCACAAATTAAACTAATCCAGAGATGGTATAGTACACCAGTTGGAATAAATAAAATTAAAGCCACCTACCCCCCGACATGCTGGAGGGGGTGTGGGCAAAACGGGACATACTTACATTGCTGGTGGGAATGCCCTCGGGTAAAGGAGTTCTGGAAAAAAAATTGGGGTATAATTAATGACCTGCTGGAGATACCTCTGCCTTTTAGACCAGAGACTGCCCTACTGGGCTTGTACCCAGAAAAGATACTTACCCTGCAGCAAAAGAGGACGTGCAGAAATCTAATCCTGGCGGGAGTCCACACCATCGCCTCAACGTGGAAACATGCAAAAGGACTTACAAGACTTAATTGGCTGCGTCGTCTGTGGCACGTTGTCTCAATGGAAAAGATCACAGCTTGCCTGGAAGATGACCTGCAAAGCTTCTACACGAACTGGTCTTCTTGTTGGACAGTGTTGACACAGAAACTCAAAATGGACAAATACAAACACTCGACCTGTTTAAAGGAAATCTATTAGGCCGGGAGGGGAGGTGGGGGAGGAGGGAAGAGGGGAACTGAGGGGGAAAGGGGGGGGGGAAAGAGGCTAGAGTGGACAGTTGGGGTAGTCCACAAAGGTAACAGGCTTGCATATGGAACAGATCCTACAGACAGATACCGCTCGGCTATATGTCAGAAATTGAGTGGTAAAAGATAACTTTTTTATGTAAAGAATAATAACCAAAAGTAACAAATGTATGTCAGTTCTATAGCAAACTTAAATAAAAATATATTTTAAACAAAATAAACAAAAATCACAATTACAGAGGCTATTCTAACCCCACCCCCATAGAAAACAGAACACAAAACGTTCCCCCACCCCTACCCGTCTCCCTCGCCGAATGCCTGGTGGAACAGCCAGGTCTTGCAGGATTTACGGAAGAAGGGGAGATCTGCGGAAAGGCGGATCTCCAGCGGGAGGAAGTTCCACAGCCAGAGTGGTGGCCACTGAGAATGCCCTCTCGGAGGTCACCACCCAGAAGACATGGGGAACCTCCAAGAGGGCGCCCCCCGGATGACCACAGGGGCTGATTCAGGACACAGAGGTTGAGGTGGTCCCACAGATAAGCAGGGCCCAGACCGTATAGACCTTAAATATCAGCATCAACATCTTGAATCGGGCCTGGTAGACTATAGGCAGCCAGTGCAGGGAACGGAGCACCAGTGTTGTTATGCTCCCGACGGCCCGCCCATATCAGGAGGTGGGTCACTGCATTCTGCACCAGCTGCAGTTTCTGGGACGTCACCAAGGGTAGCCCCACATAGAGCTTGTTGCAGTAGTCTAATATCGAAGTAATAAATGCATGGATAATGGTGGCCAGGTTGGAGCCAGAAGTATATGGCCGAAGAAGATGGACCATATGTAACTTACAAAAAGCGCTCCTCGTCACAGCCGCCACCTGAGCATCCAGGCAGAGCTGTGCATCGAGGAACACTCCCAGACTTCGGACCTGGAGGACCAAGGAGGGACATACCCCATCAATGATGGGGGGCCTTCACTTCTTCGCCTTTCCCCACCAGCATCACCTCCGTCTTATCGGGATTCAACTTCAGACGGCTTAATCTCATCCAATCCCCCACCACAGCCAGGCACGGGGTAAACACAGACAGCCAGGCCTGAGTCAGATGAAAACAAGAAGTAAAACTGGGTGTCATCGGCATACTGATGGCACCCAACCTCAAACCCTCTCACTATGTTGCCCAGAGGCTGTATAGACACATTGAACAGGAGAGGAGACCGAGTAAAAATCCTGCGGCACTCCACGCATGAGGTCCCGAGGGGATGACATAGACTCCCCCAGCACCACACACTGAGTTCTACCAGCTAGGAAAGAGCAGAACCATTCAAGAACTGTCCCGCCCACCCCTGCATGGTCCTGTAGGCGAGTCACCAACATCTCATGGTCAACCGTGTCAAAAGCTGCTGACAGATCTAATAAAATCAGAAGAGTGAACTGGCCTCTATCCAACTCCCGGCGCAGGTCGTTGACCAAAGCCACAAGTGCCGTCTTAGTGCCATGACCCAGAAGGAAGCCTGACTGCGAAGGGTCAAGGAAACCGATGCGGTCAAGATGCCCCTGGAGCTGCGTGGCCACCACCCTTTCAATAAATAGAGGTTACTTACCAGTAACTCTGTTCTTCGAGAGAGCGCCACGAATTCTCACTAATGGATCTACTTCCTACTTCGCAGGCACCGGAAACCTCCTAGTTAGCTGAGTTGATCTGCGACCGTGTTGTCTTGGCCAGCGAGGTGTACAGTATGAATGTGAATGCCGTGCTTGATGCTCCAGAGTCAGATGCTTTGGACTTCTAGGGACAGGCAAGTGGAGCGTGCTCCGCCCTGCTTGTTTATATACCACATGGCTGTGGAGTTGTCGGTAATGATGAGGACATTTCTCTTTACTATGTGAGGAAGAAGTGCCTTGAGGGCCCAACAAATGGCCCTGAGCTTGAGCATGTTGACATGGAGCTTCCGCTCCTTTGGGGACCATAGGCCGCTCACCTGTAAGTGGTCCATGTGGGCTCTCCATCCCGTCAGGGAAGCATCGGTGGTTATGGACACCTACGTAGGAGGCGGCACGAAAGGAGTGCCTTGTAGGACATTGTTGTGGTGTGTCCACCACAGTAGGTTGAGGGTGACTTCGGGTGGAATGGAAATTTGCATATTGAGAGGGTGGACAGCGGGAGTATAGTCTCGAGCCAGCCACTGTTGAAGGGTGCGTAGATGTAGCCAGGTATATGGGGTGACTGCAGTTGTGGAGGCAAGGAATCCCTGCAGACGGAGAAAAAACCGGACCATCCTTATGGGGTGTGATGGGAGAGTTAGTATAGTCTGTCGGATAACCCTGAACCTGTCGGTGGGGAGATAGGCCCTTGACACAGAGGTGTCAAGAACAGCCCCTATGAATTGCAGTCGTTGTGTCAAGACAAGATGTGACTTGTGAATGTTCACTATGAGTCCGAGGTCCTGTAGTAGGGAAGAGTGTCACTTGCATGTGATTCAGTAGTATGTGCCTTGAGGAAGCTACTATTAGCCAGTCGTTGAGGTACGGAAAGACTCTGATCTGCATCCTTCGTAGGTGGGCAGCGACCACTGCGATGCATTTTGTGAATACTCTGGGTGCAGTGGAAAGACCGAAGGGGAGTAATATATATTGGAAGTGTCGATTTCCTGCAATGAAATGCAAATAACGTCTATGCACTGGATTTATCGAAATGTGGAAGTAAACGTCCTGCCGATTGAGAGAGGATAGCCAATCTCCTTGGCGGAGGCCAAGCATAATGATGGGAAGGGTGACCATACGGAACTTGAACCTTCTGATAAACTTATTTAGGTCTATAACCCTCAACCCTCATCTTTTTTAGGTACAATTAAATAACTGGAGTAAAATCCAGAGTTTTGTTCTGAAGGGAGAGACTTCCTCTACCACTCTCTTGGAGATAAGTTCTAGTATCTCTGATAGTATTTGAATTTTGGAGGGGGGGGGCGGGAGGGCGAGAGTAAGGAGTTGGGGGGGAAAAGACTGAAATTGAATTGAGTAACCTTGCCTGATCATCTCTCTGACCCAACAGTCAGAGGTTATTGGAGCCCAGGCATTGTAAAAAGGTTGAAGACTGTTACCAAAAACAGTAGGACGCTGGAAAACTCAATCTTCAAACAATTAAAAATGCTGCTTGAGGTGTTGGGTAGCGGAAGAGGTGGATGGGGTTCTACCCTTCTTTGCTTTATGTACCACTTTCTGGGCTGGAAAGGAGCGGTCTGTTGTTGCTGTTGGTATTGGGAGGGGAAACGTCTATTCGTACTGAACGAATAAGGGGCTCGTTGCTTAGGCTGGTCGGTATAAGAAGCGGACGAGGGATAAAACCTCTTGCTAAAGGTACGAATGACTCCAGTAGAGCGAGCCGTTTGAGATCTCTTATCTTTTAAAAAGTTTCATCAGTGGCAGCTGCAAAGAGGCTCTCACCATCCTCGATTTGTGTTTTGTTTTCTGGGGCTAATGCAGTGGAGCGGAGCCATGCATGCCTTCTCAGAGTAATGGCCGAAGCCATTCCTCGGATGATAGCATTGGCAATATGCATGTTAGCAGTTAATTGAAATTGGGCTATCTGCATACCCTCTCTTTGCAGTGCTGCGATCTGACTAGGGTCAGAAGCCCTGCCTAGTTGGGGCCAGTGCTGGTACCCACACATCACAGACGCATAATTAGAGGCCCTAAGTGACAGGGTTTCTGATGAAAAAATCTTTCTACCAATGACATCCAGACGCCTGCCTTCCCTGTCCGCAGGGGAGGTCTGGATGCCGCCTGATTTGTACCTCAGAGAAGCAGCCGCAATAACAAGGGCGTTGGGGGGCGGATGCTTATAGAACATGCTGGCTCCCTCCCTAGGTATGGTGTAAAGCGAGTCTGCTAATTTGTTAGCAGGTGCTGAAGAGGGTTTGGCCCGTACAGACTTAAAAGGTCCCAATAATTGCTCGGAGCATTGTGTGTCCAGGTTCCCCTGTCCCCAAGATTCCAAATACAGGGCCAGATTAGGTTTTTTTAACAACTCGAGAAGGAAATTTGGGTAATGCTGCAGCTAGTCATTTCAGCATGCCCTGAAAAGCCTTCGTGTCCTCTGTTGCAGACATGAAATTTGGATCAGATATCGCATCTGGGGGAGGGGGCGATATAGTCTGATTTTCCTCCGGTGTAGAGGTAGAGGAGGAAGATGGCTCAGAGTCGTCCGATAAAACCTTGATCTCAGGGCGCTGAGGAGAGGGGGTCTGGATTATGGGGTGGCCAACTAGAGAGTTAAGGAACTCCAAGCCGAATGGCTGGTCTGACCGTGTCTCTTGTTGTTGGGTTTCAGGGGCTAGCAGTGCCAGTGGTACCAGCAGCTGTGCCTGTAGGGGGTCTCAGTGTGGTGCCTGATCATGCATGGAGTGAGCCTTGGGAGGAGGTCGAGAGATGGTCGCCGTGGGAGGTGCCCTTGGTGGAGCCAGCGGTATGCACGCAGTAGTAGGCTGAGAGAGGGTAGCGCGCTCCAGTTGTGAGAAGTCAGACCATGCCAGGTATGGGGATCTGCTACGTGATAGGGAATGGTACCAATGAGCTTCATGGTACTGGTACCGATGGTATCTGATGTCCCCATAGGAGCAGCAGAAATATGGTGATCGGGAGAGTCGTTCCTTGTGGCGCTGCATCGTGTCGTGGTCCCTAGCCCGGTGTATCTGCTGCAGAAGCGGAAGGTTTGCTAGGGCTATGGGCATAGGTATGGGGACCCGTGGTACCGGGGCTGAAGGTGGTGGAACACGTACCGTCCCCTGTAGTGTAGGCAGGTCTGTTGAGGCTGTCAGGGTATGTACGGCGATTCGCGGAGGCGGAGCAGGCGACGGTACCGGGGTAGCAGGAGTTGGCGGAACAGCTGAGGCAGCCGGGCAAGCATGTTGCTCAGAGGAGCCTGTCTCCGCCTCCAAAGGGTGAGGTGTTCGTGTCACCTCTGAGCTGTCTGAGCGTTTTTTCTTCTTCTTTTGTTCACCATGCCTCCTAGTGTGACGTTCCTTGGCTTGTGGGGTACCCTGAGTGTGGGCAGTGGTTCCAAGGATGGGTGCGGTAGACTGGGTCTGGGCAGCGGCGGTGGTGGCAGAGTCAAGTGCTGGAGCGGGAGCTCATGATGTTCTGGGTGGGAAGCCTAAGAGGCCCATCTTCACCATCTTGAAGTGCCTGACTAGTCAGGATAGCCTGCAGGCGAAGCGCTCGTGCCTTCCTGGTTCTGGATGAGAGGCCTGCGCAGTGCTTGCAGGCACGAGTATTGTGTCCCTTTCTGATACACGCCAGGCACCTCTCGTGGGTGTCATTGATAGAGAGCGTGGCTGGGCATGAGCTACATCTCTTGAAGCCCCGTTGTTTGGGCATAGTCCGGGCCGCCGCTCGGGATGAGCCCCGCTGACAAGAAATTGAGAGGTATCTAATCCTCGTATAATTTCTATTTTTCTTTCTTACTTTCTTTTTTTACAAGTACTGAAAAAATGGAGGTGTTCCAAGCGCAATGCGGAACTGAGGCGGCGAGGGCTCCTCCCACATTTTATCTGGTCCTGGTCTCGCGCGATCTGGAGCCTGTGCTTTTCTTCAGGACAGGAGGGGGGGGGATGGAGGGGCAGAGCCCTCACCATGTTCTAATCTTTTCCAGGCTTTATTCTGCCTGGAGACTGCTAAGTTGGAGGTTTCCGGTGCCTGCGAAACAGGAAGTAGATCCATTAGTGAGAATCGTGGAGATCCTCGAAGAAGAACCTTCCCTAAAAAGGGAAGGTTGACTCCCTGACCAGCTATCGGCCAGTGTCGGATGTCAAGAGATGGTTTCTTGAGCAAGGGTCACACCACAGCCTCCTTCAGGCACCCTGGAACCCTGCCCTCTGCAAGAGAGGCATTAACCACCCCCACCAGCAATGACCCCATCATCTCCTGGCTGGCTTTCACCAGCCAGGACGGACATGGGTCCAGTTCAAAAGATGTGAGTTATGTGACTGAGGATCTACCGTTGGAAAAAGAAGGGTTATTTGCTGCCTCTACAGCCCAGGAGCTGAGACCGATCAAGACCAACAGCATGTCAAGTCGATTGGGTTGAAGGTGGCGGCTGCCCCCTCCACATCTCGAGTGGGCAGAGGCACAAAGACCTCATCACCCTTGGGGCCAGCTGGTTTTCCCAGTAGGAGGTCAGTCACCCTACTTTGCCCTGTGCTTTGACTGTTGAGCTACTCCCAATCCCAGCAGTGTGGGGATTTCCATCACAGGGGGCAGAGACAGTCTCCAGTGACACCAGGTCCTGCCACTCCCAAGAGTCGCATTTAGCACTGTGATTGGGCCTTAGGCTTCCCTTGAGGTCCCTTCCTTCAGGGATCAGTTGCAACCTTTCCTCCAAAGGTGGGAGACCATCTCCTCTGGTAGGTGGGTCTGTGCCACAGTAAAGAATGACTGTTACATCCAGTTGACCTCTAGCCTAGATGGCAACT
Organism: Sphenodon punctatus; assembly: GCA_003113815.1. Classification (NCBI taxonomy): domain Eukaryota; kingdom Metazoa; phylum Chordata; class Lepidosauria; order Sphenodontia; family Sphenodontidae; genus Sphenodon; species Sphenodon punctatus. The sequence goes on along the minus strand of QEPC01006538.1, from coordinate 368,995 downwards.
GGTACACCCACCTTCCCGGGGATGAGGCTTCAGCAGCAGTCCTTAGTGATGAGATTGAGCAGTTACTGTAACTAGTGCTCTACTGAAAAAAACTAGACAAATTGAGACTGTCTGGATTCACCAAGCCTCACACAACCTAAAACAGTTGTGCTGCTCTGTTCCCCGCAGCGTCTGACAGAGGACAAGTGCAAGTGCTTGCCCCCAGTAATGGTCCTTCTGTAAACCCACATAAACTCTTTGTACAGCTGAAGATCAGCCTCCAGACAGCTCCTCAGGCATCTCCTCCAATCTACGTCCCCACCTCTTTGTCTGCCAGATTGCTATTATACCACGGCAATCTATGGACCGTTGAGACAACTAGGGTCCGGCGAAGAACCAGGGCATTGAGGACCCCCTCTAACAGCTGAAAATAGCTGTCGGTGAGTCTGTCAACACCCTGGTTGGAAGGGGCAGATGCATTGACTCGAGAACTAATAATGAGGTTGCTGAAATCCACCGGATTCCGCAGTCTCCGTGACCGTACAACAATTGAGAGGCTAAAGTTGGTGGGTGAATTGGGCTTTTGCTGTGGTGGGCCGCTCGGTGTGGAACTCACTCCCTTCTGGATGTCCACCTCAGTTCCTCCCTCCTTACCTTTAAAAAGCACCAGAAAACATAGGTGCTCCTAGAATCCACTGCTGACTCCCTCAATTCTACTCTTTCTGCCCTCTTTCCTTCTTTTATTTTAAAGTATTTTAATATTTGTTTTAAATTCTCCTGAATTTTTAAAAATTGTTTTATACTCTGAAGCACTGAATGCCATGTAAGGCAGGTAGTACTATATAAATAAAAGTTTATTATTATTTATTTTATATATCTGATTGTTACAGCTACCTCCACACTAGCAGCTTTCACCTGGAACACTAGGGTTGTGCACCAGGGACCCAATTAGTTTTTTGTTTTTTCATTTTCATTATTCAAATTTTTGTTTTTCTGATTTTCTTTATTGAGAGAATTTGCTTTTGTAACGGTTTCATTTTTTCCCGTTGGTTTCAATGGGAAATGTATTTCCAGATGTAGCATCTTCATCTTTCATCTGATTTGCATGACATTTGGACGGATTGCACCCCTCATCACAGGAATCACCCCAGCCAATTTTCATAAAGATTGGATAAAAGGTTCAGATTTTTATAAGCAATTTAATCATTTCATGGTTTGCACACACATTTCCAGCTGTAATCTTTGTTTTCCATCCAATTTGGATGCAATTCGGACAGTTTGTTCCCCTCACCAAAGGGGTCCTCCATGATAACTCTCAAAGATTGGATAAAGGGTTCCAATTTTATAAGCAGTGATTGTGATTTTAACAGAAGTTACACATTTCCTTAAATTGCAAGTGTTATGTTTAAATTATAAAGGTTTTACTAGATGCAGATATCTGATTTTTTTGGAGCATTTGTAGAGAGCGTGACGACAGGAAGAGGTGGGTAGAGGAGGAGCAGTTGCCAGCGGCACTGGCATAGGCTTCAGTCATAAGAACATTAGTGCCATACTGAGTCAGACCAATGGTCCATCAAGCCCAGCATCCTGTCCTCTATACTACCAGCTATACTACTAGCCTTGACAACATCCTCTGGCAACAAATTCCATATAAGTTAATTATGCGTTGAGTGAAGAAGTACTTCCTTTTATTTGTGTTAAATCTGCCGGCAACTAGTTTGATGGAGTGCCCCCTAGTTCTAGTGCTACCTGAGAGAGTAAATAACCGTTCCCTATCTACTCGTTCCATACCACTCAAGAATTTATAAACCTCTATCATTTCCCCTCTGTCTTTCCTAAGCTCAAGGGACCCAGCTTATCAAGCCTCTTTGTAGAGAAGCTGTTCCATACCCTTTATTATTCTTGTTGCCCTTCTCTGTACCTTTTCTAGTTCAGCTATATCTCTTTTGAGATGGGGCGACCAGAACTGCACACAGTATTCCAGATGCGGTCGCACCGTTGATTTGTATAGAGGCATTATGACATCCTCAGTTTTATTCTCTATACCATTGCGAATAACTCCTAACAGTCTGCTTTGCTTTTTTGACTGTGCTGCACACTGGGCTTCGGGCTTCGGTGTATTGTCCTCAATCACTCCCAGATCCTTTCCCTTAGTAGTAACTCCTAGCTTAGTACCCAGCATTGTGTATTCATAGTTTGGATTATTTCTCCCTACGTGCATCACTTTGCACTTGTCCACATTAAATCTCATTTGCCATTTAGATGCCCAGGTACCCAGTGTCGTAAGATCCCGTTGCAGTTCTTCACAGTCTGCTCGTGTTTTAACTACGTTGAATAACTTAGTGTCATCTGCAAATTTGATCACCTCATTCTTAGCACCTTTTTCCAGATCATTAATCAATACGCTAAACAGCACTGGTCCCAATACAGATCCCTGGGGCACACCACTTTTTACATTTCTCCATTGTGAAAGCTGACCATTCAGTCCTACTCTTTGCTTCCCAGTTACCAATCCATAGTAAGACACTACCTCCTATCCCATGACTTCTTAATTTTCAAAAGAGTCTTTTATGTGGGACCTTATCAGATGCTTTCTGGAAATCCAGGTACACTTTATCTACTGGGTCTCCCTTGTCCACATGCTTATTTACACCCTCAAAGAATTCCAACAGATTAGTGAGGTGTGACTTATCTTTAAATGTTCTGAGGACTGAGGCCTCTGAAAGTGACTCCCACTTTTCTTCCATTGAGGTGAAATCTAACAGCCACACTTGCTTAGTAAAATAACTTGCTTGTTTCAGGACTTCAGTAACTATTAACTGGAGAAGGGGTCAGCACAGGGTCTTGCTGTGCTATTAATCTATTGCTAAATACAATAGTGATGGGGAGAAAAAAAAATCAGTTACTTTACTTTGAGAGGCCTCCTCGTTTTTGATCATTCCAGTAACATCACATGATGTCAGTTCTAAGTTTGCTCTAAGTGCTTCTATTTTTAAATAAGACATTTTCTTTTATTTTACTTTTGGGAGGCAATTCAGATGACAGCATTGAAAATCAATATTGGAATGTAGTTACTATTTTTATTTCTTATCTTTCACTTAAAAAATTGTCTGCATACTTTCTGCCTTTGTCTTTGGGTGATTTCAGACGTTGCGCGGTCCCGATTTACCACAGTGGATTCCTGGCGGGGGTGAACTGAACAACCACCCCCCGTGGTAAAAAAAAGCCCCGAACAGACGTGACGGGACCATGGCAGGGAATCGGGCTGGCAGATCACGGGCTGGGGCAGCGCAATAGACGTGACACTGAGTCCTGGCCATGGTCAAAACACCCAGAAGGTGCCGGGTCAGCCCGTCCCGGCTGCGGTGGCTGCTGCTGCTGCTGTCGTCCCTCCATTGCCTCCAGGTGCAGCATGAGACCGCTCCCCCCGCCCGCGCCCTACCACCGCCACCTCCTCCCTTGCTCTCTCGTCCTCCACTTGCCTCTCCATCCCGCTCCATCCCCCTGCTGCTGTGTGCCCTTTAAATCTCCCTCCGCTGCCTGTGTTGTTGCTCGTTGCCTGGCAGCGGTGGTGCGTGCTTTGTCCCCATCTGGGAATCATTTCCTTTTATTCCAGTCAGTGGTTGCCGGCCAGACGTTACTTTTTGTTGGTTCCCGTCGGGAATCTCTTTGACCACGCTTTTGGAGATGGTCCAACGGGGAGCTCCGGAAGCGTGGTTGATTTTGACCCCATGTGGGTATTGACCGTGGTGAACATCTGGCAGCCGCCGAACAGATGTTCAGGGTGCTTTGGCCCCGCTGCGGGATTGACTGTGGTTGAGCGTGATCTCGTAATGTCTGAAAATACCCTTTGTGGCAGCAAAGCCAGCATCCACTAGTGTAGGAAATGTCACTCCTTCATTAACCAACATATCACCATACAAGGGGGACTTGGCCAAAGTCTTAAGAAGATAGTGACCTACCACTAAATGTGTGATAGCATAGTAACAGATGAGCTATTGCCACTCCCCAAATCCTGGTTTGTCCTTTTAGTTCATCTCTAGTGTTCAATATAAACTGGAATTATGTTGCAGTAGTTCCCTCATGACTACTAGGGGCGGGAAACCGGTAAAATCCGGTATTCGATAATGCCGGTACCGGGCGTACCGGCATTATCGGATTCGACCCGGTAATCCGGTCCGGGGTACCGGATTTTTTACATTGCAGCCATTTAAAAATGGCTGCAATGTAAAACTTCAAGCCCCAAGTTAAAAAAAACCAAAAAAAAAAACCTCCCCGAGTCCAGGCTGCGCGGGTGGAAGGGGGGACACCCCCCACCCACCCTGCCCAGCCTGGATTTTTGTTTAAAAACAGACAGAGGCGAGCCCACCCCCCAGCACCAGCGGCCGCGGCGTCCCCGCAGCCGCCGGTAAGTATGACCCAATCCCTGGGGGGGGTGTTTAACACCCCCCCACCCCCCAGGGATCACCCCTACTAAAGTGCATAGCTT